>JAPSGF010000006.1:26266233-26317370 GCA_035772895.1 Perdix hodgsoniae
TAAGGCTGTCAGCTCAGCCACATTTTCTAAGGTTGTGAAATGGCAGAAACAAAATGCAGGCACCTAAAAGTTCAGTCATATCTGCAAATGAAAAGCATTAGACATGTCACTAATCTAAAATAGTCTGGGATGCACATCTCACAGCAAGAGGAAAAAGGAGCCAATATTTTCCATGTTTGTTCAAATAAAGTTAAAAGGTGGTTTGTTCACTGCCTGAATAACAAAAACATTTTGAATTCATGATTTTCTCTCCCCCCCCCCCCAAAAGAATAAACATTATGAGCATCGGCTCCAGCTGGGAGCTGATGCTAAATAATTTCACACTGAAAATAAGATAAGGCACAGAAAGGTGACAGGAAAGGTGAGTCATGGAACAGCACATGGAGAGCTGTGTGGATTGTATATTACCATGAAATCTTTAAATCACAGCTGGATATCATTCTGACAGCCTTGCCACAGCTGAAACAGAATTTCCCACACCGTGCAGAAATTATTGGGTGTCATTTGGGGGTCTGTATTATACAAGAGCAGAGTTGGAGGCAACAGCAGGCCCTTTGAGCCGAAATCTAATTTTGTGACTCTGCTGATTGTAGACTTGGATGCCACTGCCAACAGGAACATGAGGTCTCCAAGTCTAATTAATCGACTCTCTTTGAGCAGATGATACTCAGAGCACCATTTTTCCCTCTGGAAATGGAAGACATAATGGGAGAGCAAGAAACCTACCAACAATTGCTGTTTTCAGCACAGCGGGTGCTGTGTGTTATGGTGGATGTCTGCCTTCTTCCACACTACACAGAGTTTTTGTCTCTGCCTCTCCCTCTGAGCAAAGGGAAAGGGAAACCCATAAAACCTCCACTGCCAACTTTGTTAGCCGAAAAAAGGGCAAACAAGAGCCAAAGCAAATAACATCTGGCTCAGCAGTGAATTTCAGGTGCTGGTCAAAAGCAACAAGCTGAAACCATGGATGCTAACAGAGAGAGAGCAAAGATCAAATCTTGCTTTTTAGCAACATATTTTATTTTCTTTGATAAACAGATCACAAACTGTTTGGTGCAAAAAGAATCCTTTTATTTTTTCTTTATGCACTGGGTTACACATGAGGTTAAAGTATTGGCTTTGAAACTTTGAATCAATGCAAAGAGTTGTAAGTAATGAATATTTCCTACTTAATCTCTAACACAAGCAGAGCCCCTGATAATAAATAAAAGAAGGTGCACTGCTATCCCACCACTGACGTTTAGGGAAGAGCTTCAACAGTTAAACAGGCAACGAGGGTGTTTGTTTGCAACACATCAACATGCAGAGAAGGTGAGGTCATTATTGTAGTTGGTTCTTCCACATCTGCTCATATGAGATTTCGGATGCAGCTGTGCATCCTGGACAACATGGATGTCAGTTCTGCTCCTGACTGTCAGGTTTTATGTGAAGCATTAGCCCTCAGATAGCTGTAAGTAATAATGACCAGATTTCCTGCTTTCCACAAGAAAAATCCCATAATTGTCCTACTGTCCTTTATTTCATTTTTCGTATTTACTTCATTGTTTGCTAGTTCAATATCCTGAACACTGACAGCTTGGATGTATTTATTTCCATCACATGATATTTGGAGTCTACTGTCAGCTTGCTTTCCAGCAGACTAGCCAAGAACCCTGTATTAGATGTGTTCATTTGGGCTGGGAGAATACACCTTTGCATCCAAACATCCTCGATGCTATCTGCTTCCAAGGCAGAGCAATGCCTGACTGCCCCACGGGTTATTTAATTGCTTAGACAAAGCAGAGAAGATCTCACTGAGAATCGTGCCATGAGCCAGCACTCACAGTGCCTGGGGTGTGCAGGAGGCAGACTGAGCTCACTGCCCTGGGTCAGGGCCAAGCCTGGTGCACACCTCCTACATCTGCCATCTCTGCTCTGCGTGCGCCATTGGGAACTTCTGCTTCTGAAACTTTGAGCTGTATATCCAGCTTCCCATGCCTGTATAAGGTTTGCACTTCCCAAATTGCAATGGACAAGGGGCTGAACCTCCACACAGCAATCCACATGCCATTCAGCTCTACAAATGACATCAAACTGGCAGTGCCTATTTAAGTGCCCACACTAGAATGCAAAATTGAAGAAGTAATTTCAAATTCAAGAAACAAATTAATACCAGTGTTTGCCAGTTACGTAGTTTGGGGCTATTACATCAGTATTAATCAGACTTCACAGCACGTTGAGACAATAGATAATGTCACCAGAAATGGAAAATTTGCCAAACTCACAATAAGGAAAGATATTTTTATGTTTAGGGTTATTTTACTGTCAATAAAACTGAAAACGCTTCATTTCGGAACTTCTTCTGTGTGATCAAATTCAAATATTGTCACTAATAATGGCTTTATCACTGTATTTTTGAGAAAACCCTCATTTTTGGAAAAGAGTGAATTGAAAACTAAGCAGCACTAATTTCTGACCAGGATGGGTGATCCTATCTCTAAACTGCCATTCTTCACATATATTTACAGCAACCATGAGTTTCTCACATCCAGTTGATTGTTGCAATGTATTTGCATAGAGCTGTTCAAATTGAAAAGCAATAATTAACTGCCATGAGCCAATGGAAAACAGAAATTTGAAATATTTTCTTTTCTTTGCGACAAATATGTAAGTTTGACTTACCTTTTTCTCATGGTTAGAGCACAAAATTGACTTTTGTTGTTGTTAATTTACCAGTAAGTTAATTCTCTTTGCCATTTTTTGAGAACAAGCAATGCAATGAAGTTGTATGGAAAATTCCTGGGAAAGCACATTGTGTTTTTGTCACTCCTTCAGCACTGTATTCATGTGTCTCTCAGCTCTGTGCACATAATTGAGCTATTACACACTGCATAGAAAACACTGGATTTGACTGGCTGACTCTAGGAATGTTACAGGTTGGGGACTTCACTCAGTGTCACACAGCACTCAGGTACACAGCTTAACCTGGTGGATCTAGGCAGGAGTAACATCCCAACTCCTGGATCTGGATAGAACCAGGTCTGGGTGAAGTCTGGATGCAGATGCAGTCTCTGCAATTGGCCGTTTCTGCCTCTCAGCCTGTACTTCAGCTATGAGCATCTTTCAATTCAGAAAAAAATCAGAGCTTTGGAACACTTTGGAAATATGCATATGATGAAGTCTGACTTTCTTGTTGCAAAAGAATAGTTTCCTAAAGCTAAGGCAATTTCATTAGCCTGAGAGAGTAGGATCATGGAATCAGAATTGCTTTAGTTGGAAGGGACCTGGTAAAGGTCATTTAACCAAATCTATTACAATGAACAGGGACACCTACTGCTAGATCAGGTGCTCAGAGCCTTGTCCAGCCCGACCTTGAGTGTCTCCAGGGATGGGACATCCACCACTTTTCTGGGCAACCTGTGCCAGTGCTTCACTACCCTGTACCCCAATGTCTTTTTTGGCAGGGCTGTGCTCCATCCTTTCATCCCCCAGCTTGTGCTATCTGACCCAGGTACAAGGTTGTTAACAGGCAAGATCTTCCATAGTATCAGTTAGGACTTCTGTTGTTGAATCCCTACTAGAAAGGGAAGGACAGGGGAAAAAGGCAGGGTCTGGTGTGCATCAGACCTGGAAAACAGATTGGCCTAGATCTCATCTGCTGCCACAGCAGCTGCCAACAGCTCTGGGATTAAAAGCACGGTCTTGAGGCTGCTTGCCACAGCTGTCCAAGACATAGTGAGCAATATTCCTCAGTGAGATGCAAAAAAAAAAAAGTCTAAAAGGGATTTGCAATAACTGCGTGAGGGCCTTAACTTCCTGGATATCAGTGGTTCTGAATAGGGTCCTAAGTGCTTAAGTATTACCTAAAAAATGTGTATGGCTCTGATTCCCAAAGTGTTAGGTTCCTCATGTAAATTCACAAAACCTTCCATGATATGTAGTTAACCATACAGTTCAATATTTACATGCTAGGAACCCTCTGAGCTGACATCCTTACTCTCACATTTGGACTGGGCTGAAATCGGTGAAGATTCTGCAGATGCTGAATGTACATGCTTAATTCTGCTTATATTAACAACCACACTGCAGTAAAGATCCTCTTCTATGTAAGAAGAGGATCTTGAGATTTCAATCTTAATGTTGACTACTTTCTACTTTCTTTCCAAACTAATTGATGATAGAGTATTTTAATTGGCTTACTGCTCATTTGAGCTATTTTGTAATTCCTTTTTCTCCTTGTCAGTCCTGGTGCAGAGATGCTTTTCTTTCCTGAATGCAGATTCTTCTGATCCCTGCTGCCATGCCTCATCAGCTGCAGAGATAAAAAAAAAAGGATTTCTTACTCAGATAACTAATCCACCTGTTTGTTCACTGTTTGTTAAATTGATTGCTAATTTAATGATATAATGACTCATTTTCTGCTGGTAGCTCTACCTTGTTGTCAGTGTTTGACAAGGTTTTGTTTGCAAGTTGCAGAAATATTTTTGATTTAATGAAAGGAGATGGAAATACAGAAGAAGGTTTTGCTCCTGGCTGAAATGTCCCCTCAAAACCCTTTGTTGTCACTGAATAGCCACTGCCATCACCCTCTGCATCTCTCTCCTAGACACCGAGTTGCACTGAAAGCTGCAGGCCCTCCATCCATAGAATATACTCTTCCCTTTGACCCACAATTTTCATTAGAGTGCAGATGTAATTTGAAAAAAAAAAAAAAAATCATCCATAAAACAAGTGAGCAGATAAAAAAAGAAATTATAACAGGAACCAGGATGCAGATCACAGTACAGCACTCATCGCTACAATACGGGAAAGCAAACGTGTTCATGAGAGTAGAATTTTGTACTTTATTTTAATTGACATTTGCTCAAGGCGGTTAGAAAGATTTTACAAGAGAGTTATATGACTTAGTATGGTATCTGAAGTACAAATCCTGCTCACTTCACTAGTAAGAGTAGTTCTATTGGCTAACTCCGGCAGTTTTGACTGTCTGATGAGAGTGTGCCATGTGGGATACATCCAGCTCTATAAGTAGGGGGGATATGACACACCTGGGATGAGAAAAAATAAGCACGTAATGAGAAGGTCTTCCAGATGCATTCAGATCCCTGAGGATCACTCCTTCCTGCTCAGAAAATCACGTGTTTCAGTCCTACAGAGAGAAACCGCTGCTATCAACATTATCATAATGAAGAAACTCATAAAATCACAACCCATTTTCATAGTAGAAGCAAAGTTTTCTGCTTGGACATGATCCGATTTCCTCTGCAGACAGCATGCTGACAGTAATAACGGATTAGCACTTCGTTCCGCGTCGCATCAAATTTACCACAGAAGTGTAACCTCTGGCCCTGTGCATATGGCTGCTATTTGATGTCAATGTGACTTGCATAAATGCTGCAGCTGTGTCAGCCCCAGGTTAGCTGCTGTGTTTATTAATATCTATCAGAGGGGAAGGCCTCCCTGTAGCTCAGAGCAGGAAGGGGGAATCTCAGCCAATGGGAAAATCTTGATAATGAAGGGAGGTCCAAAGCTCTAAAACTGTAAATCACTGAACTAAAATAACAAACCAAATCCTACAGGACCAGAGTGCTCCACAGGAAAGCACAGGAAAGCAGCTCTGTACATCTCTACAGGTACAGACTGGGCTGGGAAGCTATGATGAGGACAGAGATAAAAGCACTGGAATACTCACCATACTTTGGTGAACAGATCCTTAAAGCTGTTTTCATCTCACACTGCTAAAGCAGCCCACAGGTTGCTATCAGCAACCAAGCTGGATAAACCAGAGCCCAGGGAATGAGGAATTTCACCTATAGCCTGAAGTCATTTGCAAAGCCCTTTACCTGGGCTGAGGGATCTCAGCAGGAGCACAACTAAAGGGCGGGACCGAGATGTATTAAAAAGCTGAAAGGCTTTTTATTGCTGAGAGCTTTATTCACGGTCCAGTTTCTCATTTGATAAATCCATAGCTGTCAGCTACAGACACTGCAGGGCAGATTCGTTGCGTAAGAGCACAACATGCCATGCCCCCAACTCTGCTCTTGGCAGATATAAAAGTGAAGAATCAATTTCTCACCCCTTTGTTTGAAAGGCGGCTGTCTGTAAATGCCAATTTTAAACTCATTTTCTGTGATATCCGTGTTTTCATTCACAACAAAAAAGGAAAACTGGTCACACATGAAAGTCTGATGACGGTACAGGCAGTTATTGCTCCACCAAAGGACAATCCAAGCAATTCAGAACTGAGGCTTGAATAAGAGAGTGTGCAGACAGACAGTCTGGCCTGCAGTGTGAAAGGACAATTTTCACATTTGCTGTCCCAGGAATCATATACACAGCTGGTCTAAGTTTGTACAGCTCAACTGACTCCAGTAAAGCGTGGTGGGTTTACATCAACCCCAAAAGGAAAAGACCTAGAGGTCTTTGAATGATCCTTTAAGTTCCCTGGAACAAATACTTTCAGCTGTGGAACTTTGGAGACCATGCTCAAGCACAAGAGAGGGGCTCATGGGAGATGCAGAAGCCCCATCTCCATTTCCCTGCTGGGCTCAGGGCTCCCACTGGTGCCTGACTCTACTGATGGCAGTTTCAGCAGCGGAAGAAATTCAGGAATCATACCCCCAGTGCACAGCTTTAAATTAACCCGATTGTTTCATCCCAGCTCTTTGACAAACGAGTCTGATTTATTCAGCTCATTTAAAACAAGTTCATTTTAATGAAGTTATTTATATAGCTACTTGATGCCATTAGCCAGATTATATGCTGTCCAAAGGGCATGATGCATGATCTCATTTCCAACTTAAACCCCTTCTATTTCTTTCATCCTCTATCATAAGTAGCAGGAGTTCAGAACATACGTCCTTCTGTTTTCTCTCTTGACAAAAAGTCATCTGACAGCTGCCAGGTAGTATTACCAGCTCATTTAGTCACTTTTTCCCTTGCCCAGGAAATCAGATTAGAATGTGAAGCATATTTTACCAAGTCCCATGGAAATGCAGACTTGTTTAAGGTTCAGAAACACATCACTCTGACACTTCTGGAAATGGATAGTGTTATCCCAGCCACTGTCCTGTAAATTGCCAAATACAATGTACTTGCTTCTGAAGATTATTCTCACCCATTTGTTTACATCTCCAGTAGGAAAAGACAGATTGATTATGGCTCAGGTTTCAATCCCTAATTTTCAATGAATTTTCAAAGAGATGAACTTCTCACAACCAGGTACAATCCCTCTGACATCAGTGAATCAGCAATGGGCACAGAAGACAATTCTGTAGAACACTGAGACTTGCTCTGAACACATCAGAAAGCTCAAGAAAAGTGACATGTGCACTTCATTGAAATCATGGCACTAGCACTGGGGACACAGATGCTCCTCAGTAGTTTTTTACTTCATTTGGTGTTGCAATTGGTAAGATAAATGTATTTGGAGAACTCAGAATCATGCAGGATTGGGCTGATGTATTTGATGTTATTTATGAAGTGTCTGAAGATTACTCAGAAGACTCACCTTTGGTCTTTCTGTGGTAAATGCAGGCATTTCTTGAAATGTCTGAGTGGAGGGAAGTGTGTCCCTGGAGACACATAGAGGAGTTCTGGAGAAGTTAGTTTCTGTCTTTTCTGCTTGGCTGTGAAGCATCCAGAGAGAGGGTTAGGAACCCTAAAGGACCTCATCCACCTGGTCATCACCTCGGAATAGTTCTCTAACGGTCTGGTTTCTTGTTAAAAGGAAAGACTGTGAGAAGAGCAATGGTGCTTATGTCTTTTTGAATAAGAGCTGCTGGCAAAGTCTCTCTCCCAGAAGTTGGCAGGGATCCATCCAAGCTCTTACTCAGCATGGCGCATGAGTCCATAGGTATGTTCTTCTCAGTGGTAAAAACATCTGAGGAGATTCCTGAAGTACTCCACTTGCATCCAGTTCTGCTCACATGTCCTGCAGTCTTCTCCTGTGGCTCTGCTATAGCCTCACAGGTTTGTGTCACTGAAAAGATCCAGGGAAAAGCACAAAAACAACAACAACAAAAAAGTTATTCAGGACCATTTTGGTCATGCTGCATTCTGGCAGACAGTAAAAGCAAGGGAAGCTGCTCCCTATCCTGACACAGAGCCATATGATGAGCCCAGGGTAGGAAGCCTGATGCTTAGCTGAGCAGGAAAAAACAGCTCTCACATCCAGCACACTAGGATGTGAAAGGCTTTTGCATTAAACTCTTACCAGATACACTTGAAACAAGTGACAGAAGTTCATTTGCCTTCAGGTGCACTGGTTGTTAGAATAGCATCTTTCTTTTTTCTTGTAATTCCTACTCTCCAGCATTTTCAGCTACTCTTCAAGAATACGGGAGCAGGAATGTTGGGGACACCTCAAGCAAAGCAAGGAGACATGAAATCTTTAAACATATCAAGGGGATTCTGGAAAGCAGATGAGGTCTAGCACCACTTTTTCATCAGCTTTTTAGGCCTTCAAATTTAGAGATTAAACAAACTGATCCTACCCTTCATTAATCCCCCTTGCACGCACTTTTTTTTTTTGAGAAAAAAAAGTTTTTTGTTGTTGTTGTTTCCCAGAAATAAAGCATTGAGAGAAATCTTTAATCACACTGTACTCTGCAAGACAACCCATCAGCAATGTGCCACAGCATCAAGAAGAGAGATAAAAGGAAACAAAAACTGGGGCAGAAGTGCCGTGAGAGATTGCTTAGGTTGTGTATCTGGTATATCGGCTGGCAGAAGCTCCAAACTGCTGTTAAAGAAAGGCTGCAAGATCTGCTTGAGCTCAAAATGCAGGTTTTTTAAACACAAGAAAATCCTGCATCGGAGGAATAACAACATGGATAGTTTTTATTCCAATGGAAAGATCTGAGTTTGAAGTTGAGATCTGCCAGCCAACTTTGTGATAATCCAACAAAACTAAAAGAAAATTTGCCTATCTGCTTATATACACAAAGGAAGCAGAACAACAAAGAGACAAAGAACTTCATTTTGTAGTGAGTAAAGTAAATTTAGGAACAAACTAGAATGAAAATATAAAGTAGATTCTGCTTGATATCCCTCCTGTGAGCTGAAAAAGCTGTTTCCCAGTTCTAGGATATATTGCAGCGCCATCTGTCTGCAGAAGGTAGAAATACATTACAAATAGTACATCTTGCTTTAAAAAAAAATTAAAAAGAAATTGTCCCCTTCAAAGGATCGGGAGCTTTGTCAGTATTTTCATGGTAACCAGGATGTGGCAAACACTGCCAAAACGCTGACCCTACATGAAAGCTAAATCAGCCTTCAGCTCCAAAACAGGTCACATTCCTCCACTGTGCAACACATCACTTTGCTCCTCACAGCTCCTCAGAGAGTTCAGGATTGTGCTCACACCAGCCCCAGTTACTGGAATTTCGTAGTTGACACGGGCTGAGGGACCAGCTCTTGTCCACACGTCCCTCTCCTCCCTGCACAGCTGCAGTTCCCCTGCCCACCCATAGCCCATGCATACCGTCTCTGTAATACCATGCAGAAAGGGCCTGTCCGCTTTGGACTGTTCCTCCTACAGCAAGAACTAAATGTTGCCACCCCCTCCTCAAGCAGTGCCTTGTCTCCTCCTGCAATCAGCACCTCTGATGCCGGTGTCACACAGTAAGCCGCTTCCCAACTGGGATCCATCTGCTCCTCCCATCTGCTCTCCCCTTTTCTCTACCATCTATTTCACCAGCGATTCTGTGAAGCCTCATTCTTCTCTTCTCCTCATGCACCCATCCTACAGAAACACATTCACTCTGCAATGGAGAATCCATGCAAGTTCATGTCATGCTCCATTACTCTTTTTCTGGGATCTCTTTTTTTCATGGCATCTCTTCAGAGCCTCAGCAATCCAAAACAGCCAGCTCCTAACAAATTCTGAGCATACAGATGATCAAGTGTTTTAGAAATAGTAGATTGTTTATGTATACATAAACATATTTTTTCTATAAATAAGTAATGAATATATTTGCTATACCCACATGTAATTATATACACATATATACGGAGTGAAATCCATGTAAATATGAATAATCTCATACACAAACAGGAGGCAGACTGCAGGATGGTACAGTCAGGAGAGGTGTATTTTCCCTCCAGTTTGTGCCAGCTTCCACTTCCACACAAAAATTCCCTGCCCTCAGGAGTTACATCTCCACGTCTGTGACAGCAAGATGCAGTTCCTCAGGGAAGGATGGATGGAAGAACTTATGTACAGAAGCTTAGACAGGGGATAATCTGTGTGAAATGATCTACTGGAAAGCAGCCCTGCAGAGGACTTGGTGGACAGCAGGCTGTGAGCCAGCAGTGTGCTCTTGGGGTCAAGAAGGCCAATGGTATCCTGGGCTGCATTAGGAAGAGTGTTACCAGTAGGTTGAGGGAGGTCATCCTCCCCTCTACCCAGATCTGCTGTAGCTGCAGTTCTGGGCTCCCCATTACAAGAAAGACTCAGAGCTCCTTGAGAGAGTCCAACAGAGGGCTGAAAAGATAACTAAGGGGTTGGGGCAACTCTCTGAGAAGAAAAGGCTGAGAGAGGCCTGTTTAGCCTGGGGAAGACCAAGAGGGGATCTTACTGATGCATGCAAATATCTTAAAGGTATCAACAGGATGGGGCCAGGCTGTTGTGATGCTGGGCAGGGTGGTGTAAGTGGCCCTGCTTAAAGCAGGAGGGCTAAACTAACCGATCCCAAGTGATCCCTTCCATCCTCAGCCACAGATTCTAATTCTATGATTATATGAGCTAGGCTATGAAATAGCCTAGCTCTTCTCTGTGGACTTGTCTTTTTCCCAGAGAAAAATTTTTATAACTGACACAAAGATGCATTTTTATAATATGAATCCTAAGCCACTGCTCAGCACTCCTGATGCCTGTCATAGCCACTGGGAACAGATGGAGTTACAGCGGTGGATGTCTGGCGGTTTAAATTTGTGGCTTTGCTCCACAAGTTCAAAGTGCCAGTGGGAATGTCTTGCACTAAGCTGATATGACACAAAATACAAACACACGCAGCCAAATAAGGCTCATCTGAAACTGTGGATTGCAGGAAGTTGGGGAAAAGGTAAGATTTTTGCCATCATCTTTCCGTGAAACTACAACCAAAAATAGTAATCTGAATTGGGCCCAGCACAACAGACTTCGTTAAAACAGGGCATACATAATGTGCCAGTGAATGTGGAGCATAAGGATCATTACTCTGTAAGTACTGAAACTCCTTTTACTGTCAGTGCAGAGGTGTGCAACTGGAGGCCTCCACTGAGAACCAAATGAGCAGTTCATTCTGCATTTCATCATTTATCATCAATGTGAACTTAAACAAGTCAAAACACTTGGGATCCCAGTCCTTTCTGCAGCAATGGAAAACCTTGTTGCTTCTGAAGCAGGAGGCACAACTGGCATTTCTACCTCAAAAAAGGAACTGGGACACCCTGAGTGTAACCCACAGGGTGGCTAAGGGAAACTGAGCCTGCAGAAGAAGGTGGGAATGTGTTGAAGTGCTTTTTTGACTGTTAATGTTCCTTTCTGATATCCAAATCAGTAATCAGAAGTTGGTCTTAAATGGCAATAAATTAAACTAAGCAAAAAAATCCCAAAATTTGAGATCATTTTTCCCACGGCACTGAAGTCCTTTGAAGGAGATTGTCCCGTATCTGTCTACTACAGCTGAATTCTGCAGTAGTAACCCACCAGGATGTTGGTGCTCGCAGAATCAAAGAGAAGAAGCAAAACCCCCATCTGAAAGTGGATCTCAGTGGAGCTGAGCAGGAAATATCCATTCATCTCAGAACAAATGGACTCCTGGTGTCCCTGGGAAACTGAAGTTAGGAGATAAAATAACTTCTCAGACAGGGATGCAGGCTGATTTGCTCACTTGCGTGTGTGGGACTTCAGTGTTTAAATCAATACAACTAGGTTTTAGGCATGCTGATCCCAGTCAGCTAACATGAGAAAGGAATAAAGAGCTGCACAAAACATCTCCATCACCTCTGCTAGTTGTTCTGACATGGCATTAGGGTGATCCTTATGTCAGCTCATCTCCCCTACCCCATCTGCAACTGCCTTTATTCCCTCCAAGCCCTTAGCTTGCACATCGTCTTGTTGAAAAGCTGTTCTCCCGAAACCATGAGGGAGAAGATATTAAGCAAAGTATGCATATCTTAGCCAACATAAAAATATTATCCTAGCATGGCTACAGCCTCACTTCTTCCCTAATGAGGAGCGAGAGGACTGTACCTGCAGAGTAATGCTAATTTAGTTTTAACTTCAGCACAGCAAAGGGAGGAAAGTTGTGTCTCTTGGATGCAACCGGTGGGTCCAGAGCACCTTGCAGTAGAGACACCTGGTGGCTACCAGGAAAATTGGCCTTATGGAAGTAAAAAACAGTGTGAGTGGTTTCAAAAAAATAACTGCCGCTTAAAAAAGAAATTGTGAGGTCCATAGCAAACTCCATGTGTGATTCTTTCATTAACTTAATTAAGTATGTGTACTTATAATTGTTTCTTTAACACAAAACAAATCAGGATGCACAAATCTTATTTGTTTCACAGAATAAGAGCCTGTTACAGAGATTTCATCCTGTTCATGAAACAACAGAGAACTGAAGCCATTGTTTCTTCCACATAGGTCTGCATTGAACTCTCTATAAAATAAATGTTTCTGAATATCGTTTATATCATTCCTCAGCCCACTAATTGCTTCAGTGTGGCCTGACAGCAATGGTTTATCATCATCGCATCTCACAACAACACATCACAGAACATCACTACATAAAAGCAGCCAAAGATTTTTCTGTTAAAATCTTGTTTTCTACAAGGTACATTTGGATACATATTATAAAGAAAGAAAAAGGATAAAGACTTTGCATTCTATTCAGGTGACAACACATAGAAAAAGAAGCCTGGCATGCAAAGAGTCCTCTTTGTGTTTGCTGCTTACCATATGAGGTCTTCATAGAGTTTCCCACTTGATGAAGACCGAGGTATAAGAAATGTCAACATTTCTGCTTTCTGTACATTTTGAACTGCTCTCAGCAACTTTCTCCAGCTGCCTTCATGTCCCAGCCATTCATTTCTTCCCCATCTTTCATCACCAAGATTTTATGGGCAACATCTCCCCTCTATCCTTTCCTGTGTCCCTAATAAAATTCAGTTTTCACCCCTCTGCTTCCATGTACCAAATACAAAACTCAGTTTTACAGATGAAAGCCTCCAGCTTTTCTTGATGACTACATTTTAATGTGTTCTCTTCTACAGAAAAACAATGCAGGAAGGACCCTATTCACCCCTGAATCGTTAAGCTGGAGCATGCTCAGGGCATACACAGTGAATTGAAATTTGATTTTTGGCAAGATACAGTTGCTGAACCGTGGACACTAAGATATCCTAGACCAGATGAAGTCTCTCTCCTGCCTAGCCTCCTTCCCATTGCTGGTTCAGAAGCACGCAGTTTCCTTGGTCATGCTCAACAGTTCCAGGTAGGCACCTTTATGACTTTGAGATTTCAAAGTATGAAGGTCCACCAGATGTTGAGGAAAACTGCATCTCTCCTGATAGCACGAGTTGTGATTTTTAGAGGCTCCCAGCAAGGTTAAATCTAGGTGGGATTTCCAGTGATGTCTCTTCATGTTTTGTCCCCACAGCACTGCACTAACAAAGAGCTACAAAGATGATGAAGGGTCCAGAGGGGAAGACATATGAGGAACAGCTATTAAGTCCCTTGGTTTGTTCAACCTGGAGGAGACTGATGGAAAATTTCAACACAGTCTATGACTTCCTCATGTGGAAGAGCAGAGGGGCAGAAGCTGATCTCTCTTCTCTAGTGACCAATGATAGAACTGGAGGGAATGGCAAGAAGCTAAAACAAGGGAGCTTCAGGGTAGACATCAGGAAAAGGTTCTTCACCAGAGGGTGTTCAGGCACTGGAGCAGTCTTTCCAGGGCAGTGGCCATGGCACTGAGCCTGCCAGAATTCAAGAAGCATCTGGACAAAGCTCTCAGAAACATGGTCTGATTATGGGGTGTTGCTGCTTGGAGTCAGAAATTGGACCCAATTATGATTATGGGTCCCTTCCAACTCGGGATATCCTATAATTATAAATATGCAGTAATGCCTTCTCACAGCAGATGGAACCATGCCTCTTGAGCAATTAAAATCACCCTTGGCCATTTTCGCTGAAATATTCCTAGAATATTTGATCTGGTCTTGAGAACTACTGCTGGACCTGCTATAAAAGTATTGCATTTGTATGTGTATATATATATATGTATATATATGTATGTATATAAGTATTGGATTTATGATTTAAAAAATGGACAAATTCTTTGGGATCACCCAAAGGTGATCTTTGGGATCATCCTGAGGAAGACACGCAGAACAGCAATTTGTTCAAAAATCAATGGCATGGGCATGTTTTAAAGCTTCTGAGAAGGTCTGGTGAAGGGTGGGGTAAGTCAAAACAACCAAAAAGAGGTTTTGTGCTGAAACGGAATGAGTTGATTTCATGGAAAATATGGGCAGGGGACGCCTTTCGCTCCTATGGAATCATAGAATCATCAAGGTTGATGGTTGTGTACCATCAACACATCACCACCATGCCCGCTAACTCACGTTCCTGAGCACCTTTTCTTGGCAACCTCCAGGGACAATTCTGGGGTACAACCACTGCACCCTCATTTATTTACCGGGTTGGTCTGTGAGGAAGCCCAGCAGGTGACTATTTACCAAGGGCCACCTCCGTGTACCTGGCTCACGAGGTGATGACCACCACGAGCCACACACTGCCAGCTGCCTCTATTTAAAGCTCGTTGTTTGTTTGTTTGTTTGTTTTTGGCGATACGTATATTTTTCCTCAGGCAACGAGGCAAGACGGAACTAAAAGTAGCGTGGACACAGAGAAGAGCAGGAGGCGCTCCTCCTGCCGCGCGCACAGCCGAGCATGGCGCCCTTCCCGCCGCGCCGCGAACGCCGAGAGGTACGCGCCTCGCAGCCCCGTGCGCTTTGTGGCGCCGCCACAGCGGTTCGCCCCGCGCCGTGCGCTTTGTGGCGCCGCGGTGGGGCGGAAGCGGCGCCGGGTGGGCGGCGGGCCCTTCCGGCGGGCTCGCTGGCTGCTCTGCGCTTTGCCCCGCCACCGCCTCCTCCTCCTCCTCCGCCTCTTCCTCCTCCCCCACCGCCGCTCGCTGCTGCTCGGCGCCTCCATCCTGGTACTTCGGAGTCTCCATCCTGGTTTCTCAAGTGCCCGGACCCAAAACAGGAAGTAAGCGCGCGGGGGCCTGCGGGCTGCCGAAGGCCGGGAGCGGCCGGGCCGCGGGGAGGCGGCGGCGGTGCGCGGGGCGGGCCGAGCCGAGCCGAGCCGGGGGTGCCGGGAGGAGAGAGGCGGCCACGTCCGACCCCGCGCCTTCGCCGCGGCCGGCAGGACGTGGGCAGGCCGGACCGGCCACAGCCGGCGCCGCCGCCGCCCGCCGAGAGGAGGGGAAAATGGCGGCGGCTGCGGGCCGGGCCCAAATGGCGGCGCCGGCGGCCGGGGGGCAGCGGCGCTGAGGCGGGCCCTGAGGCTGGCGTTTGGGCCGTTCTTCTCCGCCAGCACGGGCGCTGCAGGGCGGCGTTCGGGGGCGGGGGTGCGAAAGTGAGGAGAAGCTGGGAGAGCCCCACGGCTCGGGTCGGGAATGGGGGCGGCGCGGGTTTTGTGTTAAACTTCTTTCGCTTTATCTCGGTGTCTGTAATAAGGGCAGCCTGCGGGAACGCCTTTAAAGCGCCCGCTTTGCCCTCTCTCCAGCTATGGCCTGGGGTATTGTGGAATCACAGAATGGCCTGGGTTGAAAAGGACCGCGGTGAGCATCGAGTTTCAACCCCCCTGCTGTGTGCAGGGTCGCCAACCACCAGACCAGGCTGCCCAGAGCCCAACCTTGTGGCTCTTATCTGCTTCATTTCCTTATTTTTTATCCGGCAAAGGTGATGGAGTTGCACGGGGCTTTGAGTGGGCTCTGAAATGCGTTACTCTGCCAGGATCGGGGTTTGCATCCAGGAGCAGGACCGAGCTCCACAGCATCACTGTTACACCACGGCTTTTTCTTTATTTCCTTCTCCCCCCCCCCCCCCCCCCCCCCTTTTTTGAGATCTCTGTATTCTTGAGTGTGTATTCAGGCACGGTGTGTTACACTTCATGTCCTTGGCTCACACTATTTGTGTGCTTTTGTTCACCATTGTTTAGATCCACCTGGCTGTTGTAAGTAATACACCAAATCAATCTAGAAAATCCTTTTTGTTTGCCAGCACTGCTCTGGCAGTAGATGCAGTTAATTCCTTGACAGCGTGGTTAAAGTCCAGCTGCAAAAATAGGAGATGTCTTAGCAAGAAGGTGGTTGCTTCTACTTCAGAAGCAGCAGCAACTTCATGCTTGCTTTCTGAACATTTGATAGAACTGTTGGATGCAATGATCTTAAAGGATCCCTTCTAACTTTGGTTATTCTGTGGGGGTAGCTTTAAACTGAAAGAAGGTAAGTGTAAGTTAGATGTTAGGTTCTTTAGGGGGGCGGTGAAGCCATGTATGCCCGTCCCTGGAGGCATTGGTCCCTGGGCTGCCTGGTCTGATCACAGAAACACCAAGGTTGGAAAAGACATACAAGACCATCCACCTGTCACCAATAGCTCTCACTAAACCATATTCCTCAACACAACATCTGAACATTCCTTGAACACCTCTAGGGTGATGGGGGGCAACCAGCCCATGGCGGGGAGTTGGACCTGGGTGGGCTTTAATGTCCTTTCCTTCTGTGATTGTATGAAGCATTTATTGTATGTCTGTACTGTTTCTTACCGTTTCTAACAGCCCCCCATTTGTGAGAGCTGGTGCTGTGTTTGTTCACCTGTCTAACATAAAGCAGCAGAGCTGTGGTTTTATTTCATGCCTTCTACAATTAGCATCCAAAATTTGATTGTTATCCTAAATTCCCTTTACAGTTTCCCTTTACATTCTCTTTACAGTGGTGATAAAGTTGATTGCTTAATGCTTCAAATGCAACTGGATTTACATGAAAGAAAAGAAATTATTTTAGTACACCTCAGTCTTAGGAAGATTCTTATCCATACCCATACATGTGCCTGAGGGCTGTTTCCTGTTACTGGGAAGGGGAGACGCTTTCTTGTTTTGTTTTGTCTTCCCTTTAGAAGCAGTGTTAACTTCACTTCGTGTGTTTTTGACATTTAAGCACGCTCAGTGCTTTTTATGAAAATATCAATGGATAGGCCAGCACTCATGGAATTCTGCCAAATGTAAATCAGTGTGTATCAATGTAAATGAGAACAGTTTGTCCCATTGACTACAGCATATTCCCATTTTTGTGACGGCCTGCTTCCTTAAATACCACAACTGAGTAGAACTTAATTGTTCTTGCAGGACTGTGATCTCATGTTTATACAGTTTAATAAATCTTTGTGTGTCTTGAACTCTGGTCTCTGGGTCCTTGTGTTTGATATCTCTGCAGTTTGGTCCCCTTCTTAGGTTCTTGCTGCAGCTGTTGAAGTCAGTTCCTCTGTGACTTTGATTTAGATTGGAGTGGAACCCATGCATTGTGGGAAGAAAGTTTTGTGGGTTTTATTTATTGATTTATTTTCATCAAATAATAGCAAGAGAATTGGCTCTAGTCAAATAGCAGTATCTCCTGCTTGTGCTTCAAAAGTGTTGATCTTACAAAAGCCGTGATATGGAATGCAGTGAACAGTTAGGTTTTATTAAATAGAAGACGTGTGGTGTTCTGGAATGACATTGTTTCCATTGTGTCACTCTTGAGTGAATGCACTGAAGTCGCAGTGCATCCCATGTACCAGTGGGAACGCTCACGTCAATAGCTGGAAGCCTCCTTTAGTGTACTTTAATTCTTGCTTCATTCAGAGTTCAGTGAAATACACTTTTTGCCTGATACCTTTTATGCAATTGCTTTTTGAAATTTTAAAAGATACCCATCAGTTCATGGAAGAGATAAGATTCAGTTAACAACAAGGCATAGTGACAGAACCTTGTCTGCATGGAAGAATATTATTTCTTACAAGCACTTAATTTTCATAGCCCGCAGAACAATTGAGCCCATCTGCCTGATGAAGATGATTAAGAATTACAGAAAATTTGTATTGTTGTTTTGGTGACTCAGTATAAAATAAACTTTGATATTTTCTGCCTGGATCTACTTTTTTGCTTTTTTTTTAAGCGGGTAAGAACTGCTGTATTACGTAGTATAAATCAGCATTGGTGTTCTATGTTAAAGGATTCTTGTGGGCAAAATATTCTTATATCTCTTTAGTTGTGCACTGAAATCTATTTAAAGTTGTTAGGAACTGTGAAAAGTGCTAGCTTTGGTAAACACACCCAACAATCTAAGGCATTATAAGGTGCTTATTAAATTTGCATTTATTTCTCAACTGTTAGCTTAGAAATAGAAAAATCTTCAGTCTTCACTGCATTTCATTACATCCACGCTGTTGGTGCACGTGTGTTCAGCACTGTTCCCTTTCCCTGTAAGCTAACGCCCTCCTCCAGAACATAAAATTAATAATAGATTTGTATCTCTAAAGAAAGCATTGGAATCCAGGATGAAGAAACATCCTGGGTCACACATTTACAGTGAATGAGCTGCTTTTACATAGAAAGCAGTGCATTTTCCAAATGATACTCACATATTTTCAGTGATGTTATAAAAATAAGGTGACTTTTGGAAATGAAGGGACTGCTTGTTACAGTCTCAGTTAAAAACTATTGGCTGTCATTAACTTTGTTGCTGACTCAATCATTAGCGGATGTGTGGCTGACATGCAGGTGTACAAATTAACTGGAACTTGCATGGCCCATCCCAGAAGGTGTCTGTGGTGGTGCAGCATTATCTCATATGGCTTCAGCTGTCAACCTGCAAGAAATGGAGGACCTGGAGGTAAAAGCAGCCATGCGAGGGCATTCTCACCAGGAGCAGTGTTGTGCTTTCTCTGCTGCACGCCCCATAAGCTTCAGTTGGTCCCCTCCTATATCATATTGGATGGGTCTCCAGCATACGTGCTAGTTCTGCTGTTACTCAGCTGGAAATCAGTGATTATTGTGAAGCCTGGAGATTTGCAGGCTGTTTTCTATTCATTTGTCTTGTAGGTTAGTGCTGGTGTCCTGGTATAAATGTATCTTGAGAGAACAAGTTTCTTTGTTTCCATTAGTTTACCTTGTATTTGTGCGTTTAATAAAAAAATAATGTCCAAAAGACCCACTTGGCTTTGACTTCATGATACAATGAGGTTTTTTTTTGTGAGGTTCCAGCTGATCCATTAAAGTTGATTTGAATTTTTTCACTCAGGTGAAGAATTTGGCTCTTTCTCGCTTTTCACCAAGATCCAATTATGTGTATTAGTCAGGGAAGTTGACATATGCTAAACGTGGAGCATCAAACACAGAACATGATTCTTTTTCTTGGAAAGCCTGTACCTGCTGTTGGGATGAACCACTTTTGGGAGAATGGCAGAAGGTTTCAAAAGCCCTGCTCGGGCCAGGGGTTACACCAAGGGATGTTTCTTTCCTAGCAAATCTCAACTTCTGGGACAGCGCTGTGCACATCTTTCTGTGCTTTTTAAGGAGTACTTGGGATCTCGATGCTGCTGTTAGATGTGCCTCAGCAGTTGTCTGTCTGGATTCCTGTTCCAGCTCTGTGTAGCAGCTGCTGGTCGTGGTGTAACTTCCTCCCCAGCTGCTGTGGAGATCTCAGGTGTGGATGAACAATGTTCTCCACATCAAGTTATCCAGAAAGTACATATGAGTTCTTCACCTTTTAGAGTTAAGGTTTCCTCTTTTGCTTCTTAACAGTCAGTGCTTTGGCCATGCAGCAAACATCACAACTAGTAAAGACCTGCCATGGTTTTGTCCTTCCATGAAAATACTGTACTCAGGAATCTTCAATACCAGAGAGCATGTTTGCTGATGACAAGTTTTTTTCTTTTTTTAATTGATTACGGTTGAGAAGACACTTTTTTTTTATTATTTTTTCAATTAGTGGCAGTATTAATTTAAATTGAAATTTGTTCAGACTTTGTGTTTCTGAACAGTGCTTCTGTGACGACAGTGAAATTAGCAGGAACACTTTGTAGTGCTGCAGTTCACTTCAGTCCGTATTGCTTACCCCTGGCACTACTTCTGTGATCTTTTATGCTGGTGACTATCTACATCCAGCTTTTCTGATGCTTAGTTCACTCTTCGGTGGAGAAGAAGCACTTGCAGTTATTTGTATGCGTGGAAGGAGAATCAAGCTTTGCACCTTAGCACTCTGTAAATAGCTCAGCTATGAGCAGTATGAATACAGAAGTATTTCTCGGTGTTGACTGGCTTTACAAGGTTATGTAACAGTAAAATTAATAAATGAGAAATGTTACAAATACCAAAGGGGCAAATATTAAAAGATGCTGGAAAAGCAGCAGCTTAGGTTTCTATTCCAAAAATAAGAAGAACAACAAAGTAGATCTGAAATGCTCCTAAGCATGAATGTTGAGTGTTATTTTAACTAGAATAGTAGCTTTGAAACTACCAGATTTTACTCTGTGCAGTGTGTAAGAATGCAGAAGTGGCAATGGCAGATAAATCTCTTTTAACTCTGGAATTATTCTTGTAAAAGAACAGGTGGAGATTTGTCATTCTCTGTTGAATTTTGATGGGATTTTTGAGAAAAAGGTGGCAGCATTATGGGTAAGGTGGCAGTCTGAAGGAAACTAACGTGTGCATTGCTCTTTCAGGTTTGAGTATGAGCACAGTTGAAGAAGAGTCTGACACAGTGACAGTAGAAACAGTGAACTCCGTGACTCTGACTCAGGACACTGAAGGAAACCTCATACTTCATTGCCCTCAAAACGGTATTGAATTTTATTGCACAGTATTATTTCTTCTTTTTTTCTATTGATCTTTCTATAATTCTTGTCTGCCTCCTAATTGGACAAGCTATTGGGATTCTGCTTATTGTGCTGAGATTAATTCTGTTTCGGTTTAAAGAAGGATGAAGTGTCATACGAAGCGTAAGCCCCAAAATTTTGTAGGTACATGCCTGACAAGGCTATAGCTGTTCTCATTTATTTCAGTGGAAATGTGTTCTTAGAACTGAGCACGCACACAAATGTCCATGGGCTTAAGGGTTTTGTTATGCAGCAGGGAGTTGAAGGATAACAACAATCTGTGGGTGGAATTTATGAAGAGAACTTCATGGAATATGTATATGAACTGTTAATGCCCATAACTGATGTTAAGGTCCTGGGCAGTAATAAACATCTCAACCAACCTCTCACAATTGCTTCTGCTTTTGATTTGGTCATTGTCCATTTTTTCTCAAGACCTTCACTTTGCAGACATAAAGGGTCCCATGTATGTTTTTGTTGCTAGAAACTGATGAAGTAAACTCTGAAGACAGCACCGAACCTCCACACAAAAGACTTTGCTTGTCAGAGGATGACCAGAGCCTTGATGACTCAGCTCCCTGCATTTCTGTTGTTGCAGTTCCGAGTAAGTTGTTTTAAGTTGAAGCAGTTGTTTCTGTTGGTAAGAGTTAAAAGTTAACTCCTTGGATTGTAAGCTGAATATCTTGTGTTCAGTTTACAAATTCTATTAATACATGTTTATATTTTTTACCTCTTAGAGTCTTGGATGTTTTGCAGCAACTTGTATCTACAGTAGAATGGGGAATGGTTTTAAACCGAGACAGGGGAGGGATAGGTTAGATATTAGGAGGAAGTTTTTCACACAGATGGTGGTGAAGCACTGGAACAGGTTGCCCAAGGAAGTTGTGGATGCCCTGATGCTTCAAGGCCAGGCTGGATGTGGCTCTGGACAGCCTGATTTGGTGGTTGGCTACCCTGCATATAGCAGAGGGGCTGAAACTAAATGATCATTGTGGTTCTTTTCAACCCAGGTCATTCTGTGGTTCTGTGATTCTGTGATACTGGCAAAATAAATCTGCCTTATAGATAGAGGACTGCAGGTACAGGCGCATCGTTTAAGTGCCAGGATAAGAATGCTGCCAAAAGGTTTGAATGGTGTCTCTGAGTAATTGGAGAAACCTGAAGATAGGGCAGGAAAGGAAACATTAATACAATAAATGTTGTATTTACATGTTTCAAATTAGTTTTTTGGTTGTATTCACGTGAAAAGCTGAAGGTTTCTGTACCCATATTTAAACTTCATGAACAGAAAGAGTTGATAATCATCAAGATCAACAATTAAATACCAAATAAGGTCTCTTTGAAATTTTTCAGAACTAAGGTGGCAGTTGGTAAAACCCATATAGTGTGCATAAAAATGTTACAGAAGTAAGGTATATGACTGACTTTCCTATTCTGAAGTTTCAGAAAATGATCAGAGCTTTGAGGTGACCATGACTGCTACCGCTGAGGTAGCTGAAGATGAGATTAACGAAGGAACTGTTACTCAGATTCAGGTAGAGTAAAACTTCAAAACTGACCTATTGCATGTATATCATTACAGAAATTGAAATGAAAATGGAAACAAAGAGCAGAAAAGTCTTATTAAAGGAATAGGGTTACTTTTAGTATGAAACTGATGCATTTGAGGGTAGACCTTGTTTGTAAACATTATGTAAAAGTGCAGTTGGATCACTTTATGTGTATAAGAGGTTATTCAAATAGAACTTCCCTCCCAAAAAGCAGTACAGTAAACAGTGATAGATGTAAACCTGCATTGCTAATTATTTGCTCTGTGGTAATCAGCATAGAAGTAAGACAAGATTATCTTTTATTTCTGCTGTTTTGTTGGGGTTTTTTTAGTTATAGATTTAACTTTATATCAGAGTTAAGCAGGCATGTCATCAGTCCTAATGGTCATGCTCTGTTTTTGTTGTGAATGTACCATATTTAAAAGGTCTATACTGGAGAACCTGCTTGCAGTCCTCTTTCCACCAAAGTCCATGATACTCTTTCTATTCACTATAATTTAAATAGTATGAAGACTACTGTATACTTAATTCCCACAGCATCTGTCCATTAAGGTGCTAAATTTTACTTTATGTCTTTCAAGAAGTGAATTTACTTCTAATGCTACATCTGGTACTTTTTGAGCATTCAACAGGCTAACTAGGTGTGAAACTAGGTTTCCTTTTCCTTCAAGTTATGCCTCCATGTTGATGGAAAGTGATAGAAAGAATGGAAGATTTCATGCCATTTCATTCTTGTCTTTTCAAGATTCTTCAGAATGAACAGCTGGATGAAATCTCTCCGATGAGCAATGAAGAAGTGTCAGCTGTTAGTCAAGCCTGGTTCACAACCAAAGAGGATAAGGATTCTCTGACAAATAAAGGTAGGACACTTAAATTCTCTGTAGGAATGTAAGATGTTCAGAATACATTTGAGAACATTTCTCAGATTGCATAATTGCAGATTGCATCTGTGGTCTGGCTTTTTTAGTGTAGATACTTGAGAAGACCTGTTCTAAAACTGCAGAGAAATGTAATGCATTTTCACCATCTCTCTTACACTTAGTATGCAAGAAAGCTGGGACTCCAGATACACTTGGAAGGGAGGAGAGGCTATCCTTGAAGTGGTCAAAGTATTTCTAATGGCCATGTAGAGAACCACTGTGGGTAATGTTTCTCAGCACGATGAGGCACATGATTGTGTGTTGGCTCCATTTGCTTGGTTGGGAGATGGGAAGCACCAGTCAGAGTAGGTACTTGTGAAAAAATGAATTTCTGAACTTCTGCACAGATTAATACTGAAATAAACACTGTTACTCCTAAAACTACCAGTTCAATATTCTTCCCTTTCCAAATGCGTGGTCATGTAGTAGTTCAGCAGTTGCTGAGCTTCAGAGGTTTGTTGTTGATTTCTTTTTTTTCCCTCCACCCTCCCAGGCATGCCTAAGCAACTTACATCATGTCAAATGAATACACCTCTCCAAATTCCTCAGTCTTTCCACTGTTTGTCTTATCCTGACCTTACTGCTTCACAGAAAAAAACCTCTCTTCTATCAGTCCAAAGCAAAATCCTTTATTGTTAAAAAACTTGGGGGAAGACAATGGTTTTCTCTCACAGAAGCAAATGGTCCCTTACACAATGATTTCTACTCCAGAGCACTGCTGAATCTGTGAAAAAATATGGATGAGGCATGAAAAGTCCAGGTGGTGGATATGGAAAATTAAGAGGAAGGGAGCCAAGCAGTTCTGTCCATGTCTGTTATACTCACTGTCACATTACTGCAAGTAGTGTTACAAGCACGTTGCTACATTTCTGTGCTCTGGGATGAGAGAGTACAGAGATTACCATCTTTTCCATAGCTAATGGTGAAGGACTTATGTTGAGAGTAGCACATTCTCAGCTCTGACTGAAGGAGCAAATACTGATCTGGCAGAAAAATGGCTGCATGTGGCTTGGTGACCTTACATTTGATGAGTTTCCTGCAAAACATGTCAGAAACTTACTGCATTTGGTCTTTTTTTGTAGCTTTCTCACAGCCATATCAACTGACATCACAAGTAGCATCTTGCAGTTGTGGATGAATGAGGGCACTAAATGTGGTGATTTTAATTTAGAGAAATAGCATGGAGAAGACCTTTCCAATGAAATGCACTTAGGAGATTATTTGTGAAACTATACTAGCTGAGCCTCTTCCGATGTCTCCATGAGATCAGCTGTGAAGGAATCCCACTGCTTATCTCCTCTTAACACGAGCTGGAAGTTTGACACGTTGCTTGAGCTTGTAACAATCTCCACCTGTTTAGAATGCTCACAGGTCTTGGAGAAAAGAAAGCATGATAAGCTTGGCTCTAAATGTGCAAACATTAAGTACAAAAATAGACTTCCTTTCCTAAAATAGAAGGGTGTTAAAAGTTATTCCATGTAAAGAAGTAGCTGTGTCCCTTCGGAGGTCAGTTCCAGTGCTTTGATAATGGCATGAATTACTGCTAGAGTAAGTTCTGC
This sequence comes from Perdix hodgsoniae, assembly GCA_035772895.1. Classification (NCBI taxonomy): domain Eukaryota; kingdom Metazoa; phylum Chordata; class Aves; order Galliformes; family Phasianidae; genus Perdix; species Perdix hodgsoniae. The sequence goes on from JAPSGF010000006.1 coordinate 26,291,146, forward strand.
CTCTGTAGCTTTGGAAGAGGAGTTTGAGATTGTCATGCACAGGCAAGAGTTTACTCTCATCAGTGTGAACAGAATTAGTAATAATGCCTGTACTTGGAATTGAAATAAATAGTCTTTTGGTGTGTACTGCTTCTCAGCTCTGGTAATTAGCAAGCTGAGAAGGAAGTACCATAATTTCTCTGAGCAGAGATGGGCAGGTAGCCAGCATTCACCAGGATGTAAACTGGGTCATCAGCATAATCTTAATTATAAGTGATCATTGCTATTAAGTATGTTAGGAGGGGAAAAAGAGGAAGCTATGCATAAATTCAAGGAAGGAATGTCTTAATGTTTTATTGAAACCAATCCTTGGAATTTTTTCTTTGAATCATTTTATTGTGAATTGTTTTTATTTTCAGAGATTAGCTGCCATTGAAGTGACTAGGGGCATATACAGGATGCATAACATTTATTTCTATTGATTTGCCACTTTTATTTGGGAAATAAAACACTAGACATGAGTCTTTCTTTTGTCTGTGCCCGCTGGATTACTATTCCTCGCTGATTCGCCTAATACAACATATTCCGATGGAAAAAGAAAAAAAGAGAATGCCTCTCTGGAAGGCACTGGTGTACAGCACTACTCACGTGCTGGGAAGCAATAAGGCATGTAAGAGAAGCCCACAGTGCTGCCAATTCCTGAAGTAATATTAGGAGTTACATTTTAAGTTCCAGCTTTTGGAATTGTCTGAGTGCATGGTAATTTCTGTCAGTTTCAAGACAGTATCTTTCTAGTTTTTCAAGTTCCAGGTTTTCAGGTGTCTACTTCTTTTTTTGTTTTTCAAGTTAGGTATTTCAAGTCAGGTATTAGGAAACATTTCTTCTCAGAAAGAATGGTAATGCATTGGCACAGACTGCTCAGGGAGGTGGTGGAGTCACCATCCCTGGAGGTATTCAAGAAGTGTGGAGATGTGGCACAAAGGGATGTGGTTAGTGGGCATGGTGGGGATGGGTTGATGGTTGGACTACATGGTCATAGTGGTCTTTTCCAAGGTTAATGATTCTGTGATAGTTTTGTTTGAAGAGAGACCTTGAAAACATGAGCAAGCAGCACATGAAGAAATCAGTGTTATTTTCAAAAAATAATGGTTTGGACGAGGCGTCTGACTTCCTTGATTTAAATATTTCTTGGCAGTTGACAGGTCACTAAGTATCATTTATCAGCTCTGAAATAACATCTGTTTGAGACCAATTCCAGTTAAAATACCTAAAATTATTACTCCTTTTTCTTTCTTAACTCATTGCAGTAATGAGGGGTGTGTTTTCTGATACATTGCTTTGCTGACTTTCACTTCAGTTTCATTTCTATTTTAAGGCCATAAGTGGAAGCAAGGGATGTGGTCAAAGGAAGAAATTGACATTTTGATGAGTAACATTGAACGTTACTTAAAGGTATGTGTTAGAGTACATTATCTACCTGGTATAGCTATAGGTATAGCTATGCTGTTAGTAGAAATCAGTTTCCTTCATCACTTTACAGAATGTGCTATACATGATTCTAGCAGTACATAGTAGAAATTGTCATTACCTATTTGAGATACATAACATAATTGTACACAAGATTTAAGACTACAGAATGAACATTGCAAAGGTAATTGTCCTTGCTAAGTGTTAACTTCCAGACTTGATACCATATCTTACCTGTTTTTGCAATGCTAACAGGATACGTACTTTCTTACCCTTAATATACCAGAATCATAGTTCAGCATAGAAATAGGCATGCAGTTAACATGCCAACGGTGATAATTGCCAGTAAGTCACATTTGTTATATATTTGTTGTATAGCTGAGAATATTTGAACTTACTTAGCACATGCAGCTGCAAATCCATAGGGTGGTTTTTACAGGTTCACCATCCTTTATTTGTGGATTAGAGTAGCTCTGAATTCAGTCTTCATTGGCATAGAAATCCTTCACGTTGGTTCTAGCAACTTGTGCCTACCCACATCTGTATTAGAATTTCTGCCACTAAATCGTTCATAGTGACTAAGGTTTTCTAAATCTAGGTGAATGTTTTTAAGCCACTTAGAAAACTGAGTTATTGCTGATTTGTCTGATTCATCCCTTCCCATTTATCTTGCTTCTTGTTTTTTGGAGATGTAGTACTTTGAATAAATAAACTGTTATGTTTTTTTTCTATTGAAGCTGAGATGAAGCAAAAATTTTCCTTTTATACTTAATTCCATTGATTTTTTTGTATTAAAATCTGCTTGCAATTTCCATTAAAAGAAGAGTAACTTTTAGATCAAAAATATCTAATTAAGTAACAAATTGTTAGAGAACTGTTTGACAACTTTACCTTGAATGACACCAAGCTAATTCTATTATGATGTTCAACTTTTGATAATATGTTGGACAGATATCATGTGTAGGAATGTTAGAGGTTGAGTTTCTGCCCAAATTTCAGTATTAAAAGCCAAATGTTCAAGACTTTTATTTAAAGCAGCTGATTTATAAATACTCAGTTAAAATCATGGGCTTCCTTGTTTGGAATACATAAAAAACATCACAATAGTTTGCGAAGCTTCAGTTCTTAAATGTTCTGCTTGAGCTCTAGGTCTTCATCTAAGCTTTTTTTTAAATACTTTCCTCTAGGCCCGTGGAATAAAAGATGCCACTGAAATTATATTTGAAATGTCAAAAGATGAAAGAAAAGATTTCTACAGGACAATAGCTTGGGGTCTGAATCGGCCTCTCTTTGCTGTTTATAGAAGAGTTCTTCGCATGTATGATGACAGAAACCATGTTGGAAAGTATGAAAACCTCTAATGCTGCATGGTTTTATTGGTATGAGTAGAGTCATTTGTTTAATGTTTGACATGTTACGCGTGACACAGAAGATACTAGCCAAACAGACCCAGCTCTTCCTGATCATAAGTGACCTCTGCTGAATTCTGCTTGAACAACCGTGATAATAGTTAAGTTGATGGTATCCACAACTTAAAAGGCAGACTGCAGAGGGGATTCTGATGCAATTAGAAGACTTTGACACAAGCATGGATCTGCTGAGGTATAGTTTCTTCCTAGAACTGTGACCTTGAGCTAATTGCTCTTAATCCGTCTGCCCTTAGTTTCCCCGTCTGTAAAGCAGTGGGTATGGTGCAATCTGGAAGTGCTGCTAAGGACATGTGGTTTTAGTTTTTAAAGATGGTTGGAAAGTAAAATATTATCCCAATGGTGATTTTTTTTTTTTAATTGGTTTCTGCCTTATGCTGGTTGTATACTGTAAGACAGAAAGGAAAGAAAGTAGTTGTTTGTTTCAGAGACTAACAGATGACATTCTAATAGTGCTTTTTAAAGTGACTTCACTGAGAATGGAGATTTTCAGTGGCAAATGAGAGAAATTTTAGACCAGATTGCCTTAGAAATGCACTGATGTGGTAAATGGCAATTGTTCTTTGTGTTCTCTCCAGGCATTCTGTCACTGTTTCTTAGAGCTGAAATTCTTTAATCTTCGTGGTAATTAAATTTTATTGTGTTGTTAGTAAAACTAAAATATTTGTGCTGTATGCTTTCTGTTTAAAATGATGTCTTTTTGTTTACCTGTTTTCTAGGTATACACCTGAGGAAATTGAAAGGCTTAAAGAGTAAGTCTTATTAACAGGGTCATATTGAGTACCTTGAGTGGTTGTAACAGGTTGTTTTGTTGTGTGAAATCACTTGAAGTCACTTATGAAGTCAGGTGAATCACCAATAAAGTCAGGTGTAAATTTGAGTTCTTCATCTATCAGAAAGTTGTGGCTGCTAAATTAATCTGAAGAGAAATCAAATATATATTTTGATTATTTTTTAGTGTATATTCAGGACTTAGGTAACATGCAGCAAAGCCTGAAATAAGCCTTCTGCTGAAACGAGTCGTTCCAGATTTTTACAAGCACAGTGAAAGTCAGTTGTGATTGTGTTAGTGAAAAACAGCAATCCTTTTCTTCAGGAAACTCCTGCAAAGGTTGTTTGTAAAGAGATTCACTGGTTGTGGGTAGGATTTCCCTATGAAGTATGAGAGAGAGAGAGACATAAATTGTTAATAAGGCTTTTTGGTTTTATCATGAACCCATTAGATGAAGAGGGAAGGGCAACAAACTTCATCTCCTCTTAGAGCTTGAAGAAACCAGTTTGAAGAAACCATGCTGGGCTGAAGGAAGGCAGAGGGTTCATTAGATTGTGTTGATGGATTTGTTTAGGTCAATTTAGCTGATCTGTCACTCGTAAGATGCCTGTGGCTCCAGTTGTGTCCTGAATACTCATGGCTCAACAAGTTAAGTAACCCTATATTGTGTGTGGCGGAAAAATAACAGTTAAAGTTATGAGTATGAATTTGCAGTGTTTTGCCTCATTTGAGATGTAGCTTGCCTGGATTTTGATTAGGCATTACTTAGATTTCTCAAGCAGTCTCTATACCACTTAAAAAAAATCAGGGAACCTGTGTAGAAGGGATATTGCATGTTTATCTAAACATTCATAATGTGCTTATGCTATAATTAAGCTTCACAACACACCTGAAGGACAAATAGATAGTAAGTTGTAGATAATTCTTTTAAAAGCAAGTATCTTGAGGCTTAGCTATACCACTGAAAAGATTTCTAGTGATATATAGAAAAATTATCAGTGCTAACAGAAAATACATTAAAAATTCTGTACGGTAGTAGCAAGGTGACTTCTCATAATGTTTTTAAGTTTGTGAACTGCACATTTTTCCTACTTTGGTAGAGAGTTACTTTGGTAATCTCATAAATAGTTACAGTGCTAATAAGCATGTTTCTCTTCAGACTGAGAATAAAGCACGGCAACGACTGGGCCACAATAGGAGCTGCACTGGGGAGAAGTGCTTCTTCTGTAAAAGATCGATGTAGATTGATGAAGGATACCTGCAACACAGGTGAGGTAAATGCCAGTCAGTGATATATTCCAGTTAGAGCTGTTCCATCTCCATCTCTGTCAATAACTAATTAGATACAAGGAAGAAATTCTTCATTATGAGGGTGGTGAGATACCAGAACGGGTTGCCCATGGAAATCGTAGATGCCCCATCTCTGGAAGAGTTCAGAGCCAGGTTGGATGGGGCTTTGGCAGCCTGATCCACTGGATGGTATTCCTGCTGGTGTTAGGAGTTTGGGTATTGGATTATCTTAGTTCTTTCCAACCCAAAGCATTCTGTGATCCTGTTTTCAGGTGTGTATGTCTGGGCTGAGTGAGTAAAGTGTGATATCTGTGGACCTTTTTAGAATGCATTTAGTATAAGTTTCTGCTGTTTATCATCTTAAAGATCAATTTTGCAGTCAGTTATCCATCATGTCAGTGACACTGGAGCATATTTTATTGAAGTGGATTAAAAATACTTCGTCCTGTATTGAGTGTTTATAGACATGCACTTTATGTCTTCATGTCAGTTAAGAGACAGGAGCACTTAAGGAGTAAAGTATTGTTTATTTTGTAATTTATGTATTTAAATGGAAGAAAAAAATCATCGGACCTCATGTAGTTATTGTAAGCTAAAGTTTTATGTGTTTAATTTACTTCAACTCATATGAACCATGTAACTTGAACCAGTTTTCTTAGATATTTTGATAAGTTCCATGTGGCTTCATTCATCCACAAGAAGAGAGGATATAACTTGACAATAGCATGGCAAAAATGAATTATGAACCCTAACCCTATTTGTTAAGAATGGATTATATTGTAAATTGTTGGTAAATGAGAAAAATCATACGTTCTTCACAAGTCCATACTTGTATCTGGAATATGATGTTAGGTAATTTCACAGGTCAGAACAGAGGTCATCTGGCTTTTTTCTTTTTCAGGAAAGTGGACAGAAGAAGAAGAAAAGAGACTAGCAGAAGTAGTTCATGAGCTGACTAGCACAGAACCAGGTGACATTGTCACACAAGGTGTATCATGGGCTGCTGTAGCAGAACGGGTCGGAACACGCTCTGAAAAACAGTGCCGCTCTAAATGGCTCAACTATCTCAACTGGAAACAAAGTGGGGGGACTGAGTGGACCAAGGAAGATGAAATAAATCTGATCTTAAGGTTTGTTATTTTATTTGCTTTTAAAGATTCAGAATATGTGATGCTAGCAGGATTCCATTGGGGTCCCTTTTGCTGGTCTCTTAGACTCTTAAAAATTTTAGAAGCTTCCAAAAGTCACTGCTGCATTTACAGTTCCCAGAGATTTATTATTGAACATATTTTTTGTTTTTTGTTTTTTTAGTGAATTTTAGTGCTCGTGAAAGGTGTCAGATTGAAAACCCTGGAGACTGAAGTCTTCTTTATTCCACAGAACAGGTACAGCACAGGCAGCGACCGTGCAAGCTTCCCACACATTGCCCCACCAATGCGCTTTAACCCTTAACTGGAGGGTAGTTCAGTCTCCCTGCCCATTCAGTCCTTGGCCTCTCTGATGAGATGACCAACAAGGGTCAAGTGTGGTGGTGGTTTCTGTGATGTGGACATCTCGTCTACAAAGAACTAAACTGAGACTGCAAATTAATTTCATGTAGGCTGACAAACATTGATTGGATTTCAGCATTTTTGATGACTCCATTTGAACTGGCAACCTGGTAGTGAAAAGCTCAGTAACTTTGGAAATCTTTTGCTCTCTCCAGTCCTCCTCCCATTTCAAATGCCTTTAACTCAGGCTTTTTAGCCAGTGGATTTTTATGGGTTCATAGTTGGGGGTGGTAATAAAAATCCTGGGCATATAAGGGAATCAAAAAATTATTTACAGAGCACTATTCACTGATTTCCTGAATCTGTTTGACCTGATCTCAAAATGAGTAACGATTCTGCATTTCAGTATGTGCTGGCTATAATTCCTAGTATTTATGCACAAGTGGTATCTTTTTAACTCTATAGTACAGTCATCCTTCAGGATTGGTTTCGGTACCTTTTTTCATTTTTTTTTGTTTGTTTCTTTTAGCTATCAATATTCAGTATCATTGCTTGATTTATGAAGAGAATGTAACTTTTACAAAAATCCTTTCCTTTCTTGCTTTTCACGTCTCTTTCATGTGCTCCAGGTACAGATGAGCAGAAGGCACTTCAGAGATATTAACAGTATTCAGGCAGATTCTGGTAGAATCCAGTGTTGTGCGTAACATCTGCCAGAACTGTGTGGAGACTGCTCCTTTCCTGGAGAGCCTGATGGGATTAATTTATGAGGAAACATTTAATATTGTAGCTAATTTCATCTTTATCTACTTTGGCTAAGAAGCATTTGAGAGGAGGCAAAAAAAAAAATAAAGGATGGATGAGTGTTATTTAGGAGAAAACAGATGTAAACATAACATGAAATTAATTAAGTGAAAGTTCAGAGTGAATCTCAGGAAGTATTTCCCACTATGGAGATGTGTTTGAGGAATGATTTTCCAAAGAATTAAAGACACAAATGCCATTGTTTGTAATGCCTAACAATAATCTGAATGAAGCCCTAATGTATACGTAATAAGGAGAATAATCTTGCATGGCAAGGAGATGGACTGGATCATCTAACAGGTCTAGTCCATTTTCTGTTGTTCATGATTTTGCTTGACCTCTGGCAGCGTGGAGCCTTGGAAGCGAATGTCGGTACATGAGCTCTGGCAGACTATTCACTAGCATGCCATTTTGCCTCTGTTACATGTGACAAGACCAGAGATGTGCAACACCCCTTCTGGTCCAGAGGGTAGTTTCTAACAGGTGAATGTTTTCTGTATCCTGTCAGGATAGCGGAACTCGAAGTTTCTGATGAAAACGACATCAATTGGGATTTACTCGCTGAAGGATGGAGTAGTGTCCGCTCACCACAGTGGCTTCGGAGTAAATGGTGGACCATCAAAAGGCAGATTGCAAACCATAAAGATGTTTCATTCCCTGGTAATGTAGTAGTTGTGCACTTTTCTGAAAAAATTTCTTTCACAAGCATCAAAGGAATAAGGCTGGATTTTCCTGTCTACTGAAAGCATTGCAGGCTGAAGAGTGCATTGCTTTTTAGGCTGGAAGTTACCAGCCCCTTGGCTAAATTGCACCCACATCCAGTCCCTTGACTGTTTCTGTTGAAACAAGCCGAATAGTTGTATACAACTTACCTGTAGATTTTGCCAAGTCCCTTATCTTTGTTCTAAGTGAGAGCACATAGATAAGCAGATAAGCTGGCAGGTCACAGTTGATGACAGTCTTTGGTATGTAGGGCAGCGGCCCCTCCAGTTTCAGGAGGATATGGATTTGCAGCCTAGCAGTGTCACCTCAGATTAGGTCTGTTGCATTTATTATTGTAAAGGTAATCTATATGAGGTTAAATATTGGCTCTATGTTGACTGCAGTGAAAGGCAAATCAGCTACTAGCTGTACAGTGAGGAAGAGTGGAAGAATTGAGATTATGAAGCTCTCTAAAGGTGTCACTCATCGCTTTCATTCTTGGTTAGAGAAACTAGATCCAAAGTTTCTATTAATTTTCATCCAGTCCTTCTTTTCTGTTGCGGAGAGAGGAAAAAAATCACAGAAACATAGAAATTAGTCATATTGTAATGAAAGGTGTAACATAATGGGAGGATGCAGTTGAGAGGGTGTCCCTGTTATGCTTAATATGGTACAAAATGTATGTTAGTAGATAGTTGTATCAAATACTTGATAATATAAATACATGACTGAATCCACAAGATCTGTTCCTGTTTCCTAGGTAGAAAATATGCTGTCAAGAATGGGAGATGTGTAGCAGTTCCCTCTAATTGTATGCTAGAAAAACAAAGATCACAGCTTTGTCACTTTGTTTATGTCAACTTCAGAGGGACCAAAGTGATAGTGAGGGAAAATAGGTGGGTGGCTTTATTGGAATAATGGGCCACTTTGTATGCAGATCGTAGTGCAGCTGCTGAGAGATTAATTCTGACTCATGATCCCTATTTCCAGTGACAGATCTGTCAACTACATGAATAAATCCAGTCCAATCTTTTGCAAGATTGGAGGTTTAGTTCTTAGAGCAACATTGGCCAATTAGTGGTACGACATTTCATTGTAACTTGGCAAGACACTGCAAAAGCTTTTGAAGAGGTCTAAAATATTACAAGCATTTCTTTCTTTTCCATGCATGCTGAAATATCTAGGTTCCTTGAGAAATTCAGGCTCACTCCAGTAGGTAACTATAAATGTGTTGTATGTATGTGCTAACTTTCTAGTTTAAAATCTCTCTGAATTAGTTAGGTTCCAACTTCAGAAGGATTTGGTTGTTTTGTTTTTTTTCATCTTGGATAAATGTCACGTGCAGCATTTCAAATGCCCTTCTTCAACATACTTGCATGAATATTCTTTCTTTCAGTGCTGATAAAAGGTCTTAAACAACTGCATGAGAACCAAAAAAACAATCCAGGGCACCAGCTTTCAGAGAACAAATCTGGAGGTGGATTACCAAACAGTAACTCCAGTTCAGGGGTTCAGCACGTGCAGATTCGAGTGGCTCGCTTGGAGGAGAATGCAGGGAGCACACCAGGCCCTGTGACAGCTTTGCAGATCCCAGTCCAGATTACACACGTCTGTAAGTAGCTGAAATGCATGACTTGCTGTCCTGTAATGAAACTAAAGCTTTCTTATGTTAAGAAGGTGAAGGAGGAGTTAATTCTGCTTTGGCCATGACATAATTTCAGAAGGATTCCTGGGTTCAGTTTACCCATTTCTATGTTCATTAGGCAGATTTAGCTACATCTGAGAATAGGAGGTAGACATGGCAATCGGAGTGCCTGCACACGTGGTCTCTCTCTGCATGGACAGAAGAGTGTGCTGTATAACATGTTAGTTGGAAAAGCCTCTTTTGAAAAGGCCTTTTGAGAACATGCAGAGGCCTCTTAAAGAAAATGCAGTAGATATGTTTAATCTTCAAGTTTTTTTCTGGTAACTCTTGTCCACAATATGGAATATAATCTACAAGATCTTTTGTGAAATACGTTACACTGCTATGCCTAACTTCTGATAAGGGGCATTGAAGCAAGAAGGTATGCAGTAGTTTTTTCAGTCCTGCTCCATTGTATGCAGTTATTTCTAGGCACAGGCAGCCTGGAAAGCGTTAATTGCCGATTCACACTCATGAGTCCAGCTGATGATCTTCTCTTACCATTTTTTTAAAATTGGCACTTCCTATCCTCTTAAGGAAGAGCTTTACTCATTAGCAAACATTTATTACCAGCTCTACCCTGACTGTCATTCTTATTGTTTGGTTTTATAGCTAATCTTATTAGGTAACTCCAGTTACTCCAATCCTGTGACCACATAAGCAGGTTGTCATCTCCATTGGCTACCATTCTTCAATTTAGTTAGCTTACTGATTAAAAAGTTAGTTAGTTAGGCTAAGAACTGATTCTTCAGAGTATGAGTAGTCAGGCCTTTGGTAAATAATTTTCTGTTTATAATTTCACTAGATTAATCTGTCTTAATCTACTTAAGTGTCATCTTCATTTTATTTAGTTTATTTCTTAGAATGCTATGCAGTACCATGCTTAGAATGTTTTACCTGTAATACCACATCAGTTGTGTCATAAATTCTACCCATGTTGGTCAAAGCTGCTGGTTTTTGATGAGCCAACCTGTATTCTGTAACCCTTAAGTCCTTTCAGAGTTGTGCAGTGGTTATTTTGTGATGTCGCTCACCTCTCTGTCTGCTTAACAACCTTCCTCCCCGTGCTAATCTGCTTTCTGGAAGAGTTTTGCTTGTGTAATCAAAGTGATTTTTTTATCATGACTTTTCTGTCTGTTTCTGTGTGCCATGAGAGCTAAACCTATAAGACAATTGCAGCTGCATATGATAGAAGACTCAGTGTTTTAAAGGGATGATTCCTGTAAGCATTCTGGACATAACTGGCTAGGTAACAGACAGTCCACACCTCACAGCTATCTGCTGCTGGATGCCAGGAAATCTGCAGCAGGACACCTTGGACATGCCACTGCAGTAATAAGTTTCAAAGTCAGAGCTCCTGTCTTAGCAACCAAAGTTAGTCTACTTTGAAAGCACAGACTCTGAGATGGTTAAGTTTTCAGTGCTTGTAGCATTGCTGTCGTCATATCTTTTGTCCTGTAAGTGTGGAATTACTGTATAATCTCAGGCAAAGTATTAATTTGTCTCCAGCTTCATGGAACTTTTGAGTTTTTCAAGAGTAAAGTTCTTAATTCTGGTTCTGAGCAGTTTCTGATACCTTTTAAAGCCTGGAGTACTACTTGTTTAGACATGGTGATCCTTAAATGTCTGACACACAAACTATATCTTCTGCTTTTCATAGCTACTATTGCACGAATGGAAGTAATTACATGAATACTTGTAATCATAGAGTAAGAGAAGAGTAAGGTAAGACATGATAAGAATGATGTGAATACTGACAGCTTTTCTACACTTCAGCCACACACACAAAAAACCTTGGGAGTATCTGATCTGTCATCAGTGGCTGACATACTGTGGAGAGCAGAAAGAGTTGAAACCAAAAATAAAAATTAAAAAGTAATATAAAAATAAACATCTCAGTATTACATCTGACATCTAAAAAAACAGTACTCGATTCAAAAGATATCATTACACCAGAACTTAATAATTTCATACACATCTTAAGTAGCCAGATGATGTTTAAGTACTTAGATGACATAGAGGGGGGTGAAGCACTGGAGCAGGTTACCCAAGGAGGTTGTGGTTGCCCTGTCCTTGGATGTGTTCAAGGCCAAGCTGGATGTGGCTCTGGGCAGCCTGGTCTGGTGGTTGGTGACCCTGGACATAGCAGGGGGTTAAAACTAGATGATCATTGTGGTCCTTTTCAACCCAGGGCATTCTGTGATTCTGTAATGTCAGGTTTACTGTGTTTGCTTTTATCACTGTGTATGCTTTCTTTTGCTGCTTTGGAGCCTTCTGTATGTGATATCGTATCTTAGGTACCAATTAGAGAGCCTTGTCATTAGGATTACAGTCAGTTTTCTTTTCCATATTACTAGAATTAACAATTTTCTGCTGTGTAGCAATTATAGTGTGTAATGCTCTTTGCAGCGCTGAAACATTTCGGTTTATACACTTACCTTTTCTTTTTTTCTTCCTTTTGCAGCCTCAACAGATTCCCCTGCTGCTACAGTTGACTCTGAGACGATAACGCTAAACAGTGGAACACTACAGACCTTTGAGATTCTTCCAGTAAGTAAGAGAACTGGTGGTTGGTTGTGTTGTTATTTTTTCTCTTCAGTCCAGCTATTTCTGTGACTGAAACTGGGCGTTTTCAGAAAAAGAAGTCTCAAATGGGAGGAGGAATTTAACAGATACAAAAGTTCTAAAGGTTGTAAGCGAAGTGTATTTCCAGAGCTTTAATTTGTTAGGACTGAGTACATCATGAATTGCAGTTAAATGCTTTAAATCTGTCTTGATGCTTTAATGCTATGAAGCATTGTTCTTTTTTTTCTTTTTCTTTATGGTTATGTCTTGTTGAAATCTGACATAACAGGCAGAGGAAACTCCCAGCAAGTAGAGACTCTCTTAGTTCCATTGTGCTGTGATTTATAGCACTTTGTCTCATTTCAGTGTTGACAGTAAGTGGGATGTATTCACATCCTGCCTGCTGTTGTACCTCATAATACAGTCCTACATGACTTAATATTTGTCACTGTAGCCTAAGGCTGTAGGTGAGATTGTTTTTACTTTCTTGAGTACAGTATAGCAATTGGTGCAGCAGGGATTGGGGTTTGGTTTAGTTTTGGGTTGGTTTTTTTTCAGTGGAAGTTACAGTTAAGCTAGTTCATGTAAATAAGCATGCTTTGGGTGCTGAGTGTGGCCCAAGAAGGCAGTGTGTTTGGGTATTAAACTTGTGTTGTCTCTTGTAGTCTTTCCATCTCCAGCCTACAGGAACACCAGGTACATACTTGCTACAGACAAGCTCAAGCCAAGGCCTTCCTTTAACTCTGACAACTAGTCCTACCATGACCCTAACAGCTGCTGCTGCTCCAGCCTCCCCAGAACAGATCATAGTTCATGCCTTATCTGTACGTATTTGAGCAATGAAATGACTGAAGTTTGGGCAGGGAGGGAAATTTGACAGTGCAGGCATCTGTCTGTATTTGCATGTTAAATTTGTAAAGCAGTTCTTAAGACATAGCAGTGCTACTTTACTTAAAATACTAAAATGTGAACGTAGCTTTTTATATTGTTTTTTAAGTCTTTTTATGTTGCTTGAAAATTTGGCTTAGATAGTTCTTATTGTGGCTGAACATGATGTCTCCATCTAGTGGTTTCTCCCGGCAAAACTACAGCTTCCTGATGTTTCATTTATTCTAACAAGTGAATACTCGTGCTCACAAAACTTATAGTTTGAGTCTTTATTAGAGGGAGAGAAAGAGAAGGAGACTGAAAATTGAATAAAAAATGCAATGTAAAAGTCAGGAAAAGAAAACATCACTAATCTTTTAAAAATCTGGGGCAATTCTCACCTGAACAGTTGCGTTTGTTTCGTATTATGTATGTACTTTATACAGTTAGCACAAGATCAGCATGTGATCTGTGTTGATGCACTACATACGTAGACCTCAGTTACACTTAGTAATGGTTTCTTTTCTGTTTGCTGAAAGATGTGAAGATACTGAGGGGTTTTTGTATCTCCTTTTTTTTTTTTTCCCTAAATATCCTTACAGCCAGAGCACTTGTTGAATACAAGTGACAATGTCACAGTACAGTGCCACACACCAAGTGTCATCATCCGCACCGTTGCTGCTGAAGATATCTCCTCCTCTGTCACTCAGGCAGAACTTACTGTTGATTCAGACATTCAGGCAGCTGACCTGATGGATCCACCTGATACCCTGGAAACAAACAGCTTCCCTGATGATATCCATCAATCCAAGCTGAGTGATGAAGAGCATTCAGCGTATAATGAAGATGATGCCTCAAAATTCAGGAGCAGAAATAGTAGTGAACTGATGGATGGAGTTATGGTAAGAACTGAAGAGGAGATTTCAGGTGCCAGCCTGAAGCAGGAAGAGGATTCTCACTCTGATTTACCCAGCACGTACGTCACTGAGGTAATCGAGTGGATAATACCTGTTTTTTTTTCCCTGCTTCTATATTGAGAACGGTTTCCTTGCATCTTTGACCTTTGTGCTAGTCTATTCATATCAATATGTCAGTGATTTAATGCATATTATAATCCTGAGGGCTTTATTTTTAAATCCTCTATCATTAATATGTTATGAATGTGAAAGTGGTATGATTTAATTTGGAACTTGGGCTTAAATTTGACTTCATCTTGGGCACTGAATACTTCCTTAGCTGCGGAGTTGCTTCACCACTCAGGGTACTTTAGAGTGGTGACTGTAGAAGATAGTGATGCTAGTGGCATGGAACAGCTATCTTCATTATTATTTGATGCTGTTTAAAACAGGCTGTGAAATTTTGATGCATGTATTTTAAAGGTAGGTAGACTGCTGAGCAAAGGAGGTGAGAGAGTATTCAACTTTTTGCTCTGTGAATTTAATAGTGTATTTCTATGTGCACCATTTACCTTGGTTTCCATTTTCGAGGACTTCCTTTAAACATTGTACTACGGTTAAGTATCTGTTATGTAGGAATGAGAAGCATTTAAACCATCTAGATCTGTTGCTTCAGTCTCATTCAGCTCAGATATCTGATGCAAAAACGAATGTATCCAAATGATTTCAGGCATTTGGAGTGTTTATATAGAATTCTTCCATCTTTCACTTACTGAAACTATCACAGAGAATAAGGGGAAGGAAAGTGGAAATATGAAAAAGAAGGCAGTGCTATTTAGTGGGTAGAAAATAACTCTTTCTTTAGAAGCTGGATTAGGTTAGACAGTGGCAAGCAATGAGTTAGATTCAAATACTGTCTCCTATTCTCCAAAACAGAAAGCTTTACAGTTGCTGTAATTCTGCTTTATATCCATCTTGAAAAATCCATTGTTAATATATTTGGACTTTGTTAGACTTTGGCTTTGCAAAACTGAATAGGCATTGCACGTCCATTATGCTGTCACAGAGAGGAGGATCTTTGTATTTCTCAAATGTCTGCTATTGCATCCAAAGATGGAGATTATTCTTCTGTGTTCTTCTTTCTTGGCTCATAGTAGAAACAGTTGTAAAATCTGTTCTTCTTTATAATTCTTACTTGCTTTATCCTTCTAATTAAAGTCAAGTTTGTGTGTGCTTAAATTCCAGGAAACAGAGACTGTTTGTGGGTTTCTAAATGAAATGTCACTCTACAAAGACAGATCTAAATTATGTTTACTTGAAGCCAGCGTTACTCTTTTGCACTTGTGAGCATTGTGCTGTTGCTGTGAGTGTGGGCAGTGGGAGTACTCACTTGTGCTGCAGAGATTTGTGATTTCTGGCTGGGAAAGGTGCCCGTTTGTCACAAATGGCATTTTCAGTTTTTTTTTCACACTTCCTTTCCTCAGTTTTAAGCTTTGCCACATTGTGCTTTTCATGAGCGGGTTTTCATCTGTGTTCCCTGCAGAAACTGATTTTTGCAGCTCAGGCACACCGTGCCTTGCGTGAATGGGTACGCATCTGCAGTGAGCTTAAATCACTGAGCTGCAGCACAGGTAGTCAACTCGTCTAAACAGCACCACATAAAGAGTGTTTAGGATGCTGCCTGTGCAAAAACATTGTTGGAATTATATAAGGAAACAGTTTTCCTATAACTAACTGGAACCTGGAGATTTTCTTGAGTAGAAGGGGCTGTTATCTCTACAGACATTTCCTGTACCCTCTGAAAACAGGGATAAATCCCCGTATTTTCACTCTGCCAGCTGCATTTGCAATCATTCTGCATCAGTAATTCCTGAAGGTTGAATGAACCTTATGCACATTGCACACATAAACTGGAATTCAAGTATCTGGTTATTCTGTCAGTATTAACTAGGATGTCTTTCCACTGCACATGCAAAACCAGGAGTCCACCGGAGTGTGCTGTGACACCAAATAAGCCAAGTGTGTTATTTCCTATCAGTGCTGGCACTACAAGAACCAGGGGAGAGGCAGCAACAGCAGATGTGGGACTAGAAGAAAGTAGGGTTATTGACAGCTTGCACCTGGAAGGAATAAGTGTGTTGCCAATTATTTTGATATAATGTGGTTCAACCAAAAAAGTTCTGAGCCACCCTTCTGTCAGCAACTTATAGGACAAGGCACAACATTTAAAATTGGTCTTCTGAGCTGTGTGTCCATTAGTTAAAACTTGTCACAGAAGCAGGAGTTATGAGATGAAATTATTAAGCTCAGGTAAACGTATTATCACATTTGTGGAGTTGGTAGGTTCTGTAAGCCTTCATTGCACTAAACCTATTGCTTCAGTCTCTCAGAACATCTAGGGAGCAAGTAGAGGAATGGATTAATTATTCCTGTTAATAGACAGAATTTGTTACTTGTATGAGAAGGTTTTATCACTACTGTGCAGTCTCTCATTTCCTCTCCCGTGTCCTCAATACTGTTCACAGGGTAGAAATCTCTTATCTCATTTTGAATGCCTATCCTAGGATGAAATGTACCCTGCGAATGCTGAAGTAAGTAGCTCAGATGTTGACATTTCAACTTACAGAGATAAAATTCATTTGGGGAGTCGTGCTTCTTCTGGAGTGTGGCAGGCCAAAGCAAGTTGTTCTGCTTGTGCTACCAAGAGTAATACCCACACATCCTTTCCTTCTGTGTTTTGCAGGACCTGGGTTCTCCAACAATAGAAGAACAAGTTGATCAGCCTACAATAGATGATGAGACTGTGCTTATTGTTCCTTCTTCCCATGGTTTTATCCAGACATCAGATGATATAGATAGTGAATCAGTGTTGCCCCTGACAACTCTAACAGGTATGACAGTCCCTTTGTGGGATTCACTACATCAGAATAGCACTTTTGAGTTCCTTTAAACAGCGCTTCATAGATCCAGATCCTTACTTTTTCTAGAGTTGTTTTCCTTTCATTGCTATGAAACCAATTTGATTAGCTCACTTACATCAGTAGAAGTGGAAGAAAGTCTCATTTAACCTCATGGGAAAAGCAGTAGAACTGCAGGTGCTTCCTGAGCTGTTCCCACTGTCCTTGAGCCTTGAATAAGTACACATAGGCTAATGAGTAACTTTTAGTGCGCATTTCTTCATGCCTGCTGATAGAATGATATTGGTTTCCCATTTGAGAGAACACTGGAGACATCAGAAATGCAGTTTGCCACTTGTTACTCTCATAGTGAGAGGCTGGGCTCTTTGGGGTGTTTGCACAGTGCTCACCTTGGTAGCTTATGCCACACTGTCCAGTGCCAGGAGTAATCTCATACTTGGAAACGGCATAGGAATATTCTCCCAGTGCTGCACTTAACAAATAATCCTTTCTGGAGGAAGGATCTCCTTGCATAGCCATCTGAGGGTCAGCCTTAGGCCTGATGCATTAATACCTGAGGAGTCCAAACCTGGGTCACACTAGTTGCATCTGTATTAGTCATGGCTTTGCTTGGAACTAGAAATTGAGAACTAGTTTCATTTGAGTTAACGTTGTCTAAAATTGTTCCAAAGCTCAGACTGCATTTTCTGTGTCATGTGTATTTAACATTTTGTTACAATGGAACAGTAAATAATGGATGAGTTCTAATTTACTGTGTCTCTTGGCAGATCCTATCCTACAGCATCATGGAGATGGGTCACACATTATTGGCTCATCACTGGGCAGTCCTGACTCAGAAGATTCAAAAGATGTTGAAGATCTAGTGAGCTGTCACTGAGAGAAGCAGTAATCATGTCCATTTTGTATTGACTGTGTTTGCATTGTGAAATTAGTTACAGCCCTGTGCCACGTTTCCAAAGAAAGCAATCAGTCCATGTCTTTAAAAGGAAACTTACAGTTTGAAATGACGACAGTGCACTTTTTCTGCTCAGGCCATTTACCTCATTTGTGAAGGGTTACAGAGCAGCCAATAGAAGCCTGATGTACTACGACCCAGCCAGGGTGTTCCAGTGTTTTCCTGTTGGCAGTGCTCACTGCTAGGAGCCACGTGGTCAATTCTGATCTGACTTGTGCTGAACTGCACATCTCAAAAACTGGACAGAAGGCAGCGATTGTGGACTGTAGCCTCTTAGTGCCACAGCAAGAAATAGTTTGCACATGTTTCATGAAGAATGGGTGATGATTTCTGCACTTACTGACTCTTGCAATATATGGAGCAAGACTGTTACATTTCAGGAAGAAATGTGTTCCATCAAAGACTTCAGGGAGCATGGGTAGCATCACGAAGAAATGGTCTGTATTCCCATCTCATCATTAGTATGTCTACAGCATAGGATTTAAGACAGGTGCTTATGGGATTTGTCAGGTCTGCTTGTTCATGAGTAGTCCGTTGCTGGCAACGGATAGAACTCAGAAAGATCATTTGTGGAAAATCTTTTTTTTTTTCCTTCATCACTACATTAAACTGAATAAAAAGGGAAGGCCTGTGAGAAAGGGAAGCTACTGGTGCCCACCAGCCTCTCCCTGAACTGTTTTGAAGGTTGTTGTGGGTATGCTGGAACATTTGGTCTCGCTGTTTACATGACACTACCAGCCACCTCTAGAGGTGATTTATGCAGCAAGAGAGTAGATGGGAGCTTGGTGTGGAGGTGGCAAAGTCGTGGAGAAATAGCTCTGTGAGAACTTGGGCACAGAGCCCTGAGGCAAAGGAAGCCAATTAACTACTACATTCAAGGATTGCAACAGACACTAGGCTGAGCAGCAGCCTGTTTGCTAGGGACTGAGAGTAAAAGCTATAGAAACTAAAGACTCGTGTATAAATTATTTTATTTATTTCTGTAATTAGCTCTTCATAATCAAGAGTTGGTCTTTTTCAGTCTGTGGTTTTGTTAATGTGAAAAATAAGTTGTAGTTTCAAATGGTTGCCTAGGGAACAGAAGTAATTGTATATTCAGTTTAAACAAAATAAAGAGTATTTGTCTTATGTAACTGTAAGATGCCATTTATTTATACTGCTACAGATCCTTGCAATGCTGCAGTTTACTTGTACAGTAATAAAAAATGCATTTTTTTTTTTCCAAAAATGAAAAAGCTTGTGCCATTCAGAAACATCAGTACAACTGGAATGTTCATTAAGTGCAACAGTAGCTCTTCAAAAAAAAGCAGGATGTCACATCTTATGGCAATAATTCTCCCCAACAAGAGGGACATTACATATACATTTACATGAAAATCATGTACTGATTTGTCCTTGCACAATCCACTTCTTTCAGGCTAACTGTACTCATTTATGTGTCTCAGGTAGAGCCGAGAGCTGAGCTGAAAGCAGTCTGACACAGCAGCGTCATTGCTGGGTATTCCCAATGCCTGTCATTTACCCACTTCATGGAAGTACAGGTTGGCACATATACATAACATGACGATAGAGAATAATACATAGTAAATTAGGTTCCTGAATTTAGGTTCCAGGTCTCCCTGTCGATACCAGTAGATCTAGAAGAAAGAATGAGTTTAGATTAGTTAAAATGTCAGATATTTCTTCCTAGGAAACTTTCTGTAGAAACTGAACCTGGCATCTTCTAGAATAGGGTGGATTTTGGTTTTTGTTTGTTTTTTTCTTAAACAACCTAGCTTTGTCCAACTGGAGAAAACTAAAATATTGAGTCCAGCAGATTTTCTTAATAGTTAAGATACAACATTTTTCTTTTCATTGAATACTTGTGGAATATGCAAACATGAATTTGGCAAGGCGGTTTCTTCTGAAATAAGGCTGTCGGTGAAACCAAGGTATCAGGTTGGCCAGGAACTCTTGGACCGAGTCCAGAAGGAGGGCCACTAAGATGATCAGAGGGTTGGAGCACCTCTCCTATGAGGAAAGGGGGAGCTGGGTTTGTTTAGCTTGGAGAAGAGAAGGCTCCAGAGAGACCTCATTGTGGTCTTCCAGTACTTGAAGGGAGTGTATAAACAGGAGGGGGAACGGCTGTTTACAAGTGTGGATAGTGATAGGACAAGGGGGAATGGTCTTAAACTGAGACAGGAGGTTTAGGTTAGATATTAGGAGGGAGTTTTTCACTCAGAGGGTGGTGAAGCACTGGAACAGGTTGCTCAAGGAGGCTGTGGATGCCCCATCCCTGCAGGCACTCAAGGCCAGGCTGGATGTGGCTCTGGGCAGCCTGGTCTGCTGGTTGGCGACCCTGCACACAGCAGGGGGTTGAAACTGAACGATCATTGTGGTCCTTTTCAACCCAGGCCATTCTATGATTCTATGAAGACATGGGTTGTCTTCTCACATTTCTTGAAGAGGTTTTGTTTTCACAGAATCATAAAATCATGAGAGTTGGAAAGGACACTTAAAGGTCATCTAGCCCAACCCCCCTAGAATGAACAGGGACACCTACAGCTACATCAGGTGCTCAGAGCCCCATTCAGCCTGACCCTGGATACCTCCTTGGATGGATTCTCCACCACCTCTAGCTAACTGTTCTACTGCTTCAGTCCCCTTCCTGTGAAAACCTTTTTTCTTACATCCAGTCTTTTTCTTTATATCCAGCCTCTTCTTGCTTGAGGAGTGTTTGGTTGGTTGGTTTTTAGGCACTCCCACCTGTCTACAGCCAAGTCAGCAAAGACAAATGGAAGGTTTTGCCCAACACAGTTTGTCTTGGAGAAACAACCAGCCATTGACCCAAGCATTTCCATGTCCTTCCCTTCTTTTCCCTACAGTGGTATTACAGAAAATCTTGTGAATTACATGGGGATTTTTCTGCTTAATGACTCACAGGGAGGGTCCTCCCAAAACTAGCAGCTGTTTTCAAGACCATAGAAATACAGACAGTCAGCTGGGGCTGAGCAACACTGATTCGAGGAATAGCAGAATCCATGTTGCTGCAGTGTAAGATTGCTGACATCGCAATGCCACAACTCACAAAAACAGCTGCCACCAAAGTTTCACAACAGTAATTATAGATCATGCCTGCACTCTTCCTCAAGCAGCTGCTAATTAGCATGAGTACACTTGTTCTGCAAACAGAAAATAAAACTGGCAGTAAGCTGATCGTAAAAGGACAAATGGTCTTCAAGTTACTAAAAAATGAGGCCAACTGAAACGGTGTTTTTGACTCACACTCACAGATCAAAATTTAAGGGGAAAAGTAACCTGTCCATGCCTGTCCACACTCTGTTCCTTTTCCTTTTGTAGGAGGAGCAATTGGGCAGTGTGAAAAGTTAACTGGAAACGCATCTGGGTTGTGCAGTGTGACCTGAAGCTGACCTTGGAAGAGGTGCATTAGCAAGGCCTCCTGTGAGAGCAGTGAGATCCCACCAGTCTCTCAGGAGCGTAAGTAAAAGGCACCGCGTAAACAAGCTTTTATTCATGTTCCACCCAGTGACACATGAAAGCATGCCCAGCAGATGAGGTACTTACAAGTATGCCAGCAGAAATGCAACACAAGAAGATGCAGATAGCAAAAAATATATTCACAGGCTTTGGAGGTAGTTGTGGGAAGACAAAAGCACTGATCAGAGTGACCTGTAAGGAGGAAAACACAGATGAAAAAGTTTCTCTCTCCAACCTTCATCTCTGTGGAGATGCAATGTTCTCCACACTGGCTGAGCACCACAGCTGCCCATCAGTTTCTCATCAACCCTTGTCAACCCAGAGACCATCAGCCTCCCCAGGGTGAGACGTCAACTCCAAGGAAGCCAGCGGGCGCAGGAGTGCACACAGACCATGTGTGGAAGCCAGCCTTCCCTACAGCCACCCTTACAGTTTCTCCCAGCCCATCCCTGTCTCCTCCCATACACTACAGTACCAACACTCCACTTGTGGTGGTGGTTGGTTTGTCTTGAAAGTGTGGGGAAGGCATAGCTTGAGACCTAGTGACTTCTTTGAAAAAAAACATGTATGTATCTATACATAGAGGGATGTAAGGAGAAGACAACCAATCTCCTGAATTAAGCCCTCCATACCTTGGCATGGCACAGACATAAGCTCCCGTCCGCATCAGCTGGGGTTGCTTCAGTACGATCAGCCCGATAATGTCAGGCTGGCAAAAGTTCAGAAAGCTGTGTAGCAACCAGGCCACAGGCATCTAAGGGACACTTTCACTCGAAAACTCAAGGATGGGTTTTCTGGGGGCATAATCAGCACTGGCAGAAGGGAGGCATCGGGTTTTCACCTGATCACCTACAGGAGACATGCAGAACAGGACATGGGGTACTTACTACAAGCAGCAGGAACGTCAGGCTGCCAACAACTAAATTGATGATCCTGTCCTAAGGAGGAAAGCGGAGAATTACACACATACCAAAATGCACATAAACCAGACATAGAGCACTGAATCAGTGAGCATTCCTGTTATCAAAAAAATGTGTTTTAGCCTCAGTGCCTGAAAGTGACAGATTGAATAGAATTGTTTGAGTTGGAAGGGACCCTTAAAGGCCATCTAGTTCAACCCCCTGCACTGAACAGGGACACCCACAACTAGATCAGGTTGCTCTGAGCTCCATCCAGCCTGACCTTGAGTGTCTCAGGTTGGAGAGGGGGAACAGAACCTGCATTCAGGCACCAGCAGCACAACACTCTGCCACATGGCACCAGTCCCTGTGGGTCAGGGTTTCCTATGAGTGCTGAAATTTTCCAAGCAGGCCACTGGTAGAACAAGGTATTTCAGGTTACAGAGATTAGAAGCACTGATCCTGAAATCCCAGGCTTGGCAGAGCACTGACAGGCTGCGTTCCCTGCGGCCACTTCAGCTCCGGGCAGCTTAGCACAGCAAAAAGGTTAAAAATACACAAGCAGAGGCCGAGACGGCTAAAGGGGATTGGGGATGATGGAGCCTTTCACCTCTGGGCCATATCCCAGAGCACAGACTGGGACAGTGATGCGTGGTTTCCAACAAGCAGCACCATGCACTGCGCCGGGGAGACTTTCCTTCAGGATCTGCATCACTTTATTATTAGACTTGCACATCCAAGCCATGAGCTTGCAGGAGATAAGCGGGCAGACTGCCTGTGCCAGCACAGCCTGAACGTGGGGACTCGCTTATGATGGGGATGCCCCATCCCTGCAGGTGCTCAAGGTGAGGTTGGATGGGCCCTGGGCAGCCTGAGCAGGTGGGAGGCAAACAACCCTCGGCAGGCGTTGGAGCAGGGTAGGGTTTAAGGTCCCTTCCAACCCAAGCTGTTCTATGATTCTGCAACCCACAGGCATAGGAGATGCCAGGCATGAGAGATGGGAGAGCCATTTTCACATCTCACATCAGCAGCTCCAGATGGCCAGCACTACTCCCAGCATGACTCCAGCCTACCGCAGCCATAGAGGACACCTTAGCCTACAGCCAGGTGACACTGCACGGAACTGCAGACACTGTGACCCTATTCACTACAGGAACCAAGCTCAGCTCCTCCAGCCACATGCCTGCTGTGCCTCCACCATCTCCTCATCACCACCCTGTGCTGCTCAGCCTCCTTACTGCCTTCTGCTCCCACCCAAAGCAATTAGTGCCCACTCAGCTATACTGAAACGTTCCCACCACAAAGCAACATGAGCAGCTGAGCAGCTTCCTCTTTTAACTTCATCCTCTAGTAATCCCACACCGGTGATGCTTTGCCTGTTGTCACATAGCCTCTCCTACCTCCGTTTTGCATTGTGTGCAGCCATAGTAACAGCGGCAGAATCTCCATCTCCCCATACTGATAACCTCCATACGGCTGCACCTCGGGGCTGCCCTGACATCCCGAAGCCCTTTCTGCGGACCTCCGTGTTCCCTGATGCTCCTCCAGCTCAGCTCTGAGCCCACCAAAGCACAGCAGCACCACACTTGTAGAATATCTCAGGTTGGAAAGTGTCCCATAAGGCTCATTAAGCCCAACTCCCAGCTCCTCAGGGCCACCCAAAATCC
The DNA here is from genome assembly GCA_035772895.1 of Perdix hodgsoniae. Taxonomy (NCBI): domain Eukaryota; kingdom Metazoa; phylum Chordata; class Aves; order Galliformes; family Phasianidae; genus Perdix; species Perdix hodgsoniae. Next base: position 26,315,005 of record JAPSGF010000006.1, read on the forward strand.
AAACCCTATGTCTGAGAGCATTGGTTAAACGAGCCCTGAACTCTGAGCTCAGGCTGCCCTGGGCAGGCTTGTTCCATGCCCACCGCCCCCTGGTGCAGACCCTAACATCCCCTGCCCCTCCCTTGGCAGCTCCATGCCATTCCCACAGGTCCCATCACTATCGCCATCCCATGGCCAAGGCCACCTCCCTGCCCTGTCCCATTCTCCAACCCTACAGCACATCAAGGCACCCACCACCCACCCAGAAATCCCCACCCGCCCCATTCATGCCCTGGTGCTCCTCCAAACCCGCTCCCATCTTGAGGCACAGTCAGCTCTCACTCGGACCCCTCCGGCATTTGTTCCTAAGCAACCCTGGGAATTCCCAAGGCACCATTCAGCACCAGCACAGAGATCCTTTGTCCGGCGCTGCCACGGATACGTGGACCTCTGCCTGTCCCATGCCTCAGGTTTCCAAAAACCAAACGCAGCAGATGGGCAGGGGGAGATGTGCAGGATGCTGGATCCACAATGCAGCACACGAACTCAAATTAACGCCCGGTGGTTTTTATTGACTGCTCCCCACTGCACGGGGAGCAGCAACAGGAGGGAGATGGGAAGTGTGGGACCGAAGGCCTCCCCAGGGATGGAGAGTTCTGTCCCATCCCTGGGGATGCTCAAGGCCAGGCTGGATGGGGCAGCCAGCCCACGGCAGGGCTTGGAGCTGGCTGGGCTCTGAGGTCCCTTCCGACCCCAGCTGTTCTTTGGCTCTCTGATTCTATGATGAATTTGGGGTTTGCCTATCTGGAAGAAGCCCTGCCCAACAAGTCCTACTGCGCTGTGTCCCAGTGCTGCCAGGCTGTGCCCACTATTAACATCACACAGAATCACAGAATCCTTAAGAGTCAGAAGGGACCTTCTGGAGGCCATCTAGTCCTGCAGTGAGCAGGGACAGGGGAACTTTGGGCTGTGGGGGGAGCCCGGAGTCTCCTCTTTGTGTGGGAGCAGCCCTGCTCTGGGGGTCCATCCTCACATCAGTTTCTGGGTCGGGGTTTTGCTGTGTGAGCAGCGCATTTTTGTCGGCAGGGACTCCTGCAGAGAGCGCACACATTGGTTCTGCACATTCAAAGGGTGTTGTTTTTCTTTTTCTCACAATCCGGCAGTGTCACTCTTTTTTTTTTTTTTTTTTTTTTTCTTCCTTTTGCGGGCAGCTTCGCGATCATTTCTTTGCTTTCTGTTGCTGTCCCGGGGGTGCCGGGGGGCGATACTCCACCTTATTTGGGGCTGTTCGTCTCTGCGGGACGTCATTATCGGGGTACTCCTCCAGCAAAGCCCATCCGCGTCCCCCCCCCCGCCCCCCTCTCCCCGGCCGCAGCCCTTACCCTGGTCGAGGTCTCCCCGAACAGCGGGCGGTTGTCCGGCCCTCCCGTGCCGTAACTCCGGGCGGCAAAACCCTCCATAGCGGGGGGGCGCTGGGGCAGCCCGGGGGGGGCGCGCCCTCATGCTGCGCTCCGTAAGCCGCACCGCTCCGCGCCCGCACCGCTCCGCACCGCTCCGCTCCGCCGCCCGCGGCGCCGCCCCCGCTGCCGGCCCGGCCCCGCTCTGCTCGCACACAGACGCACAGACACACGGGCGCACGGACACACAGACACACACACACACACACACACACACACGGGAGGGGCTGCGGTCGCACGCAGGTGCTGAACGGCCCCACCGCGGGGCCTGGAGGATGAGGGGAGGAAGGGGGAAGGGGGGGGGAAGGGGAAGGAGCTGTTGCCGTTATGTTCTGTTACGGTTTTGTTTTGTTTTCATTATTTCTTTTTTATTTTTTTCATTTTTATTTCGGTTTACATCATTCTGTTCTATTCCATTCCCTTCCATTCCACTCTGTTTTGCTCCTATACTATTCTACTTTTTTTTTTTTTTTTTTTTTTTTTTTTCTGTTCCCTTCTGTTCTGTTCTCTTCTCAGAATCTCAGAATTCCCCGGGTTTGGAAGGGACCTCAAGGATCACGAATCTCCAACCCCCTGCCACAGGCAGGGCCACCAACCTCCCCATTTAATGCTAGACCAGGCTGCCCAGGGCCCCATCCAACCTGGCCTTGAACACCTCCAGGGATGGGGCATCCACAGCCTCTCTGGGCAGCCTGTTCCAGCACCTCACCACTCCCATAGTAAAGAACTTCCCCCTGACATCCAACCTAAATCTCCCCTCCCTCAACTTAAAACCATTTCCCCTTGTCCTGCAGTTATCTGCCCTTTCAAAGAGTTGATTCCCCTCCTGTTTGTAGGCTCCCTTTAGGTACTGAAAGGCTGCAGTGAGGTCACCCCACAGCTGCCTTTTCTCCATGCTGAACAAGCCCAGCTCCCTCAGCCTGTCTTTGT
>JAPSGF010000006.1:26317380-26517176 GCA_035772895.1 Perdix hodgsoniae
CTATTCTATTCTATTCTATTCTATTCTATTCTATTCTATTCTATTCTTCTGTTCTTCCATCCCATCACATCTTATCCCACTCCATCCCATCCCATCTCATTCCATCCCACCCTATTCCATCCATCTCATCCTCTCCAATCCCATCCCATCTCATCCTATCCATCCCATCCCACTCTACCCCATTCCATCCTCATTCCATTCCATTCCATCCAATCTCATCCCCTGTCATCTGGTGAGGGGTCTGGAGCACAGGCCTTATGAGGAGCAGCTGAAGGAGCCGGGGTTGCTCAGTCTGGAGAAGAGGAGGTTCAGGGGAGACCTTATTGGTCTCTAAAACTACCTGAAGGGAGGTTGTAGTGAGCTGGGATTTGGCCTCTTCTCTCGTGTAACTAGTGGTAGAACTAGAGGGAATGGCTTCAAGCTGCACCAGGGAAGATTTAGGCTGGACGTTAGGAAACAATACTTTTCTGAAAGAGTGGTCAGGCACTTGAATGAGCTGCCCAGGGAGCTGTGGAGTCACTGACACTGGAGGTATTCAAAGAACGTCTGGACGTTGTGTTGAGGGACATGGTTTAGTGAGAACTACTGGTGATGTGTGGATGGTTGGACTGGGTGATCCTGTGGGTCTTTTCCAACCTTGGTGATTCTGTGATTCTATGATCTCATCTCATTCCATCTCATCCTGTCACATCTCATCCCATCATTTTTTTTTCTGAAAGTTTTCAGCTCATGTTATAGAAGGTATATAACTCCTGGAGTTATAGAAGGAACCTGCCCAGCTTGGCAGCACAATGCAGCTGAATGTCACCATACTGACCCCATTCTATTCTATTCCATCCCATCCCATCCCATCCCATCCCATCCCATACCATACCATACCATACCATACCATACCATACCATACCATACCATACCATACCATACCATACCATCCCAATTGATCATTTTCCTTTCTGAAAGTTTTCAGCTCATATTGCCAAAAGAAACTGCCCAGCTTGGCAGCACAATGCAGGTGAATGTCACTTCACTGATCCTGTGTTATTTAAGCAGATCTCGTTACTGAAGCTGATACTGTGGTTTCAACAGATTAAAACATTTATTATTGTTTTTTAAAAAACATTTGATGAGCTGAAAAATGAGCTTTGGGGTCTTCCTTTTCCCCTGTTCACAGTACATGAAGTAGCTACAAGGGAGTGGTTATTGCTAGAGCAGAGATTTGTGGCAGTGCAACATTGTGCTCTATGCACCCTTTGTGTTTGCCAGGTGAACTCCAGCACAGACCTTCCCAGCCTCTGTTTACCATATAATTTGCAGCAGCTTCTTCACCTCTGACAGGTGGCTTTGGGTGCATGAAATCCAGATTGTTTTTCTTACTGTTTGTAACTCTCTCAGTTTGTCTCTCAAAATATGTTTCCTCCTGACTACACCAGATGATCACAGCAGCATTTCTCCAAGTGCATTTTAGGATGAAAATAAATCAATAACAGACGAGAAATAAACAAAACCCCCCACCAAAGCATTCATTTGCTTGAGACTCCAATTTGGGTGAACCCAACCATCTCAAGTCCCCTTTGAGCCATAGGTCACCACTCATGGGAGCTCCCCAGCTCCTGAGCGGGGAACTGGGCACTTTTATTGCAAAATATCTCAGCTATGGGAGGCGGAGGGGATGCTGGGCCCTTGGCCTCGGGGCACGCACTGTGTACACAGGGCCTAAGTGCTCTTCATCTCCACTTGGCCTCTCCCTTCTCGTGGTCACCGCGTTTGAAGACCAAAGCACCACAGCTTCGGAGATGAAAGAGAAGTTCAATCAAATGATGGAGGGTTCACTGAGCCTGCCTTTGTCCTGAGCTGAAGTGATGGGTGGAAGTCATAAAATCTCCTCCAGCCCTCAGGCGTTTGCTCCCACGCTCACTGGTTGGTGAAGAAGGGTCTCGTGGAGGGCTCTTCATGTCATCTTGATCTGCTCAGAAAATAAATCCCACAGGTTGAGCAAGTGCTCTTGACCAATGGAAATGTCACAGTTAGTTTTGCATTGATATTTCAGCTCTTGCTTGTATGTCTGAGCTATGCCCAGATCAGTTCCAAGGATTGGGCAGGTCTGGAGCACAGGAATTGTAGCTGCCCCAGTGTTGTGTGCTGCATTTAGTCATGGAGTTATAGCTAAAAATGGGTACAACTTTCTCTGCCACCGAATTAAATATTAATAATTAAGAACAGATATGAAATCCTGCCACAACCTGATGAAAGCACCATCCCTAACTGAACATGCATAGCATCTGTAATGCTGATGGAGGAGCTGAAGACACCAACCATTGCACTTAAGGTCACTCTACAGTGTTTGGGTTTCGTTAGACCAATACAACCATTTAGAATCATGGAATTCTTTGAGTTGGAAGAGGCCCTTTGGAGGTCATCTGGTCCAACTCCCCTGCAATAAACAGGCACATCTACAGCCCCATTGGGTGCACAGAGCCTCATCCAGCCTGATCTTGTGTATCTCCAGGGGTGGGGCATCCACCACCACCCACCACCATCTCTGGGCAACTTGTTTCAGTGCTTCACTACGCTTATTGTAAAAAACTTTTTTCTTATATCTAATTCTGCCCTCTTTTAGTTTGAAACCATTTCCCCTTATATTGTCCCAACCGACTCTGATAAAGAGTCTGTTCCCTTCTTCCTTATAGCTCCCCTGTAGATACCCGGTGTTTCAATATGGGTTTCACTTGTATGGCTCAGTTCAAGGCTCCTTGGGCCTCTATGGCTGTGATTCTGTGATAAATGATGTCTCTTTCACTGGATGGCAAACACAGTGTTTCACTGAGCTGCGTCTTCTTTCCCAACAGGACATGTTTGGATCATTACGCAAGCAATCTCCCGTGGGTCTGATTTTGCAGGAGGTGATATCCCCTGGCAGCATGTATCTCAGTGGGACCTCTGGGCTGTTGCACGTGGTCCCAATCCACGAGTTACACACACAGCTGAATCCCTCCGGAGGCTGGAGATGAATAACTCTTTGTAGCAGGAGTCCGCAGGGGAGGACACTGGTAGGTAGCAGGATGTATGACCAGGCAGGGGCTGTCTCACATGAGACGACTGGAAAGCTCAGTTTGGCTGCTGAGTGGCCAAGAAGAGATTTTGTGGGTTTATTCTACACATGGGAAGGAACAAATGCTAGGGAACAAGCTAAATATTTAAGCTAATGGGTTTTGCTGGCATAGAAGCAAATGGCTGTGAATGGTGTTCAGACTGGGAGATTTCAGCCTGTCAAAGGAGGGAAGCTCAGGACAGCCCTTCAGATGGAGCTGTAGGAGCAGAAAACAAAACTGCGTGAAGGATGAAGTTTGGTTGGCTCATGAGAAATAAAATAAGGTAAAAAAGGGAATCAGCACTGGAAATCAGATGTCCTTTTCAGCAATGTCTGCTTTCCACAAATCCAAGCTCAGCAAAAAGATGATTTGGCAGCAGATGCTGTTGCACTTAAATTTGGTGTGGCCTCACACCCACAGCCAGATCTCCAGCATCACAAATCCCACTGGCATCATGAATGTGAGCGCAGGCTCAGCCTGTGCTACGGGTTTAGTTTTCACTCTGTCATTACCTTCTGAGCTCATCTTTCAGTGTCTGTCAAACATGAAGTCTCCCCTGAAAAGTGGGATCATGCCTCCAGCACTGGAATATGGGGTTAAACTCCTTAACATTTAATCTAGCCTAACATTTATGTTAGCAGTCAAAATACATCTCATCCACAGAACAAATGCTAGAAATACCCTTAGTGTGTATCCCATACCTTACGTGGTAGGGTGATGATGAACATGGGCGTTTCCACCAATACTCACTGATGCAACATCATGCAACAGAGCTGTGGTTTAGGATTTTTTTGTCACATTTCTAAGCTCAGGGGAACCCCTGTGCCCTCTTTACTATGTGGCAGAATAGAACTAATTATAAAAGAATAGAATCACAGAATCATTAAGGTTGGAAAAGACCATTAAGGTCATCTAGTCCAGCCATTGAATGATTTGCCCCATTTGCAAAAACTGAATCAAGCCAAATATAAAAAAAAATAAGAACAACAAACTGTCACCATCAAGTTCTAAACAAGCATGTTTGTGACTGCCACAATTTTATTGCCCCATAACACCGAGTCACTGCTTTGTACAATTTAAAGAACATATATCATTTTTTGGTGAAGAGTAGGAAAGCTTCTCTGTAGTAAAAGGCTGTGTTTTAATGGGAAAAATAATACAAAAAGACATCTCAGATGGTTTCTCATGGTTTGCTGTGATCAGGTTGGATGCAGTTTCTCTTCCCTTGCTCCTGTTTAGGATGCATTACGTCTCTCATCTATCTGGCGGTGAGGCACTGGCACAGCTGCCCAGAAAAGCTGTGGGTGCCCCATCCCTGGAGGTGCTCAGGGCCAGGCTGGATGGGCTCTGGGCAGCCTGAGCTGGTGGGGGCACCCAGCCCATGGCAGGGGTTAGAGCTGGGTGTGGTTTAAGTTCCAACCCAGGCCATTCTGTGGTTCTATCACAACTGGCTGTGTTGAAGTGCCTGTGCTATTCCAAGGTTTACTCACTACGCTTGAGCTCTCCTTGCTCAAAAACAGCCCTGGCATTGCTCCCAACAAATAGATTGGGCCCATAAATCACAGAGAGCTTTGGATTCTGTTCAGAACATCAGTACCACAAATTCATAAATAGTATACATAATCTCTCCTTTAATATTCTATTTATTGTGAAGGCCATTGTGTGGCTTTTTCTCCTTCCTGGGTGAAGACTTCATTCAGCACACGCATGAAAATTTTATTACATCTCAAGGCTAATTATATATTCTCATCAGTGATGCTGCTGCCTGCACAACCCCATCTGCTGGAGATCTGTGCCAAGTCTGCATAGTTCTGTCCTGAGCTCGTCACTGAGCTGTGGTCTCTGCAGGTCCTTCCAAGGGACCTGGTGTTCCAGATGCGGGGAAGCTGTGGATACTCCATCTCTGGACATGCTCAAGGCCAGGCCGCATGGGGCCACAGGCAGCCTGAGCTGGTGCTTGATCTAGTGGTTGGCAACCCAGCCCATGAGTAGTGTTTGGAGCTGGATGGGCTTTAAGGTCGCTTCCAAGATGAGCCATTGATGATGGAGACATGACTCTATGGTTGTGATTTTGTCCACGTTAAGGCTGTATGTTTGACTTCGCATGTGCTGCACAGATGTGCCCTGCTGAGGGTTTCTGAAGGTTATCTGGGGGGAAAAGCAGGAGCCAGATCCTTTTTGTAGAGCAATTACCAGGACTAGCTGTACTCATGGATGCATGTAAGGACTGAGGGGTCTCTAAACTGGCGCTGAGTGGAATTACAGATTCGTAGGCTGTGAGATGTGGGCTCACAGATTCAGCACGCAACCCCATCCCATGGCATCCCTCGCTGGCTTTGCCATCTGCTTCTTCCCATCATGAAATCTCAACTGAAGGTCACAGCATTTGAAGGCAGATCAACAGAAATCACTTTTTGCGGGGGAAAAAACTGTCTTCAGACAGAGAAATACTTCATTAAATATAAATATGAATAATGAAATTTTCCCTTTCACATGTGATATATGTACAAGCAATGCAGCAGCATCCAGCTCTTCTCTTTCTTCATTTTCCTGGCAAGCTATAAGCAGAGGCATGGCTGTGAGCTTCCTTGTGAAGAGCAGGGGAAGGTGCTCCAGCCCACACCAGCTGCTTCCACAGGTAACAGCCATAGGATGAGAGGGAATGGCCTCAAGTTGAGCCAAGGGAGGTTCAGGTTGGGTATGAGGAAGTATTTCTTCTCGGGAAGAACAGTGAGGCATTGGCAGAGGCTGCCCAGGGAGGGGTGGAATCACCATCCTTGGAGGTGATCAAGAAACGTGCAGATGTGGCACTGAGGGATGGGTCAGTGGGCATGGAGGGGATGGGCTGATGGTTGGACTGGATGGCCTTAGTGGTCTTTTCCGGCCTCAGTGATTCTATGATTCTGTACCTGAACTCATCCTCCAGATACATAAATCTCCAGTCTCTGTTGAAATAGTGCTTTGCTCTGACAAAATATGAATCCAGTGACTTTTAAACAAATCTGTCTCTGTATTTGCAAGTGTAATGATGTTCCTTAGCGATCTGACACCTCCTGGGCACACTGAGCAAACCCAAAGAAGCAGCCGCACGTGATGCCCTGCTTCATGCTCTGTCCCCTGCCAACAGAGCAGCCAAGGCAGGGCACTGTGCCTTTGGGTGTTCCTGCCAAGGCTCCTGACTCACATCTGCAGCAAGGAGCCAGCACCGCCTCCCAGCCAGCCAGAGTGGAACTACTGCCAGTGTGGGAGGAGGTTTGTGTGGGTACCAGATCATGGAATCATAGAGTCACAGAGTGGCTTGGATTGGGAGGGGGCTTAAAGCAGATCCTGTTCCAATCCCCTGCTGTGGGCTGGTTGTTCCCCACCGTATCAGGCTGCCCAAGGGGGGCCCTGGCCTTCTGCACCTGCAAGGATGGGGCATCCACACTTCTCTGGGCAGCCTGTGCCAAGGCCTCACAAAAGCTCTGTGTATCTTGTGTCTGACTCCCTACACACGTAGAATCACAGAAATAACAAATATCAGGATAATGCTAAACTAAGCATGCACACAAATATTAACAAGCAAGTGATAACAGAGGTAAGTACAAAAGCCAGAATTCCTGGTTGACGTGGTTGATGGGCAATGAGAAGAATTAATCCTGCCTTTGTTTATAATTGTTAACATGATTAGCATGAATATTATGGGTTATTTTATGAGATTTGAGGGACTTTCTTTACTAGAGAGCAGTGAGCATGGAACAGGCTGCCCAAGGCAGTGGGCACAGCCCCAAGCTGCCTGAGTTCAGGGGTGTTTGGACAAATGTTCTCAGACAGAGGGTCTGAATGTTGGATGGTCTTGTGTGGAGCAGGGAATTGGACTCAATGACCTTTGATGTGTCCCTTCCAACTAGGCGTGTTCCACGATTCCATGGTTCTTTGAGTTTACAAAACAACCTTTGATCTGGCAGCACTTACCACAAATAGCTGCAGTGCATGGAAGAGTCCTGTGGAACCAGGGAAATATGAGAGAACCTGCAAAGAAAATACAGCAGTTCCATTCAAACTGCCTCCAGACAGGCTTCACTTTTTTTCAACAATGTGAGGCACGGTGACATTGGCAGCTGCTGAGTTCAAGTTCTCTTTAACAAAGTTTGAAGCTATTTCCAGCAACTTGAAAGTAGGAAATGATGTCTAAAAGTTGAAAGGTTGTGGCTCAGAAACCTTCAGAACTGGAACTGTCCGCTCAAGAACTGAAGTGAACAGTGAAATGCTTACACTGATATTTTGTGTGGTAGTTGAACTGCTGTGACTGTAAGGCAATCAACTGTAGAATCACTTTCAGACAACACGGCTGCGTAATGAATTCAAGGAAAGGCTGAAAACGTTGAAAAACAGCCTAAAATACAAAAACACAACTTTATTTCCTCAGTGTGACCAGATGAATTCAGAGGGGTTGCAGCCTTGCCATTTCATCTGAAAGTGTCAAACAAAAAGCCCCAAAAAGTAGGTGTTGGAAAGGTTTGTTTTAGCACCTCTTCCGAGCTTCAGCAAACAGAGAGCATCCATCTTTGTCTGCTACAAAGCCACAAAGTGAATTAGAATGAGCCTGAGTACCTCGGACTTTGGGCAGCTGCTTGGGCTTGCTGACAGGCAACCTTGCACTTGGGTGTTATGCTGCTCCTTGTGTCCTCCTCAGCAAGCAGAGCTGAATACCAAATCCACTTCAGGACGAATAACTCAAGCAAGCAGCCTTGCACTAGATTAATGCTACCTTGTGATCTCAAAGCTGAATTCAGGCAAGAGCCCCATATCAGTTTCTCTTTCAGCAGAAAAGGAACTGTTTTGGTTTCACAGTTAGGGCCGTTACACAGCTGAGGTCTTAAAAATGATTTCAATAAGCTTAAATTTGGCACAAATTGTACTGCAATAAGAATACAATCTGGATGCCAAAGGACAAGTCTAGCTGAAACTGTCACTGTCAATACAAGACCTGCTTTTTTGGTAATGGAGTGAGTGAACTTTCAAACATGGCATTGGGGCTGATAAAAGCTATGCCATAAACTGCACTGATTACAGGGCTTTTCTTTCCTTTTCACCCTGTTAATCTTTTAAATATGACACTAAGATTCAACACACACAGAACAGAAAAAATGTTAGTAATAAAATCTAGGCTGCTTGTTCTCTTTAAGCATGAGGAATCTGCCAACTCATACAAAAAAAAAAAGCATTTGCAAAGTGGTATGTGTGAATTGCTGTCCTACTTGTCTCAACCAAATAGAAGCCCTCGTGGGCTGTATGAAATGCGTGCTCACTGTTTTAAAGCATAATGCAGAAAATATCTGCAGCACTGCAAAAACATTTGGTGCCAGCAGGTAAAACAAGGGAAACACAGAATAACCTTTTACATTTGTTTCAATTTAAAAAGGCTTTTATTAAATAATAATAATAATAAAGCTTAAAAATCTTTCCTGCTGTTTTAATTCTGCTTGAATACCCAACTCTGTCTTTATTATAGATTGATAAAATGGCAGCACCAAATTCATTCTCACTTACTGTGTGTGTGCTGATGGCAATAATTCAGTCATTTCTGCTGATAAATTCACCTATGTATTTTTTGGAAATGTCTCTTTCCATCTCCACTGGAAGATTTCTTGTTTTGGAATCTGTGGAAAAAGGAGAGATTCAATCATAAAGTGATAAAATGGATGGATTATAATTGTTTTGTTCCTGATCCTTGTTTGCAAAACACACAAAAAAGGCCTCTATTACAAAGTATGCACAAAGCAATCAAACAAAAAGATAAAAAAAAGAAAAAGAATCTGAACTAGAATTTACTGCAGTAATGCTTTGTTGCTATCACTGCAGAATACTGTTTATACAACACAATGACCTTCCTGGAGCAAAAAGGCTTCACAGCTGCTTCTGAGTACCTTCCAGTTGTATCTCTAATACAATCAACATAAATCTAGGCTAAAAATCTCCAAGCCATCTAAATAAGGTGACTAGAACACTGCCACCTGTTGACAAGAAGATCTTTTGAACATTGTATCTATGTTGCTTTTTGTGGCCCTCTACCTTGCACGTTGAGCTGGCCTGTGCCTTACTTTCAAGTGAAGAAAAACCCTAAGATATAGATATTAAAATGTATACTGCCATACATAACGTCCTCCTGCCAACATCTACATCCATGCCTAAAACTTGGTTGAGATCATCCTGTGCTTTAGTCCAGAGACAGGAGAAATTAATAACGCATTATCTGTAACTACCATGAACACAGCTACTGGTTTAGATGAGTCATCTTCAGCAGGTCACTTACCCACAGTTCGGGCAGATTCAAGTAATAAAGTGAAGGTAACTATGACCACCTCACATTTACCAGCTGTCTCAATGTAGGAACACTTGTGGACAGCTTCTGCACAGCTGATGGCACAGCAACAGGCTGGTGCTAAATACCAACATTGACAAGAATTGCATTGTGCCCAGAAAAGCCAACTGTCCTCTGTTCAGAACAAAGGGCGTAAAATAAGAAGCTGTAGATATTGACAAGGTGATATTTGAAGTTAGGTAATAATGAATTCTGCCAAAAAAAAAGAACAACTTTTTGTTTAAGTAGGTTACCTAATCTTAAATATTACTTGAGATGTTTTCCAAGCTCTCTCTGCAGTTTTGTACTCCCCGATCCCACTGTATGTAAATCCACAATTGCTTTTTTTTTTTCTTTTCCTCCATAAAACAGCATAACCTTCCAAAACAATGAATGCTGTCGTGATACGTGGCATGTGAGACAGTTTATTTGTTGATATACAATTGGCTAAGGGCCTCACAACACTGGGATGATGAGGCAAAAAAAAAAGAACAAGCACTTACAGACAGAAATCCTGACCCAATGGTGTTAACAAAGACAGTGACCAGAAACAAACTTGGTGGGTTGCCCTCATTAACAAGAAGTGGCATGTGGGAATGTTTATTCCAGCAGGGTTATCTGATCAAGAACTTCCAAATGAGGAAACAATCAAAAGAAACAGACCTGGTTAGTCTCAGTGATAAACACAGAGCGTGAGAAAGTTTATTTGAGTAGAGCCGTTTGATGGAGGACTCCTAAATTGGGCTGCTAAGGGCAGAAAGGGAAATGCCAAGCAAACATACTGGGGAATAGATCTGACACAACAATAACTAAATAAACAGTAAACTAAAACAATAAAGTTTTCTGCTTATTATTGCAGCTCCTCTCCCAAGGCACTACAGTTAGCCTTTTGGACTTACTGGGAGCCTTGTAGCCCTTAATTACACCAAGAAACCGCAGATGACATTAGCTGATATCAACAAGATTATGTTGTTCAGAGTAAAGATTAATGAGTCTACTTATAATGGACTTTGCACAGTCCATCCAAATATACAAAGTCCTTTTGCAGCTTTTTATCTTTTTGATATCAAATTATTTGGAGCATGTTCTGTATTCCCTGTTCCATCCAAGAATTACATTTATACTTTAAATGCTGGATTGTACAAATCTCATTTACTTACAGATCCTAACTAACAAAAAGGTTTAGTTAGAAACATACAAACTTTGGAAAGTAGCAAAATTAGTATACATAAACTTTCACTTTATGAACATCTTTGTCTTCACATTCTCTTTGCTTATTGTAATAATAGAAGGTGTTGTCCTTTCTCTGAAGCTTCTTCACAAATCCAGTTTCTGGCCAACATTCTACCTACAAAGAAAAAAAATAAAAGGATATTCATTCACTGGAACAAGTTTGCACTGAGTGAAGCTTGTGCCCTATGTTATAGAGAATATAGGGCATGGGTCTATGGGAAAACAACACTGTTTCTAAACAGACTTTGCATTAGCTTCCTTAAGTATTAAAAAAGATTGAGAACAAGATGTTAGAAAGCAGTTTTCTGGTCTAATATAAATAATTTTTTGATCAGAGAAGTCTTGGAATAAGCAAGATCAGTCCTGCAGGACACCATCATAGTGCTGTTCATTATTCACTTTGTGAAGCTCTGAACATACAAGTGGCCATTAGTTTAAGAGCTTCACGGTTTTGACAGCTATCTCCAGTTTGAACAACTGTGATTACTTCTGATCAGCTCAAACCTTAAAAATCAAGTAATAAGAATCCCATCTTTCTTCCAGGCAAAGCTGAAAATAGGATATTAAACTACAGCATTCTCTGACTGGAGAGTTCCAGAAGCAGTAGCTTAATTCTGCATTACTTTGGCATACAGTTGAATTATGTGCATCCTCTGTCTGAAGATAAGAGCTTTAACATTTGCTACAACTACACTGTAATTGCATCATTAATCATAACTGCAGTCTGGAAGCATAATATGGAGTAAATACAACATTTCAAAAAGTGTAAGTTGGAAAAGAACCACCAGATCCTGGCAAGTTTCAACTGAACACACATTTTAAATCAGCGTAAGTGTTGCTTTTCAGCTTTTATCCTTTTTATGAGGATTTAATTGTCTGTGGTTACACACTGCCATAAATCTTGAATGGACTCATCCTACTACACTAATTGCATTTATGTACACAGGAGGTTAAGATCTTTTAAAATTGTATGTTTCATATTATATATGTTGCTTTGGAAGATCAATTCCAGATATTCAACGCAGGTAGCATATTATTTACTCTGTTAGCCTCTGTTGCTCTTTTGAATCTCAGGAAACCACTGAATATCTCATCTGATGTGCTAGGGAGTTTTGCCATCAGCTGCAGTGGGCACAAGACAAAGTCCTAGATGTGCTCTGTTGACAAATGCCTGTAACACAACTCCCTGTAACACAACAGCTGCCATCAGCTATCTCTACTTCAGTCAGATTCGATAGAAACCAAATTTTGAGTTGCATGACATTCGATTACGCTACTATGCAATAGCACAGGACTGAGCTCCTGGACAATGGATTTGTTTCCTATCAGGCCCATTAGCAGAGATATGGGCAGACTTTACAGAGAATTACCGTTACTATATTCCTTCCCTCAAAACTGAATTAGTCTTTTGGACAACAGCTACATCTATTCGAAGAAATCTATGTTATATTTGTAAATGTGTAAGACATGGGGAACAAAACCAGGCTGGCTTGTGTTTCTATTTTGCTTCTGTAAATTACTCTGCACAGCTAATAACTGCACAAGAATTCAAGTCAGATCTGGGAGAAAAAAAAATCCTGTATCAGAAACTAGCATAATGACAGGAAACAAGAGGCACATTCAGTTTTATTTAATAATTTAACATGAGAGAGGAATTCAATGTAATAACTCTTGCAGAGTTTTAAATCTTACCGTATCAACTTGTTTTACTTGTTTATATTCAACTTCGTCTCTGTACCCAGCTTGCTGGAACCTGTATAAGTTCTCTATTTCATCTGACCATTTTTTGGCATGACATGTGGATTTTGGCTTGATATCAGCTTTAAACACGGCCGCAGAACCTTCTGACATTTTCCTGAAATTAGGTTTTTGAGAAGGAAGTAGAGAAGACAAAAGCAAGTGATCTTTTTAGGATGAAACAGTGATGGGTAGAACAAAATTGAAACAATAAAGTACAGCCAATACAGTGTCCTCTCCAAGTCTGAGGTTAAAAAAGAAAACAACATAGAATGGCCTGGGTTGAAAAGGACCACAATGATCATCTAGTTCCAACCCCCTGCTGTGTGCAGGTCACCAGTCACCAGACCAGGCTGCCCACAGCCACATCCAGCCTGGCCTTGAATGCCTGCAGGGATGGGGCATCCACAACCTCTCTGGGCAAATAATTATAAACAATCAGAATGAAATTAAATGCACTAGTCAATTTCAAACAAGCCCATGACACCCATACTTCTCTATCTAGGAAACTGTTATCATGATATTTTTGCCACCCTGAGTTAACAGTGCTGCCTAAACTTTACTGGTGCGCAGAGATGCATTAAAAAAAAAAATAAAGAAAGAAAGAAAGAAAACCCAGTAATTGTTTCTAATTTCACATCTCCATAGTCACTGCTCCTTTGAGACAGGAAGTTTTTCAGGTTTTTCTTTCCTCCTACTGAAGGAACACCAAAATGACAAGCACAAAATGAAACAGGTGAGGAACAGAAGGAAGGAACGCACTGCCAGTCATATGGCCACAGTGAAGATGACAAAGAACTGGTTCTAAGAAATCAGTTGGATGGGGTAAGAAAGAAAAGCACACAATCTACCAACATTCATCCTAGTCCGTGCTTGCCCATCCAAAATCTTACCGATGCTACCAACTCTCTCCCCACACAAAACCCTTTTGCAAACAAGGTAGAATTTCCTTTACTTATCAACTTCCAATGTCAACTGAGAGTTCAAAAAGTTGAAAGCTGGTGGCTTATCAAATGAGTCAGTTAAAAAGAGCAATAAAGAAAAAACTGCAGCTTACACTTCTAGCAACACTGGTCTATTTCTTACAGCTCAGCACTCCAAAAATTAAGTAGTAAAGGCTCTGCAGCTCTAACGGATGTTTTGTAATTGAAGGCAGTCATTTAGTAATAATAATTAAAGAAAAAAAGTAATTTTCACACCCACTTATGAGGTGTCAGATACAAAGTAGATGCTCAGCATATATCCTTACTATAAATCTGTAGTGTAGTATTGGTATCTCAAGGTAATTCTTTCATCTCTTGCTGCAAAGGGCCCTTTTGTAGCTATTGTAGAATTTTGCATATGCTGTTTATGTTAGAGAGCCACTGTCAATCTGGGACTTGAGAAAGACAGCACTGTAAGTAATGGCATTAGATCTTAAATTAATAATAGTTCAGCACTTATTAAGCATCTTATGATAACTTCCATGTTACTGGGCTTAAGTACTTCTTTAGAGGATGTGCTGAATTCATCTAATGAATGCAGTTCTTCAAGATATCTCAATGCACTTGGCACTTCCTGACTCACCATTATTTTGGATTGCTTGTCCACAGGTCTTCCTGCTCAAAAACACATCTAAGTGTCACATGAAGTGTCAGCTTGGTGACTTCAATAATTATAAAAATAAATACATACTGATATTTTTAGGCTGATATTTCTACCTTTTAGAAATGGCACTCTTTGCTTACTGTGGTGCCTCTGAGTTCCAAGCACAGAACTGGTCTCACTGTATAAGTGCACAAGATGAGCCACACTCCAGACAGTCTACAGTTCAGTGAAAAAAACCAACAAAACACAGCAGACAGATGTAGGTAAGTGAAAGAATGCAAGACAGTGGGAACAAAATGTAATTCATCAAAATACTAGTGCTTTTTATGCAAAGAGTGTAATTGAACAGTGAAGAGGACTTTGCTAAAACAATGTTTGCCTACTCTTAACTCAGAGGAAATGGCGAGATTCCACATACCTCTGTTTCAGCTTTGAGAACAATTTTGCTTATTTTTTAGGTCAATGACAGCTTAATTTCAGTGGAATTCAAACCAGACTGGGTCTGTGTATGTTATTTCCTTAATGCTTATATAAGTCAGCACCTACAGGACCTATCTAGGGTCCTAGAAGTCTTTCTGAGATATGTCCAATGATTTCAACAGACTTCACATGAGAACCTTTGAATTTTCCAAGGCATTCAGGCAGGCATCTAGGCCCTGGCCTGGTACTACCCTGACTGAACAAAGTCCAAGAATGGATGAGATTGACAGTGGCCTCTATCTGGTCAGCCTCCACTAAAGCAGGGACACCCAGAGCAGTGTGCCTCAAATCGCATCCAGGCAGCTTCTGAAGATCTCCTAGGAAGGAGAATCCATACATTCTCTAGACAAGCTGTGCCAGCGCTCTGTCACCTGCATAGTAAGGTTTTTGTTTTGTTTTTTAATTCAGAGTTTTTTCTTCTTTTCCCTTGTTTCAGTTCCATCCAGAACATGAAATAACTACTGGACATATGGGAAATTGTCAGACGAGACTGATACCAGTGTAAAATGCTAGTATTTGAAAGATTTGTGAATGCAGGCATATTAATAACAAAGTGTGGACACCTCATAAGTGAACCTCAGTCCTGATCAGCTGAAGAGGGAAAATCAGACCAATGGAATGCATAATTCATGTTTATATAAATGCTGTTTATATTTACATGGGTGCTGGTAAATGCATTGTTTTCAGGCTGCATTCATGTGAGAATGGGCACACTTACTGGGAATATTACTCTCATACCAGCTACCTAATGGAAAGTGAAACACAGCAGCCTGCTTCTGTGGCACTGGAACAGAAGAACTCCCTGATATTTGAAGTCTTTGGTGTCTGGCTTAACGATATTAAGCACTACCAAAAGCTGAAAAACTAGAAATAACTGACTACATACTTCTTTCAAGTTACTGAAGCTGTGTATTTGCCTCTCATTAACTCAGTTGCTCCTCAATGCGGCTTCTTTCCCCAGTTTCTTCCTTCTGTTTCCTTAAAATTCACAACGGAAAAGAACAGAACTGGTACAACAGAAGATTGCACGTAAACAGTCACCACCAGCAGCAGCAGTAGAGACAGACTGCTCAGAATATACCTTATCCACAGTTCCTAAGGCAGAGTTCAGCACGAAGGCAGAGCAAGGCTCCCACCACCCAACCATGAGATCCAAACCCCGCTCTGAACCCCTCTGAACCCCCCCCTCTGAACCCCTGCTCTGAACCCCTGCGGCCTCAAGGCAGCCAAGCCTCAACCGATGCAATCTCTGCCCCATCCCACCTAAGGTCTCCACACAGCACCCCCAAAACAACCCCATGCCCACCACACCAACTCCAGCCCCTCTGCCACCACCTCCACAAACGATTTCATCCCCGTTTTATCACGACTCTCAGCCCCACCACCGCCCCACAGCCCGCTCCCACATCCACGCCCCTGTCTTCAAAGACCTCGGTGCCCCCCAGGACGGGCCGGGGACGGCGTCACCTCCTCACAGCACCAACGGCCGCCGCGCCGCGCCGTTGCTAAGCAAGCGCCTCGCGCCGTTGCCCTTTTAAGCCCTTGCTCCCGCCTCTCCCCCTGCTTGCTTCTGATTGGCTGGCAGCAGGCGAGCTCGCCTTCCGATTGGCCGAGGCGGTGAGGGCGTAACGAGGCGGAAGCGGCCGCCATGAGCCGGTTCGGGGGCCGGCTGCGCGAATACCCTCAGCTGTCCATCGACCGCTTCGACCACGACAACCTGCGCGCGCGCGCCTACTTCCTGTCGCACTGCCACAAGGGTGAGCCTCCCCTCCTTCCCGCCCGTCTCTATGGTATCTCCCCCCGCGCGGTCCTCCCCGCCCTGACCGCCGTGCCGTTTCTCCTCAGATCACATGAAGGGGCTGAGGGCGCCCGCCCTGAGGAGGAGGCTGCAGAGCAGGTACTGAATTGTATGGAAGAGCACGGAGCAGCAGCGCAGTAGTTGAACGCGGAGACAACTGAGGTTCAGTGCCCGGGGTGCTGCTGGGCACTGTTAGTTATTAGAGTAGGCGTTGCATCTCCTGAAATGCAAGCAAAGAATTATTTTGATCACCAGCTCTCTTTGTGTGCTGTGCAAAACCCAGAGCTTTGTAGGATCCATTCTGCGTTCTGCTGGCTGCAGACTGTCCCAGGTGCCTAAACATAGAGTCACAGAATGGCCTGGGTTGAAAAGGACCACAGTGATCATCTTGTTTCAACCCCCCTGCTGTGTGCAGGGTCGCCAACCACCAGCCCAGGCTGCCCAGAGCCACATCCAGCCTGGCCTTGAGTGCCTGCAGGGATGGGGCATCCACAGCCTCCTTGGGCACCATTCCAGTGCATTCCAGGGAAAGCATTTTCGTCTGGAGCAGACCTTGGTGTGTGTGCAAACAAGCAGTGACATCTGTACCTGTGACCACCTGCAACACACTTCATTTATGACTGCATAAAAATATATGTGCACAGACACACATAGGTAGGATTTGGGGTCTGCTGCACTGAAGAAAAGCCTGCTCTGCAAAGGTGCAGCAGCTCATCCTGATCCTACATCAGGTTGGTGCAGCACAGCTACTGCTGGCTTGCTGTTCTGCGGGTGTTTTTTGGGTGACAGAGGGGCCTGTGTGTGTGTGTGTGTTTTGGTGTGCTTGGTGCTGGCTACTGATGCATCCTTAGATTGCTTCTTGCCTCTGCCTAAAAAGAACACAAACAAAAAACACTCATCTTTTTTCTTTTTTTTTTTCCTTACAGCTTGAAAGTTAAGTTATATTGCTCTCCAGTAACTAAGGAATTGCTGCTGACTAACTCGAAATATGAGTTTTGGGAGAATCACATAGTAAGTTGTTTTTTTTTTTAATTTTTAAATTACAAAGGGTTTGAATTGTTAGTATAAAATATTTTTTGATGTGCATCTCTGTGTTTTGGAGAAATCTGGGAGTCTGACAGTTGTATGATTGATTAGCATTTTTGTTTGTGGTGGAGAAGCCATACGTTCTCAGCTTTTGTGAGTACCTGCTGGATGGATCACTTGGAACTGCCCAGAAATTGGGGATGGGGTGTTTTGTGTATCCAGTTGTGCAGTAAAACCCAGTAAAACTGCTCTGAGCGGGCTGCTCAGCCAAGAAGCTGGAGGTGAGACCTAGAGGGGTGATGACAGGAGTCTTTCACTTTGACTTTTTCTTGGCAGAACAGCTGTATACAAATACGATGGGAGAGGCACAGAGCATTTATGTTGGAGGACCCTGAGTTAGCATAGGGCATGCCAAAATAGGGAGATTAATTGCCATCTGTAAATTAGTCTCCTCTATACAAACACAGGAAGGCTTGCTGCATGCAGTTGGTGAATTCTGCTTCTGGTAGTAGGGAACAGTGAAAAGTTGTGCTGCAGCATGGAGACCTAACCTTGCAAGACCACTGGTGTACTCTGGGACTGAGGAGTTGAGCATTACAGTTACAAGTCACGTGATCCCACCAGAGAAATGTGACTGCTTACTATTGAGAGTCCAAGATACTTTTTAAAGTATGCACACATTGATTGAGGTATCTCTGCTTCATTTTTAGAAATCAACTTTTTTATCCACTGGAAACAGAAATGTATGACTTTCTACAGGAAGTCAGCTTAATTTTACTATTTAGATACTGACTATTTAGGTGTTTATATAATGAAATCTTATTCAAACGTGAACCACGATGTTCATTAAATCGTGTAATGCATTTATTCACTGTTACAGGTTGCACTGGAAGTTGAAACTCCTACTCAGATTTCTTTAGTAGATGAAACAACTGGTGAGGTGAGTTACAAAAAAAAGAAAAATTGTATGTTTGTAATGGATAATAAAGTTTACCTGTGACATCAGAAGTGGACAAGCTATTTTAAAATATATGTTCTCCTTCTTTCCTCCAAAATGTGTAGCCACATGAGTTCTTCTCCACTCATTATCAGAGTGCCTTTTCTGATAATGTCTTTCGTCTGTACTAGGGAACTCAAGTTTATGCGTTGTTTCTGTGATTTTTCACCCCATATTTAAGTGTAGAACTTGCAGGTCTGGTAGATCATCTTTAGGCAAAGCATATCCCGGGATGTTTCCATGTTTGTTTGCTAGGAACCAAAGAAGGAGGGCTGTTTTCTGGCTGACTCACATCAGCACCAACGTTCAGTCATCTCTTCTGCCATGAAAGGATTCTTGTTGCTCTCCAGCGCTTGCTGGAATGTGAAGAGACTGTCTTTTCATTCAAAGTCAATATGAAGTGATGCAGGTGGCTGTGGAGAGATGCCTTCACTTTGTCATAGAAAGTACCAGTAGTATTCTTTCCAGTGTGAAAATAATGCTAACCCCTCTGTTGCAGAAAGAAGATATAGAAGTGACACTCCTGCCAGCTGGCCACTGTCCAGGATCAGTCATGTATGTCCAATTCAGTATTTTAAGTGTTTCTGCTGGGAGATTTGTCCTACAAAGTTCTCAGTAAATACTATGCTTGTGGATGCAGCGGATAGCTGGGTTATCCCAACCATACTGACTGAATTATTGGGTTTGCCTGAAATTGCTCAAGGACAAAATTGAGCCCCGTATTTCTGTTATGCCATATTCTGCTCGCACAGGCATATACGAGCAAAGTAACAAATTGACACTTGACAGCTAATGCTTTTGATTGAATTTGATGGAAGTGTTTCTCTGTGTATAGGTTTTTGTTTCAAGGTGAAAATGGCACTGTGTTGTATACAGGGGATTTCAGGCTTGCAAAAGGAGAAGCAGCCAGAATGGAGCTTTTGCATTCAGGGACCAGGTATGAGAAAAAGCACTAGCATTTTAATTCAGTTCCTGGAGAATTTTGTCTATTTGTGGGATTTAGAACGAATAAAAGGTTATATGAATGTGGGCAATTTGGGAATTATTTCATATATATATATATTTTTTTTATTAAATATATTTGCAGTAAGGAGTTCAGTTACAAGCTTCTTTTGACTTGCTCTTTGTAATAAAGAGGAAGAATCGCATACTTTTTGAGGAGAGAGGAAGTAGTGTGTCTCAGTGCTGCAATGCATTGCACACTCTAATATCACATTTCTCTTTCAGAGTAAAAGACATCCAGAGTGTTTATTTGGACACCACTTTTTGTGATCCTAGATTTTATCATATACCAAGCAGGGTAAGTCTAAATAGGCTGTAAAAGGTCCTAAAGCCACTAATAAATTGATGAGCTTTTTTTTTTTTTAAGCTAAATCTTGAAAATGTGAAGTGGTATTGCCTCTCAAATCATAGCACTTTACAGATATCTTCTGAGACAAATCACAGTGTTTTTCTGCACCTTTCAGGAGGAGTGTTTAAATGGGATCTTAGAGTTAGTGCGAAGCTGGACCTCGCTCAGTCGCTATCATGTTGTGTGGCTGAATTGCAAAGCTGCTTATGGATATGAGTATTTATTCATAAACCTCAGTGAGGAGCTTGGAATCAAGGTAATTGTTTTAGAACAGATCCTGTGTAATAACTATGACTGTGTAATAACTGAACTGGAAATGGCCGTTTAGAGAACTACTGTATGTGAATGGTGTGCACACGGTGCTTAAAAAAAACTTACAGTTGTGCTCAGAAGTGAGTTAACTATTTGGTTTCAGTGTGTGACATCTACTGGAACATCTAGACTCTCAAGGGAGAAGTTAATCCCCATTTTTCAGCTCAGCATTTACCTCTCTCTTTTATACCTTGTAAAATTCTTCTCATTTGCACAACGTAAATAGCAGATGCATTCTAACTTTCTCTGATGAGTGTTCAGCCCTCTGTAGCACAGGAGGTACATTCTGTTTGTTCTGTATATCCAAGACACTTCTCCACTTGGATATTTACAAATTACCCATTAATAAATCCCTACTGGCATTCGTTGAGAGCAGAACCATATTTGTGCTCTAGCTGCAGTTTGGCAAACACAGTGAGCTAATTAAGAGTAAACTTTGCCTTTTTTTTTTAGGTGCATGTGAATAAGCTTGATATGTTCAAAAATATGCCAGAAATCCTCTATCATATAACTACAGACCGATACACTCAGATTCATGCCTGTCGACATCCTAAGGTGTGTATCATTTTGGAAAGCCTTTGCTGACCTTGCTATGAAGAACTGATTGTAGATGTTTTGCTGCTATCCTAGAGCAAACTTGGCCCAAATAGTTGCTTGATGCAGTAGAAAATGAGAATTTCAGCAGGTTAAGGCTTTTTTTTTTTTCCTTTTAATTAGAAAAAATAATAGATAATGCTAGAAATAGTTGAACTGCATTTTGAAACTCGTTAAATGAAGTAAGACAAACAGCAGACTAAATCAGTCAGGTACTGTTCATTTTCATGTATCAAAACCAGCCTGTATGATGCCTCCTGCAGCCACGCACTGTGTGCTTGTAATTTACGGCCCTCCTTTTCCAACATGTCTGAAGCTGAAGGCTGCAACTTGAAAGAGTGGCAGGTAGAACTGTACATGGCACTGGGGCATTGGTCTTTGATTTGCTTTGTCAGCTATGAAAGCAGAATGCAGCAGCAAAGAGATGGTGACCAAAAGAGCTGGAAGTGAAAATTTGGTTTGGCTAGATACTGTGTGGCTTAATTTCTTGGGGAAAATATCAAGATTGGACTTAATCTGATTTTGTATTTGACAGGACGATGACTACTTTCGAGGGAACAGGCTGCCCTGTGGAATCACTTGCCAAAATGGAACTCCCTTGCATGTAATTAGCATCAAACCCTCCACTATGTGGTTTGGAGAAAAGATCAAGAAAACCAACGTAATAGTGAGGTGAGCATTCCTATAAAGAAAGGTTGAGGGAACTGGGCTTGTTTAGCTTGGAAAAGAGCAGGCTCTGGGGAGACCTCATTGTGGCCTTCCAGTACTTGAAGGAAGTGTATGAACAGGAGGGGGAACAGCTGTTTACAAGGGTGGATAGTGATAGGATGAGGGGGAATAGTTTTCAACTGAGACAGGGGAGGTTTAGGTTAGATATTAGGAGGAAGTTTTTCATACAGGGGGTGGTGATGCACTGGAACAGGTTGCCAAGGAGGTTGTGGATGCCCCATCCCTGGAGGCATTCAAGGCCAGGCTGGATGTGGTTCTAGGCAGCCTGGGCTGGTGGTTGGTGACCCTGCACACATAGCAGGGAGATTGAAACTGGATGATCATTGTGGTCCTTTTCAACCCAGGCTATTCTATGATTCTATGAGCATTAGGCCATACAGAAATCCATTTTAGGTGTGTGTCTTGCCAAGGTTTTATGTAACTGAATCTCAGAATGGACTCTTATGGATTAAGTTAATCTTGCCTGTTAAGTGAGCTTGAAAACCAGCTAATTTATGCGCTTCTTATTTTTCTTTTTGTAGGACTGGAGAGAGTACATACAGAGCTTGTTTCTCTTTCCACTCTTCATACAGTGAGGTTTGTATACTAGTAGTACTGAGTAGACTGAAAGGGATGTTCTCATCTGCAAAAAGTAAGGACTCAAAGTCCAGTAGGAAGAATGCAAGGCTGATAAGATCTGCAGTAGTGAGGATGGTGAAGCACTGAACCATGTTCCCAGGGAACTTGTTGGAGTCGTCATTGCTGGTTTGTCAGATGTTTTCTTTCAGAGCTGGTGATTGTGTAGTTGGTGATATTGTGTGGTGGTTAGGTGAGACTGAATTCTTAGCATCCTTTCAGACCCGTGTTATTGTTACATTTCCATAGTGTTTGACTTATGGGTCATATCATTCTTTATATCAGGTAATTGGAGAGTACTTACTGCGTCTGTGCAGTTTTTAAGTGGAACTATTAACTGTTGATGCAACTTCTTAAACTGTTTCTCCTTTTCTTCAATTTAGATTAAGGATTTTTTGAGCTATATCTGTCCTGTGAACGTGTATCCCAACGTACTACCAGTGGGTGGGTCAGAAGACAAAGTTATGGAAATGTGAGTGACAGTAAGCTGACTTGTGAGTGAAGGTTACCTAATCCGTGTCCTTGTAATGATCAGAACTTTGCTGAATCCTAGCCTTTCAAGCAGGCCAGTGTCTTGTGCTAGCTCTACTGATAATGCAGTTTTGTTAATTATATTCAGCTCTCTAAACTTCTTAGTTACATCTATGTATAGAGGCTTTTTTGATAACTGTGGCATCTGAATATTCATTTATCCCACTTTCTTTACCTATTGACCTATTTCTGTTTGTCAGTACTATTTTCTGAGATGTTTCTAAGAAATAATTTCTTTGGGCACTTTGAACTCCCAGTCTCTGTGCAGGCACCCATGTACAGTATCATACAGGCCTGTAGTCACGTGCTGCTAAAGGTTGTGGCAGCTTAGTTGTGTTATGGAATAGAATAGTAGTGATATTACTCAATGTGAACAAAATGAGGACTTCTTTCTTTGCTCCTTTTTGTTTTTTCCTTAATAGGAAAGGAGATAGTTTGCAATAATTGAATAAACCTGTAGTCAGATTTTCAGCTCTGTCATCTTCTCTAAACATGGGCCTAAAATATAGTTTACAAATGCAGTACATGTTAAGGTAAATAAATAAGAATGTCAGATCCTTTTTTTAGCATTTTAAGCTGTCTCAGCTCACCAAAGTGGTAACTTTTTCCCCACCTATTGCTGCATTTGCTTTTACACTTTTGCTGCAGTGCCTGTGAAAGGCATGAAGCAGGGTCAAAAGAGTTGCTTTTGTGCCTGAAAATATCTGCTGAGTTCTCAGTACTGATTTCTTCATTAACCTCAGCTTGCAGCCGTTATGCAGATCATACAGGAGAAACACAGAACCCAGGTATAAGCCCTTAGGAACACTGAAGAGAGCCTGCAAAAGAAACTTATCTGATACAGGTGAGAAGTTCTGATAGTGGTACTGTCCTTAAATGAAAGTCAAAGACTAGAGGTGCCAAAAGCCACGGTGCTCAATAGCTTTTGTACAAAGCAAGAAAAAAGGTACAGCTAGAAAAGAGAAATGGAAATAAAATAAAATCAGGTTTCAGGAGGGTGATAGTAAAATGCACTTAATTGTAGTTTTAAAATGTAGTTAACAGCCTGTAAGTTTTTAGGAGTCTGTTCCATGATCCTAGACTATCACTAATGAAGCTAGGTTTAAACTTCCCTGCATCACATCCTGTGTTGTGGAAGGACAATGTGGTATCTCAGAAGAATTGGTCCTCTTCATTATCCTGAACAACTGGCTTTTTAGCACCTAGTATCTTTTTGAAATTATGGTGGTTGCTCTATACAGCAGTGGGTGTTACATAAAGCCTCTGGAAATAACTAGAGGATGACTTTGGGCCTGCTGCATTCTTTTCAGCTGTTTTTTGAAGTGCCAGGTATGCAAGGTTGATGTAGTCCTGGCAAAACATGACTGAGGTCTGGATAAACGAATCTCAATCAGTATCCACTGGCACTATGTGTGATCTGCACCACACACATGAAGGCCAGAGACCTGTCCTACCAGCTTATAACTGTCCCACCTGCTGACTTTATGTTTGAGTCAGCCCTTGTCAAAACATGGAAGAAGTGACATTAGTTCCTTCAGCAACAAGAACTTCATAGTTGTTTGACACCCCTAGAGACCCCTTTATTTCTATGATTAAATTTCTCCTCATTCTAGTATAAAGAGTTCTGGTTTTTGTGTTTATGTCTAGCAAGCAGAAATAACTTTGCAAATAACAAGCAGCCTAATTCCTTTAAACAGTACCTTTTGCTGATGTATTTCTTCTCCTTTTTAAGTATCTGATTTGGCAAGTAATGGCTCTGAGGGTGACTGTTTAAGAGGTCTGCTTTATCAGTGCTGTCACTGTTCCAATAGAATGCTAGAACTTAGGGCCTCTAGTCAATGAAGAAGGCTCTGATGGAATTCAGTAACACTGAGTAATGAAAACCAAAATAGTAGAATTAACTGCTGTAGATTGTAAGGTTTTAGGCAAGGTAAGCATGTTTACTAAAGTCCTGCTAAGCTTCCTTTTGAGTTAAATAACTTTATTAAATTATCTTTTGTTCAAACTCTGCTCTCAACAATATTTTCTTTTTTCTTCTTTTTTTTTTTTAATTTCCTTGACAGACGAAGATGAGCTCTTTGATACAGAACTAACCTCTGCAAGGCCTAAGATTGCAAAATATCAGGGAGAAGAAAGTAAGCCATCCAAAACTGCACAGTCTGAAAATGCTGAAAGAAACATAAATGAGAGCACAGAAAGCTACGGAGCAAACACAACTTACACCTCTCTCAAGGTGGACTTCATGGACTGTGAGGAGTCAAATGATGATGATGACGACGATGATGACAAAGATGATGATTCTGAAAAAAACACAGCTCAGGTTCTTTCCCATGAGCCAGATGCCAATTCCATAACAAGTTGCAATGGAATACCTGGCAACCAACAGGAGTCTAATGCTGATATCCCTCGCTGGGATATGTTTTTTAAGTGTAACAAATTAGATGAAAGCTCTGAAAATGAGGACAACTTCCCATCTTCAGCAGAGGCTGGTGGGTCCCAGTCACTCTTCAGTGATTCAGATGGAGTGAGTGACTCAACTCACATCTCCTCCCAAAATTCTTCTCAGTCAACGCACATATCAGAGCAAGGGAGCCAGGGTTGGGATAGCCAAATGGACACGGTTCTCATTACCTCCCAAGAGAGAAATGCTGCTGACTTCAGCTGCTTCAGCAGATGTGGCAGCAGAACAGCTTGGCCATCGCACGAGACCGCCAAGGATAGCCAAGCCAATGACAGTAAGTGGAAACCACTTGGCCAAAATCCATCCTGTGCTTCTGATGTCATCTGTGACTTGAAAAGTGAAGACTGTGACAAAGATGCAGAAGCTGGCACTGCTTCAGCTCAAGATCTGCTGGTGGAAAGAAGTGACAGTTCCAGGACACCTGATCTAGAACTGAAGAGGGACTCTCAGAGCTCCTCTGACTTTGAAATTCCCTTAACTCCAGATGCTGAAATACCTCAACAAGATAAACTGCACTACTTATATAAGAAGCTAGCAGCAGGTGAAAGTATAATGAGAAAAAACACTCCTGAAAAGAGGTAGAACTGGTAACATCATGATAATTGTGAAATTTGTTCTTAAACGTGAAATTATTCTTCCTTTTATTGCTGTTATTTGCATTTGTGCTAATCTATGCAATTTTTGTACTACAGTTACAAATAGACTTCTGCAGTCTGTATAAATTTATTGTTCTTTCCATGAAATAGTGGAAGTGTTTCTGAAAAGGACTATAAAAGCATTCTACCTCCTAAGGTTTGGTTCTCCAGGGCTGTAACTAGATAGAAAATAGACCAAACAAAACTAGAGGTGGAACACTAAATTAAATTTAGTGTTTTCTTTTATCATGAGCTCTAAGAGTTTCCTCCTACACATGATCTCAAGCTTTAATATAATACCACATGTTTAACCATGGGGGGAAGAATATGGCATCTTCCCTGCATGGCCATGCAAACACTGAAATGAGCTGCACTTCAGCTTCCTGAAACCCCAGCTTTTCACTGTGGTTATTTTAAAGAACTGCAGAACAGATGAGCCAATGACAGCAGTGTTTTTGTAAAATCAAACTCATCTCTCTTTAAACTGAGCAGATAGTGTATCTCAGTGCCTGTGATTTAAATCTAACGCACAACCACCAACTTGTTAATTCATTTGTTTTGATTTGGCATTGCAGCTTTGGGTTTTTGTTAAACTTCAGTCCTTTTAGGAAAAAAGACCCAAACAACAGAAGTAACCTCTGAGTTTCCCAATCCACGAGGCTTAAGTCCTAAATAATTAAAAAGACTTTCAGTGTGACAGCTCTCCACACTGCATACATCTGTTCTTCTGGTATCTGGAGTGAAATGCAAACGTTAAAAAAACCAGCATCCTTCTACTGCAGACAGTTGCGGGGGAAAAAAAACTGCTATTATCTGTGTATGATTTGAATTATATTCAAATCCATGTGTTTTTGCACTGTCACTTTGCTACTCTTTGTTCCTGGGATTTGTTTAAAGTCCAAAATACAGATCTATCAACTTTTTTTTTTTTTTTTAAAGCAGGCTAAAATGAATGACAGTGCTGTCTTATCTACCTTTGAATAAAGTCACAGAGAGCAGAATACTGTCTGTTGACTTGATTCCTTAACTGTAGGATAAATTTCAGATCAGGGCTGAGTTTACAGGGTGCTTCAGTAGATGGGAGCCTCACTTATTTATACCAGTTCCAATCTGCCATGAACTGAATAGGAAACACACGATTTCCTCATGACTGCTCAACTACAGTCCTCTCACTACTAAAACATCTGTGTATAGGACAGCAACAAATTGCACTCTTACAGCTAACAGAGTAAGATGTTTTCTTCCCCAAAAATGACAACAGCAAGAAAAAAAAACTAAATTTAATTTATTTTGTCAAAAACTGTAGGAAGATAGTAATACTAGAGATCACATATTATGAGAAGAAAATGTTCCTGAGCTTACAAACTGCATATGCTAAAGTACACAGTCCTAAGACATACATTAGAAATAACCCAAAGATTGACTTGATTCAACTTTGAGATTAAGTAAATAGACAATCTTACAGATAATCTTGCAGCATTAGTTCTGCTACGTCAGAAAACAAACCCAACAAAAACAATAAGCCAGATGACAGAGCACAGGTTACCTGACTCTTAAGAAGTACACATACACAACTGAAGTAGTGGCCGTGAAGATGGTAACAGACCACAAAGCAAAACAAACGCAGAAGCTAGGCTGGTTTCGGCTTCTTAAGAAATGGAAAATACCTTTCTTCTTCTTTTCCATTCTGGCAATTTCCCCCCTGAATTCACAGAAACAGCAGGAGGAGTTTTAAAAGTAATGCAGTATTCCATTAAGCTCAGTTACCAACTGCCAATGCACTGAATACGTAGATATAAACACTGTTCAGTATTTAAATTAGAGACTGGATATGTGATTTTACTTCAAATAAATACAAAATACTGTTACCTCCAGAACATAAATTAAAGGTCCTTTATTTAACACACAAGAGGTAACATACATATCCTTATAGAACAACAGTGTTTGTCACTTCAATGCTGGTGATAACATATACTGCCTTGGGAAAAAGGCAGACACGGAACTCAAGTACAACTGGTAAGACTTTTATCTTTGAACGTGTATTTATTTGTGATTTTTAAATCAAAGAGGGTGGTAAACCATTCTGTCAACTTGCACAGCAGAGGCCAGAGAAACCGATGTGGTAAGGAAGCTATATGTCTTGCTGCAGAACTCCTGCACTCCTGTACTGAGGAAAGGCTGCAGACTGCAGCAGATTCAGGAGCTGGAGGTTGCAGATTCCATCCGTGTGGAATGCGTTTCTAAATTGGGCTACATGCAAGAGAAAGCAAACAACTCCAAACGACAGAAGATAATCTAGAGTTTGTTAAAGCTCCAACATTCCACATCAATAAATTAAAAATTGTTGGAGAAGTGACACTTTTATAAATTGATTAGATTGAGCATTTATCCAAGTGTGTGGATACAGCTGAGCCTGTTAATGTCAAATACTTCTAAACATAAGCAAGTTTCCTCCTACTCATGTAAAACAACAATTTCAACATTTATCTCTTTGTGTTGTAGATTACAAAACTCAGACAGGACTTAGAGTGGCCCACGCTCTTCGCTCCAACTGTGAAACTGATTTTAATGTCTCTAAGCATAAAAAAAATGATACTTTCTGCCAAAGAGCCAGATGTTCCGTGCCAATGCAACGGTGCTTCTTAATCAACAGACAACCTGTGTTATCCTCTGAAACACTCTTCTTGGAGTGCTGAGAACTAGCATGAAGTTTAAGGCATTTTCTAACAAATTAAAGAAACTGATACATGCTGAGTACTTGACTTCATTCACCTGAGACAACAGCTGTGCACCTTATAAAGGCAACTAGCTGACCTATGATACATAGCTAGCATCCATTTAGGGAGCAACAACATTCTGCCTGACTGTCAACATTTTGTAAGCAAGTATTTGTAAGCAACATGCAAGTTTTCAAGCTTTTTTGTCCATGAGAATAAAGCCCTTCAAATATCCCCAGAGCATGGGCCTTGGCTGTAACTCCACTCATAACCAATCTCAAGTGCTCTTCAGTGTCTTTGAAGCCAAGCAAAACGTAGCACATATTATGAACAGATCAAGACGACTTTAAGGTAACAATAGTTAAATGATTCAAGCAGCTGAAGAACAGTATTCTTCTCAGCCTTTACATTCAAGAACATGTTACAAATGACTACAGCAAATGGGTAGCTCAACCCTAGCCTAACTTCACTGAAGTTAATATTTTTGCAACACGAGAAAAATAGGCCTAATATCTTAAAAATCTGTCACTAGGTTAAAAAAAAAAGTCACAGTATGTTAAAATTTAAGCAAAAACAACTGTCAATAAAATCAATTCCCAGGCTATTTCTACACCTAACAGATAACTAAGTATATCTCCAGAATGCATCAGTGTTGATGGGCAATAGGCTGCTTTCCTTAAATTACTTTATTTTCTGTTCCCAAACTGTAGCCAGTATTTTTTTTTTCAGCAATGACCGCCAAATTTCTGCTATGAAAACAAAACAGTGTGTGTTACCAATAATAACCTAATATTTACAAATTCTGTGCAGAAAAGAAGACCTCCTACAGAATCTGAACTAAAAGTCAGAACGTAATGATTTAAGAAATTCTATTCATAAAGCTTCTAAACAACATGACATCAGATAAAGATGTTTAAGACCCCAGACTCAACTAATACCTATGATTTTATTGTGTGGAATTCAATGGAGCTTTTCCAATTTGCATTCCTCTGAGCCACCTTCTAGACGTGGTCTGATGCCTCTCATCGTGGTGCCATGGATGTTATTGCTACTTTCCCTCTGAGCCTTTCTTTTACACACCACCACAAAAAAAAAGAAGAAAAAAAAAAGAACAACAACAAAAAAGAACTGTCTGCTATCATTTAGGACTCAAATTGAATGCCTTCTAATACCTTCTTTGCAAGGTAAAGAAAATATGCAACACCACTTTATCTCACTGAAATCAGCTCCTAAAAGGCCTACAACTGTGAGCTTACATTTAACATTCAAATCAAGGTACATTGTAAAGAGTTTTCTTACCATATACTTTACTGCTTCCTAAATAATGATGATAGAAAAGTTAAACTTTAATCCACATTATCAGTTTCAACCTGAAACACTAGATCTCTTTCTTTGGCCAATGCCATTTCAATTACAAACATAACATCTTGTTTTCGTTGTATCTGTTTACATAAGCTGTAAGAATAATATATGTATGAAAGAAGAGTCTCCTTAAAATTCTTTTAGAAGAGAACAAAGTATTTGTGACTTTGGGTACTCAAACTCAGTTGAGATAACCTCTGCAACACACAGCTCCACATTTACAGACTGTTCTGATCCTCTTTCTGGATGGGCTCAGACCATCAGCAGAGTCTGAAGTCAGATCTATAGAACCTGTGACACAGATAAACACAAATAAGGACATTTTAATGGAAAGACTGAAATTGGGCTAGGAATTCAAGACAGACAAATGGCTTCAAAAAGCTTTCTACCACCCCAGCTCTTAAAAGAATTGTGTGTGAAGCTATGCTGAATTCTATCAACACCCACATTACAACTGCTTATCTAACACTTGTCACACATGTCAGGATCCAAAGCTTGATGAACTCAGGCCCTTTAGAGGCATATACATAGGTCAGCTGAGACTGCAGTCTGCCTTGAACATCACTATCACAGACACCACAAAAAAAAGGAGAGTTTTAGAAGAGATATCAATAAAAGAACTTTGTCAGTATTGAAAGAGAGCTTCTGCAAGAATGTCGTACAGCTCTGGAGCATAAAAATACTTTTTTGGAAATTAAATAGATGGAAAAACAATACGCAGTGGCTTAGTGGTTTGCAAGCATGCAAAGCTTGACACACAGAACACCACTGCCAACCAGATTGAAACATTTTATACTGTACTGGGAAAAAATAAAAAGAAAAAGGAATTCCTGAATGGAAAGTCAGTTATCAAAGAAGCTGGTAATATTTTACCAAGAACATTTCGTCCTGGTCTCTGCATAACAATCACTGTACACACCTATGGTACCTTACATCACTTAGCTGTTACAACTACCTTCACAACTGTCAGTTAGAAGCAATTACTTCTAAGGAGATTCTTTAAAAAGTGGTTTACCTGAAGTGCCAGCTTCAATAAAGGGAAGCTTTTCTAAACGTCTCCAAATACGTTTTTTGTCCTGACCATTATTTTGAGCAGCCCTGCGACAAATCTTTAAAGCAAGCTACCTTGTCAGAGGTTCCAACCACAACCCCTTGCTCTGAACCAGGAGCGCTGAAGGAAGTAATGCACTAGAGGTGCACACAAAGCTTCTGGTTGTGCGCTGTCTGCGCTGTCAGTGAGGGACATCTGTTCTAGTGAGATGCAATGCCTGACCTAAAACATTGACATTAGTCAGACTGCAACAAAATTAGCCAGTGCCCCCTACTTCCCTCAAGAGCAACGTATAACCTGCAGACCTTTCATCTGGTAGTCAAAGGTCAGCTCTTCTCCAGCCTTGATGGTTCTTGTGGAAAACAGTGCTATTCGAGGAAGACGCAGGTCAAGGTTATCGATAAATACATTGAAGACTTGAAGATTGGGATCACACTGTGAAGCAAAAATTAATGTAGTTTCTGTTAAAAAAATGCACAGTAAGTTTCACTGAAGTATTCAGCTGAAGGAGAAATGGTTCCTAGTGACAGAATCACTATCAAGTCATCTATCTTCTGAAATCAACAGTTCTGAAACAGCATCAAAGGAGAACATTCAGAGCTTAAAGCAGAGCACTTTCAAGAAGGCAGCTTTCACACAGTACAAAGACTATAATAATAGCTAACAGCCCGTTTAAAATAATTTTAACTTCAAAGTATGGCAACAACTAAGACAAAGGGTTAAGATCTACTTATTAAATCCACAAAAATAATTAATAAGCTTAATAATACCAATAATAAGCTGAAAGAAAAACAACCTAGCACCTTAAGCCACACAAACATAAATGCAGAATAATGAGTGTAAACATTGTTTCTAGGCCAGAAATAATATTCTCATACTGCAGGTACCTATTTTTAATTGCTAATCTGAGCTTTGAATGATCCGTTACAGGCAGGAGGAGCAGTGTCAGGCAAACTAAGCATGAGCTATAAGCTGCTTTCTCATTTTTGACAGATGAAGTATCAGAAGACAGCAGTCACTAAAACACTTGTTAAACGTCACACGTGCTTTTTAAAAGAAAAACGCATCCCATATTACAAAGCCAAACTTGAAGTTAGACTTTTAACTTTACAAGTGCAAGAATACTTCATTTCTATTTCCAAAAGCAAAGAGCAGGCCGTACCTAAAACTCCTCATGCTCTTCCCCACCAAGCTTGCATGAAATATCAATGATGTCATCAGCTCACAGATCTGAAGATGCGAGTGTACTTTATTTGTAGAACAGAGACTGCATACATCAGTAACAAGCACATCATTACTGAACTAAACATCACTATAATTTCTTTACAAAAGGCAGTTCAGATTTCATTTTTCATGTACTTCAGTTCAACAGCAAATAAAACACAACAAAAAATTTCCTGTCTAAAATCTACTTCTATGTTCCCTGACAAGTTTAGATTTCATACAAAGAAGGAAAAAAAGTGGCTCACAGAAGAGAAATACCAAAGAATGCATGGGAATATTTCTTTTTTCCAGCTACTGACGTTTGATGGATGACATTTCACATCCTTAGAAATCCTGCTCTGCTGCAAAACAATGCAGCAGTTCCATCATCTCTGACTCCTCACTAATTTGATTAAGAATTTCTCGCGTGTTAGGCCTTTCAGTCACTTCAACAAACAAACCAACCCTATTTTGGTTGTCTAGAACCAGCAGATTCAGTGAGTACCCTACAACTATCAGATGCTCACTTTGTGCAGCCTTATGTTCCTGGATTTTCGTATGTACTCCCACTCTGAGTAGAAGTAAGTACTGCGCTCTACTCATTACACTGTGCTAACTGCCTGGACTGCACTGGCATGAAAAAGTTCAGAGAGAATCATGAACACGCTACTAAGCACATTAAGAAAATATTAGCAGTAGGAGAAGATATTTCTGGCCCAATTAGGATAATTCTCTAAGTACTTAGGATATAAACCAAGGTCTTACTTACACTGTGATTCACGAAGTGGGACACGTTTCCATATCGAGCAGCATCTACTGTAAACTCATCTGAGTCATAGTCCAAATCAAACAAGTACGTATTTCCCTGGTTGTCATAGAACTGGCCTCGTCTCTCTGCTTCCTCACTTGTAATCACCTACAAAAATACAAAAACAAAGAGAAACCTGCATCATATTATTAACTATTACTAAATTAAAATAAAAATTAAAATCATGAGTTAGAAAAATTCTACTTAGGAAAAATATCACATTTGCTTTTTTTCATGTTGAAATAGTAGTATTCTGTATATAATGAATAAAGAATACATGTACAGAGCTAAACTAATTAATTAGTGACTGTGGCTTCCTTGGATGTAACTTGTCTATGGCTGACGCACAGCACTCTGACTCAGGCACAAATAAAAATATCATCACCTGAGTTATTTGGATGTTGGTAAATGCTAACCAGAGGTGGAAATCCAGAGGACCCCTGATGGATAAGAACTACAGCAACGTTTGACAGAAGCCACAGGTTTAAAAACTTTGTAGCCCACTATGTTAAAGGTATCCCATTGTGCACAATCAGCAAAGAAATCAAAATTTGGCAGCAGGACAGACATAAAAAGGGAAAAAGATATTTTTCTGACAGGCCACATCTCTGCTTTAAGCAAAGAAGTTCTGCAATCACAGAAGACTCCTGCATGCTTACAGGAATTAAAGTAAAGGGTACAAACCCAACAAGCTGGGAGACTTGGGGCAGGAAGCATGGAGGTAATACAGTGAAGACCAGAAGCATTTGTAGCAGGGACAGAATGAATTGTTTTGAGTCATCGTATCAGCAAAGCAGATACGTGGCAGAAACACAACAGACAGGATCGGAGAGGCTGCCAGGAGCAGCTGACGCAAAGGGCCCTGAAGAATAACAGAGGCTGAACGAGGTAACACAAAGTAATAAGAGGAACTCAAGCTCTGCATTTTACAGCATTAAAGTTCTGTTCTGAAATAGCATGAAAGAGGCTATGCAGACAGAACAGAAACGGGACTGACAGACTGGGTGCAGAGTCTGGTAACAACTGTGCCTGGGGAACAGCGAGAACTACAATAAAGATATGGAAAGAACGAAGAATGCGACTGACAAGAAAGAAAAGGAGGATCCATTTTTAGAAATGCTGAAATTTTAAAATAATGATCAAAAATACTTATTTACTGACACAAAAGATGTGTTCTCTTTGTATCCAGCCTCTGGAACGGAGGACGTTCTGGACAATATAATTTTACTGCCAGCACAAATGTCTATTCAGTGTATTCTTCTACTCAAAAGTAGACTTATACAGCTAAAGTCAGGAAGTGATGAAACTGAGAGAAAGCTCATCAAGATTTTCTCCTGCTTTCTCCTTCAAAATAACCCGTATGAGATAAATACATACCTCTCCAACATACTCCATCACAAAACTGTTGGTCTTAATTTTCTGGAGGGTTTTCACTCCCCAGCCTCGGCCGTTGTTAGTTCTGAAGATGCAAAGAGAATATTGTGTACCTTTCTGTACTATCCTATTAGGGCAGTCAGGACCACACCTGCAAAATGAATTGCATTCATAGATGGGCAAGCCAGGCTGGATTTTCAGCTTCTTTCGTTTATTGTAAGCCAAAATAAAACCAGCTTCCTTTGGACAGCACTTCTCAGCGGGGCAATCTGAGCATTCACAGCCAGTTGTTATTCCATTTATTACATTTATCCCCGGAGCAGGCTTATACTCATTAATGTAATAGAAGTCTATAGGAGGACCTTCAAGATCCACAGTGTTTTCTACCAGAATCATTCCTTTGTGATTCTTTTTTCTATTGAGTTCTTCTTTCCATCTCTGCAGAGCTATTCGTTGTTTAGCCTTCTTTACAATGTAATCTGCAACTGCGGGTTTCAAAGCTTTAACACTGCTTCTCACTTTCAGTGCTTTGCCTTCTTTCATCCGAGATAAGTATTCATCCTTGTCACTAAGAAAGTTTTCAAGAAGTTTTGGGCATTTCAGATTTTTCTGAGGTTCCCAAGTATTTGAAGATTCTGGCCATCCTTTCCATTTCACAAGATAGTATTCTTTGCCCTTTAAATACAGAAACAGATAACAGATTTAGCCATGATTCAGTTCACCAAAATACAACATCATAGAGTGCTAGAGTATGGTACAGAAAGGTCTTGATGTCCACGTAACCATTAGAACTGAGAGTAAAGGAAAAAACTTTTCTGTTTGCAAGTTAATTTATGGCACAATTTTGTGCACTTTACGTATCAGCTCAAGGGGCACAGAAATAAACAGCTGTGAAGATCTCAGATCACGAACGGTTAAGCTGGGGGATGCTAGTGTCTTAAAGCAGTTAAGTTATGCTATCTGTCTGTATGACTTACATGCATAGGAAGAATACAGTTGTATCACATAAAAAAAACCAACAAATCCTAAACTTATCTAACACCTAACAAACACTGTTTGTCCTATATCAACCATGCTCCTAAAGAAGCAATCTGTTCAAAATGCTTAATGCTGTATTTACAGTCAAAAAGCACGTGCTTGGTATTCATTTTAGAAGGGCCAACGGTAATAACTGCAACAAGGTCAAATCCTGATGCTGAATTTCAACGGCAAGACCAAGCCGTAGGAATCCAGTCGCAGCACACGGCCCTAACTTTTCAAACAGACTACAACACTGCAGAGAAAAATATGCACAGTTGGCTGCAAACAGAGAAGCATCGTAATACATAACAAGTTACAACCTCAAAGTGTCCACATTTTGCTTTACTAGTGGATATAAGGTGAAACATGTTATGCTCCAGAATCTCCATAATTTCAGAACAGAAAGGCTTCCTTCAGCACGCTGAACGTGCTCAGCTGTTTGCAAAGTTCAGAAGGTATTTTGTTCGGTGTCATCACCAGCCTTCTGCTGGCAGCCTGCTGCTTTACCTCACCAGCACAGCCACCTCAGTCTGGCTTCCAAACTGCAGCTGAAAGAGCGATCAGGTCAGTCTGCATGTTTCTCTTACCTCTTCTACCTTGTAGTCACACAAATATTCCACCTCATAACTCTTTAGACTCTTGTTGGTGATTCCAATGGATTTACATCTCAGATTTTCCTTCCTACATAATTCCTGGAGGGTCTCATGTGAAGCTAGACATGGCACATACCAAGCTACAATAAGAAAATCGGGAAAGAATCCTATTTAACGTCTCGGCTGAATGGAAACCATCCCGCACTGCTTCGCCTCACCCCGGCGTCCCAGCGTTACCGCCTCGTGCGCAACCACACGTCTCACAGAGCGCTGCTCCGAGGGGCAAAGCCGAACGCAACGGCTCCCTCCCTGAGCCTTCCACACACACGCACGCACACACGCACAGTAACAACGCTGCCGAGGGGCAGACAGCGCAGCTCCAGACTTCTGCAGGTGGAAACCGCACGAGGAACGGGACGGGATCAGCGCCGTACCACGGAAGCGCCCCGGAGGACGAGCAGGGAAGGATCCGGCCTCACCCCGCCGCCCCTCGCGCGCCGCGTCTTCACCTCAGGCGCCCCCGCCACCTCCCCCCCCACCCCCGGCCCGCCCCAGGGAGCGCGCGCGAGGCCCCCGGCCATCCCTCAGCGCCGCAGGGCGGGTCGGGCGGCGGTAACGGTCCCGCGGAGCTCGGCGGCGGCTCCCGCGGCCTCCCCTCGCGCTGCCGCTCGGCCCGCTCAGAGCGAGGAGAAGGGAGGAGAGACGGGGGCGAGGCGCCGCCGGCGGCGCCGGCCCCGGCCCCGGCCCCGTCCCGTGGCCCGAACCGCCGCCGCCGCCGCACCCTCACCTCCTCGCCAGCCCTCCATCTTGGAGGGGCCGCGCAGGGCCGCAGGCGGCGGGAGAGGGGGGAGGGGGGAGGGCGGCGCTGTGGTAACGGCCGCCTCCCGGCGCCCGCGCGGCTGCTCGTGGCGGGGCGGCGGGCGGCTGCGAGCGCGGCGCCCGACCTCGAGCCGCGGCGGTGCCTCCGCTCCCGAGGAGGGAAAGCAGCAAGGAGAAGCGAAGCCTTAAGCAGGCGACACCGAAGCAGCGGCGGCGTCGTACGTTTGGAGCGGCTGAAAGGCGCTTTCGCGCTGAGTTGGCCTTTCTGTCACGTGCCGGGCAGAACGAGCCCCACGCGCCCGCTCTTTGTTCGTTCGCGGCGCCGCCGCAGCGGCGGCACACGGACAAAAGGCCCCCAGGGCAGCCGGGAGGCACCGCTGCCGCACCGCCCCGGCACGGAGAAGCATTTTAGAGGCTTTAAAGAAACAAAAGCGTTCCCCCGTCACAACGCGCTTCCCACAGCTCCAATAGCTTTCAGCTCCGTCCGAAAACCCGTTAGCCCCGCCGAGTTGTACCATGACACGGTAAAACTTAGAGCCGTTAGGCACGTTCGGCCACTAGCTGGTGCTCATCAGCCTGCTGGAAAGGCCCGAGGAGAAAGGTGCAACCGTAGTGGGACAACAGATGGCACTGCGCCGACAGAACCGGGATTCGGGTTTTCCAAGACTTTTCCAAGACTTCTTTTAAAAGAAAAACATCTTTAAAAGATGTGCTGCCGTGTTATTCATTTAACTTTTAAAGATCACAGAGGCAAGGGTATGGGAGGCAGAACTCCGAGTACTTTGGCCACGAGCATTGCATATTCAAAGCCACGTTTAGTCTGGTAAGCCAGACAGCACACAGAGACCTGTTTGAAATGCAGAGATTTCCATCGATACAAAATTGCTTTTGTAAGAGAGAAAGAATATTAAAACATACAACCCACAAGCAGGTAATGGAGGAGCATGAGACTAAAGTCTGGAAGGCTGTAGGAAAGCAGTAACTGAATGAAAGTTGCTTGAAGTCCAAACTGGCATTTACTTCTAATATCCATAGATGCCTGTTTCTAAGCAACTACTTGGTCACTTTTGACTATGGGGCTCTAAGGGCTGAACTGCAACCTCTCTAAGCATTCATTAGACTGAGACCTGCAAAGCCCATAACTATGCTTGCCCATCCTGCTTTCTTTTTATTAGTCCTCTACCCAGAATCAAGAGCGTCAGTTGATATCCACATATATAGTAATTTACAGATGAAAAGAGTACCACAGCATAGAGGATGACAGCATCTGTATAAAGTTTTTATTAATAAACATATAAATAAGCAAATATAACCCTTACACATTTTTCCAGGTAACATGACAAAACCATCTTAAAGTAACTCCAGAAAAATCCTGCTCCGGGGGCCAGCCCAAATGGCCACAAGCTCCATGGTTTCAGGCAGCATCAAGCCCACACAAGTTTTCAGTACAATTTATACAACTACTTGAGAGTGGATTTTCACATATCTAGCTCTTGCTGATTCTTGAAACCACAGGTATATTCTCTGAAAACGTACAGGACCTGATTAGTCTAAAAAACATTTTGCTAGACTACATAACATGCGTGTTGCTGAGCCACAGACCTAAGATATGCCCTCATCAGTTGTTTGTTTGTTTTTTTTTTTTTAAAAAAAAAGGGTGCTGATAATTCAATGCTGTTGCCTACCACCTAGCCTGACATGTTTTCCACTGCAAACAGACTTAGTGGCAAATTAATCTTTTACTTTTTATTACAGTTCTCTGTGATTCATTAAACATGTTTCAGTCATCACTTTAGGGGACAAGCCAGCAAGAGATAAAAATTAACTCAGAAAGGTGTTGCCTTTCAAATGAGATTATGATGCTACTTCAACAGTGATGACTTCACACTTCCCAGTATCTTGATCTGTGCAGGTAACATGCAAGGATCCATCCCTAAAAGAAAAATCAGAAAGGACCATCTCAGCACAGCACTTAGTATGTTAATACATGTTCCAGAGAAACAGCAGTCCTGTGCAAATGAAAGCAAGCAAGATTAGCAGAGCACACAGGGAAGAATACGCTTAAACTGCATTTCAGTTTTAGTTTACTGCGTTGAGTATTTAGATACATACCACTTGTTCTCCATTAAAACTTTGGCCTTCCCAAATATAACAGAATTGATTCAGGAACATACTTTATGTATTTGTATTGTTGTTTAACTAACTTAGTGCAGATTTGGAAATGCAATATGTAGTAATATTCAAAATAGTCACACTGAGAAATGAGTAATGGCAATCAATGGAGAAGTGCATCTTCCTGAAAACACGAGGACTGTTACAAAACACTCTTCAAACAATCTCCTTTTAAGAAATAAAACTTCCTAAAAAAGTTTATATCAAATCCTATTTAATCTAGGCATAAAACAGCCATGTGCAAGATTCAGACAGAAATGTGTTCTATTAAGCTTTCACTGATGTGTTTCTGTTAATACTTAAATTATTTTAAGGTTTTAATATTTTAAACTTAGAATTGGAGAACTCTTAAAAATAATCTAAGTAATGCCTAGAAAAATATTATTTACAAGAAATGGTAAACTCTTAAAATAATTAAGTTTTTACCTCACAACTACATACATGGATCCTAAGATATATCTCTTACCAATGCAAACTTGTACTCGCTGCAAGACTGAAGTATTTATGTCTATTAATATAGAAGTGAATATGCTTGACGGTTAACATAAGAAAATGAAAGTATTTTGTACTCAAATAGCAAGTAGGGATTTAGTTTCTCAGCAACACCAAAAGAACTTGCTTATTACTTAGAAAAGCAGCACTGATTTCAAAAGAACCCTCAAAAGACAAACATGCTTTCATTACTTGGAATTCCACCTTTGGATATCCTTATAAACTATTACAGATATCTCACATCAGCCCAAATACTCAACTTTTTGAAACATCAGACACACTTTCTGATGTCTCAAAAAGTCTGCAAGAACTCTTCAGTGTTAATCCCTTCCCCATCCCCTAGCATAACCGTAAGATTCTTTACAACAAACAGGTAATTCTCTAAAAAGGACACTTAGGAAGCCCAATTTCCTGTGGCACTGGTTTTCATGCTTAACGTGCCTCTAAAAGGAGAGGACCACCAGATTTCTTCATAAATGCAGCACACATAGGAAGTCCTACATGTATTTATTAGCAACTACTACAGGCCAATCTCACTGCCGTTATTCCCAAGAGGGCATTGGGCAGAACTACCAGACCACCTTCCAGAGGACACCCAAGAACATGACTGCTCTCAGGTATAGTCAAACCATTTGTTAGAAGTGTAATGAAGCAAGTTAAATGGCAGAACAATAAATATTTTGTGTACCTTTTCATAGTAAGAACAGTCAATAGATCGTGTAGGCCATCTTGTTTTTTATCTAAATCCTGGAGCACAATCTAGAAGGAAAAAATATACTTTTTTATTAAGCTAAGATTTTTTGCACAGCAATCTAAAGGAAAAACAATGCATGCAGTAACAGAAGTATTCAATTTATTCCGTTTAACATGTGGTATTAACATTAAGCATTAAATCATGCCCAAGTAAACTGTACACACCTGCAGTAGAAGTCTCCCTTTTTTTAAAGAAATTAACATCTGCCTGACTGTTCCAGTGTTTTTATGTTTCGGAGCCCATCAGCAAGATAGCTGGAGAACTTGTATCAACTCCGTACTTACTGGACAACTTCCTTACTCTATTCTCCAAGACCCTGTGGCAGGACCAAACCAGGGTGGAAAGAAAAAAAAGTTACCCTCACTGTCAGTTTCAGCCCCAAGTCTCTTCGATACTGTAAAACTACACTGAAGCAAAGCCAAGATCAATGTTCGAAACAAGTCTCTCAAAAGACTGACTTCCAAGTGTTATCTTTTCATTTTTCATGGTGTTAATATGATTAAATCTTCACTTGATCTGAACTGGTTTCAGTACCAACGTCCTATCTAATTTAGGAAAGTCATAAAGGAATTGCAGTACATACACCAGCTTCTTCGTTACCTCCA
The DNA here is from genome assembly GCA_035772895.1 of Perdix hodgsoniae. Taxonomy (NCBI): domain Eukaryota; kingdom Metazoa; phylum Chordata; class Aves; order Galliformes; family Phasianidae; genus Perdix; species Perdix hodgsoniae. The sequence goes on from JAPSGF010000006.1 coordinate 26,357,869, forward strand.
TTTCTAAGTAGGTACAAGAGAGACTGGTTATGGTGCCCCATCTCAGACAAGTTGCATGCACCACAGTAGTGCCACACCTTAAAACCAGACAGACTTCTATAAACTTAAGAGGGAAACCTGAATTTCTTTTAAAAGCACTCAGTAATTCACAATACATGTGTAGAAGAACATTCAAGTACAATTTCCAGATAAATGCATTTCATTCTAATTTTGTAACAAGTTACAGTAGAAGTGTGGCTGCTTTTAATTTTTTTACCTCCTAAATCTACGTGATTCCCAAGTAGCTCATACTACAAGTACACATGCAAGTGTATACACTCACTTGTGCAAATTTGTTTTCTTCATTCATAGGACTTTTCCCTAATGACTCATACAGTTCAAGGCACACAGAAGAAGTGTTTCCAGGAGCATGCAAGGTGTGCTGCCTTCGAGCTGGTAATGGCGTCCCTGATGGAAATAGCACTGTGAATTTGTCAGCCCCCGTCTCATCTACTCCCTTTAAAAAGAAAGAAAAAGTTCATGCCTTTCTAAGTATTTTAGTGAGTCAGAAGCTTTGTAATAGTGCACCAAGAGAAAAGAAATGCCAGATGCAGCAGAAGGAATGTATTTACCATCACAACAATTCCATTAAAAAAAAAAAGTTTCTGGAAGTGAAAAAAAATCCAGGAATTACAAGGACACAGCAATTGTTAAGGAAATAGCAAGCTCACAACCCATCTTCCTGCGAGTCTAGAGGAACTGCTCTATCAGTACCAATACACATAGACTTGCCAAGTGTTAAGTGGTAATTTGTTAAAGCAATATTATTTCTTTAATATCAATGCATAAGTAGCACAATCCAATCACTGCAGCAGTAACGTTTTCAAGTAATTTTACCCTTACCTTAAGAAGAATATCCTTGGCAGAACACTCAATAAACAACGCTTCTTCTTCTAGAGAAGGGTTTTCTTTCCCTAGTAGGATTCCTGCCTCTATCGCTGCACCAATGGGAATAACTTCATCTGGAGGTATTGAGCTCAGCAGTTCCACATTTGGGAAGATGTCTTTAATCAGCTGCTGCAGTTTTGGGATTCGAGCAGATCCACCACACAAAACTACCTGGAAAATACGACAGTGTTTTCAAATCTCTTTTCAGAAAGGAATTAGCAAACGACAACAACAACCGACAGGCAACAGCTTGCAATAGAGAACCATAAACTGCTTGCAAGTTTGAAATAGCATCTTGAAAAAGTTTCTCATAAGAAGCACTAACAAGATGAAGAAGCATTTTAAAGATAGAGGAATCCATCATAAAAATCTGATTAGGCTGGGAGAGACCTCCAGAGGTCCAGTCCCCTGCTCAGAACTCATCAACAGGCAGCTACAGAGATGTAGATTCCAAAACCTCTGCAGGTCCTACTTTCATTGTTTGATTGCCCTCCTCCTACAACCTTCTCCTGTTTCTTCCCATCACAAGTTTTGCTGGTTTCTACTCCATCATGTACTTACCCAAATAAGTCACATTTTGTCTTACTTATGCCTTCTAACCAGGCAACTGTAGGCAACACAAAAGTCTATCCCTGAGCCTCCTAACAGCCAAGAAAACACCTTTCTCCTGGCCCCTCCTTGAACATCTTATGATTCAGCCTTTCTGCGGCACAATTTTCAGTATTTCTGTGAACTACAGAAATGGCCATCCAGATGCAGTTGTTAGAGTGGGAAGGAAAAGCTTCTCAACACTGATGACTACGCTCCTGTTATTACACTCCAGCATGGGACTGTCCTTCTGTGCTGCAAAGGCAAACTGCTGTTAAACTTCTATCAATTCCATGAGTAATGAGTACAGCAGTATTCTCTACAGATAGTTGCACAGCAGTTAGGATCAAGTTACTCTCTTGTACCAAAGCCAAAAGGACATCTGAAGCAACAAGTAATAGTTACTATTTTTTTACTCAGCACCTTTGACATTAAAGCACTGATTTCACATCTAATGTCTTAACAAGGAGGAACAAAGGAAAAACAGTGGCACCAAGCAGACATTCAGCACTTTGTTTAACTCATGAGAACAAGCTGAAACTTGGCCTTTCTTCAGCTAACCCAATCCAAAATGCAGGGAAAACAAAGCCTACATACTGAACTTATAGAAAGTACTCCTCAGATCTACCAACAGTTACACTAACACACCTAACAGAGACAAATCTCTACCATGCACTCAGTAGGCATCAACAAAAAATAATTGACTGAGTTTACCTTACGCTTCAGTTCAAGCACCCTTTAAAGACCTGGAATGTACACACTTTGTTGCATCACAGCTAAAAATGCATAAACACATCCAGAAATAGCTCAGTGTAAGGAAAACAGGTCCCCTACTTTTTCTTGTGGAGCTATAAGGCATAACACAGACAACTATTATTACCTTATTGATATCCTCAGCTGTAAATCCAACTTGCTCCAAGAGCTTTTTAATTGCTTCTACACACTTACTAAAAAGTGAAGAACAGACAAGTTCAAATCTGGCCCTAAAAAGAAAAAAAAAACCACAATAAAAAACATGTAATATCATTCATTAGCAACAAACAATCAAAACAGATCAATCATTCTTAGAATATACTTCACTTCTCTAGCTATAATTCATTTTATGCCATTTTTATGCAGTCAAGATCTTATTTCCCATTTATTAATCTTAAAGAAATTACTTTTGTTGAGATCTGTGCTGTGTATTATATCATTAACACCTTTAGGAAATTCGGATTCATTTTTCTTTGTGTACTCTTAAAAAAAAAATAATCATGAAAACAACAATAAAGAAGCAAAAATATTTGAATTTAAACTTCCAGAGGCAATCAAGCTGCTTCCTGAGGGGTAGGTACTTGTAAACTTAGAAATCAACCAGTGCTTAATTCATGCTCTTTCAAACCTGAATAGGATCTTTCACTCCACAAAAACACAGTAAGCCAAATTCTGTGACACAAGTATCATCATTCCAATTGAGCCAAACATGCTACATAGCAGAGCTTCTCATGCTTGGAGACACTGTGCCTGACTTGACCAAATCTAACCGCTGCTATAATGCATGCACAGCTTTGAAAAAAGAACACTAAAGCCCAATTTCACTTTGCCAAAGCTGCTGATGACTGAAAGAATGATAAAAGGTTATTAAATACTTCACTAAAAGATCATTTCCAATAAAGAAAGTACTTAAAGCAGGACACAGTAGTATAAACAAGGTGATAAAAAACTTTTTTCATTCAAACTGTCAAAAAGACATCAAGATTTCCATGACTCCTATCATTCTAAAGCTCATTTAGCCAAGAGTTCCAAAATGCTTTTCTGTAAGAACAGCAACAAAAAGAAGAATGGAGGAAACACAAGAGAAACATCTTGAGTAATTTAGTATCTATTTGCCTTTCAGCAGACACCAGACTCCAAAGGTGGAATCTCCATGTACCTTTCCAGTGTATTTTTTTTATCCATTACAGAAACATTTCTGGTGTTACTGTTCAGCTACTACAGATCCTGACATGACAGAATTAATATGAAAGACAGCTCAGAAGAAAAAAAAGAAGAAACCACAAGTTGACCTTCTGTCTTGCATCTGTTTTCAAAAACTAGCATTGCCAAATCCCAAAGCTTATTAACATTCTAAATACAGAACAGAAAATCTTACAGCACACTGTTACATAACAGTAGTAGCTTCAAGGTTTGTTTTACCTGGATACATTACAGTCAAAATCCAATCCATCATACAGTGAATCTACAAAACAGTTTGCACTTCCCAGTGTTGATAACGAGTGCTTCGCAACATCAGCACTGTTCATTAACTTCATCATAGCCCTGGGATTTCCTCTGATATCATGCTTACAAGACCTACATTAAAAAAAAAAAGTCTGTTTAGAAAGGCAAGCATTTGAATGGCAACATCAACTTGCTGAAAAAAAAATTACTCCGAGCTGTTAACATTTGTCTGTAGACATTTTAGCATTACCTACAGTGACTACTGAAAATTCACAGAGAATGAGAGCATCTGCTCCATTTCTAACTCAAAAACACTGTGTGGAGCCACTCTCCTTCACTTAGGCATTAATTCTTAGTACAAAGATTTAAGTCTCTGAACTGATTCTCAGTTCCAACAGCCTCCAATAGCTGACTATTCCTTTACTATCTTTGTGAGTGAAATCACTTACTCTGCTACATCTGACAAGTTAATATGAATTCTTTTTTTAAAAATGAGCATCAGATAATGAATGTCCTGTCTTGACAACATACTTGGCATTCAAAACCTACCTCTGGAATTCAGATGCTAAGTGTTGTGCTAAAGCTTCTGTGAAGCACACTCCGCCAATGCCATCATCTGTGTTTGTAGCAAGCACACGATATATTCCACTGTTTACCTCTATAACTGTGATAGAAAGCGATGTTCCACCAAGTTTATAAACCAACACATTGCTGTCATGGTAAAGAAAATTGAAAGTAGCATTAATAAGCTATCTAAAATTATGATTACTTCAGCATACTTTCTAAAATCAACACCACCATATAATAAATTGCAGGTTTTAATCAGTTCTGCCAAGAAAGTTTGATTTCAGCTGTTTGTATTTATCTAACCTGTGACCACTCACTACTTGACCATGTTTCCTAAAGAACAAGTTACTCTGTTCTACACAGCAGAAGTCAACAATGTTAATCCTACAACAAAACTGAGCACTACATTTAAGGTTATGGATCCCAATTATATGCAAAAGGTAAAAATAAAAAAGAAATAAAAAAGAAATTGCCAATAAGGAAAGAAAGCCATCTGTTTTCACTGATGGCAGTCATGGCTATTTTGAAAACTTTATGAATTATCTGAATTCTCCTCAGGGGAACTCAAAGCACATTCCAGGTAGAACCTTTAAGTCTTCAGGTATATGTAAAGTGATCCCACTTCACCCAACAGGCTGTGTAGATCTACTGTAGGAGGGATACATTTGTCTTCAAGCCAGCCAGCTCATTAAAGTGCAACACAATCCAGGGACAAATCTTAAGGATGATGTCTTAAAAAATTGAAAAAAAAAAACAGAACTATAAAAAGGTTTTAAATGCTGTACATTCCAACCTCAAAATTCGGCAATGCAGAACTCCCTCATTTTAAGGTTTCTCTGGCTAGAGTGTGATGCGTTAAATCTCTATAAATTTAAACCTCAGCAGCTTAAGTTTCAGTAGTAAAATATTTACCTTTTCCCAGTGGGTGAATCTTGGCCAATTCCATAAGCCAGAAGAGCTGCAGAGGGTTCATGAATTAATCTCATAACATTAAAACCAGCAGCTGCAGCTGCTTCCCTGCGATGACACATAACAGCATTTACCTTAGTGATTTCATTGCAGTTATGCACATTAACATTTCATCAGAACTAGATACACAACTAATTCTGCACTTGCTTATATTATGGCATTAACAAAGTGAAATTATCAGAAAAGAAAAATACAAAAGTTCAGCTCCACTTTCTTTCTTCAATTAGCTGGATCTGCTGTATGCTTTTTTGTTAAGGAGAACACTGATCTATCAGACTTGCACACTCCACAAAAAGAACCAGCATATTAAATGATATCCTATTTCTCATGATATGAAAACTCCCACTCAGTTCAACTGATTGAGAATTTCATTTCAGAGGTAAGTTCTATAAAAAGTTACTAGGTGGGATTTTATTTCCTATCTTCACATTTTCCCTGTTTCAAATAGCAAACTAATGCCTTGACTGACAGCTGCAAGCTGAAGTCCAGCAGCAGAACTTCCATTGCTGATATGCCAAAAGGTCTGCTTTAGGCATGTCAAGTAACAGAGAAATCTTAATCCTCTTACCCAAGGGCATTTTTCTGATTCTCTCCAAAATCAAATGGTACAGTGATAACAACGTCATTTACATCTGAACCCAATGCAGACTGAGCAGTTTCTGTTTATAAACACAGGCAGAACAGGTTGATTAAAAGCAAAACACCAACATATCTTATGTTAAAACTGTGAGGACAGTTTAAAAACATTTATTATATACCTTTCATTTTACTGAAAATTAGCTTTGCCACATCTTCTGGGCTAATAAGCTTATTATCTATCTCATATTGAAGTTTTCCATTTTTCTCAACTACCTGTAAAGACAACACACCCTTGTTAGATGCATACTTTGGTTACTACTGAAAGTATTGTTCAATTTAGTTTCTGTTTTAAGTAGCTAAAGAATAAAAAACGAGGAGCCTGTCCAACAGACAGAACAGTGACATTCACAATGCTGTAAATTTCCTTTTGCTATCAGAATATTTTCTGTAATGACAACAACTAAACTACTCGCCTGCTTCTAATCAATAAAAATAAACCTATGAATATCAACAGTCAAAAACTCAGATATTACAAGAGGCCAGGAAGTTTCTAGTAATTAACAAAGTATCGTCCAAACTAAAAACTGTGATTAAATCAAATGGCAAAACATTTGCAATTATAAGATGTGTTATCCTTAGCATCATCTACCAGACCTAAGAAACACCACAATGTTATTAAAAGAATTGTTTCTCTTGATGCAGTCAAGAGATGCATGTAATTTTTCTGTTGGACTTTATCACAGCAATGCATCTCAGAAAGGGATGACATTCTCCGCTATGTAAAGAGATAAACACGTTCTACACAAGAGCAAACAGTTCATACACTGAGAGCTGATCACCACAGAACACAAACAGCAGAGAACAACTGCTGAGAACAGGAAACAAAAAAGTGTAAACTGAAACAAGTTATTCTGAGAGCAAAAAACTAGATCATACTCACTGAACATTTGCTTTCTTTAATATATTTCTCTGCTTGGGGGTCACCAGAACTGTCAAGACAAACACAGAATAGCAAAATAAATCATTTGCTCAGGAGTAACAGCAAGAAATTAATCTTCCTAGTGTTTTTTTTACAGTGTCAACATCATATTAAGCTACACTCAAGGCAAAATTCCTCTTCTTATGCTGTAGATACATTTATAGATTTAAAAAAAACAAACAACAAACAACAAAATAAAGTGAATGTTCTGACTGCCTCTCTCTTTCAACTACCAATAGCGTAGCCAGCAGGACTAGAGAAGCGATCACCCCTCTGTACTCAGCAGTGGTGAGGCTGCATCTTGAGTACTGTCTTCAGTTCTGGGGCCCTCACTACAAGAGAAAAGTCGAGGCTCTGGACTGCATCCAGAGAAAGGCAACTGAAGCTACGAGGGATCTGGAGCACAAGTCTTATGGGGAGCAGCTAAGGGAACTGGGATTGTTTGGTCTAGAGAAGAGGAGGCTCAGGGGATACTCCATGGCTCTCTGTAACTGCCTGAAAGGAGGCTGTGACACGCTTGGGGTTGGCCTCCTCTCCCAGGTAACACTGAAAGGAGAAGAGATAAAGGACTTCAGTTGTACCAGGAGAGGTTCAGGGTGGATACTGGGACAAATTTCTTCTTAGCAGTAAGATACTGGAACTGCCCAGGGAGGTGGTGCAGTCAACAGCTACGGATGTGCTGAGGAAAGGGCAGAGATGGCACTGAGGTGGTCAGCAGGCATGGTAGGGATCGGTCAATAGTTGGACTCGATGATCTGACGGGTCTTCTCCAGCTTTAATGATCCAATTAATCTTTAACGCTAGGAGCACCCACCTTCCAGTGCCTGATTAATTTCGCTACATCACTTACCTCCTCCCCAGGATCTGCTTCACTTTCACCACAGTGTTGGAGATGTTCCTTATTCTGCTCTGCTTTGCAGCCAAGCCCACAACCTGAATTAAACAAGTTCAAAAAAGAAGTAATTCCCAGGCAGAGCCCTCCCGACCCGCCGCCGAGCGCAGCCTCACCTCCTCGTTCTCCGCGAAAGCCACAACCGCAGGAGTCACCCTATCTCCGGCGTCGTTAGCGACCACATCGGCGCGGCCGTCCTGCAGAGAGAAGCAGTCCCGTGAGCCGCCCCGCAGCGCCGCCCCGCACCCCCAGGCCCCACCGCCATCCTGCGGGCGCCCCGGCCTCGCACCTTGTAGACAGCGGCACACGCGCAGGTAGCGCCCAGATGAACACCGATGGCCGCCATCAGGCACGCGCTCCCGCCACCCCACAATGCCCCGCGCAACCAATCCCGCTCCTGCTCTCTTCCCGGCCACCAATCAAAGCCCGCCTCTTAAACCAATCGCGACGAGGCTCACTGTTTGTCCGTCCTTCTCTGCGACCCCGCAGCTTGGGAATGGCGTCATCGGCGGGGCGACCAATAAGAAAAATGGTGAGCGTGACGTCATTGATCATGGCAACGGGCAGACTTTGTGTGAGGGGCGGGCCGTTTGGCGGGAAAGGGCTGCTGGGGGCAGCGTGGTGCGGGGAGCATGGAGTTAATTTAACAGCAGGTTACTACGAAAACAGAAGTTGAAACGGAGAAGAATGAATGAAGTTATTTCGCGCATATGCTGAGGAGGTTTAATGGCTACTTAATGAAGCACGTGCAGACAGTGTAAATATTTTTTTAGCCAAGTCTGGTCATTATCAGTGAGGTGGTCATGCTGAAGTGCTGATTCTGCACGGCCCAGCCAGGCTTGGCCACCTTCTGGAAGTACATCGTGCTGTGTCCACTTCTGGAGAAATCCCTCTGCACTACCACAGATTATTGTTGTAATTTTTTATTAATCAGTGCGCTTTTTAACTCGCCCAAAATTTAGGGAGATTGAACATTATTCAGGCAGAACTCGCCTCCTCCTGGCGTGCTGAAGTCTCACATCCACAACAGCAGCGCTGCCCCAGTGCTTCGCTTTCAGCTTCTGAAAACCCTGGCTGTTGTGTTTCTGAGGCAAAGAACCACTAGGGTTGGAAAAGGCCACTAAGGGCATGTAGTCCAACCATCATTCCCACCATGCTCACTAATCACATCCCTCAGTGTCACATCTTTCCTATTTTTGAACACCTCCAGGGGTGGTGATTCCCCCCCCCTCCCTGGGCAGCCTGTGCCAATGCCTCACTGCTTTCTGAGAGGAAATTTTTCCTAATGTTGGAGAGTTTTGATGTGCAGAATCAATCCCTATAACTCACATAATGTTATAAAGCAAATTGTTTATTACGGTGCTGGGAAGCACTGGGGATATTTTCACCATAAGTGCTTCAAAGGTTATATGATTCAGAGCCCCCTATATTTCCACAGGTAATACATATTCATTAATTATGCATTGGACAATTAACATATACACTCCTATCAGGTAGTGATTTATGAGGTCTCCAGTCTCCTATTCCATGATCTACTTCTACTGTCTAGCATCCTTTTACCATCGTGACAGTCCAACTGACCAACTGACAGTCTTTTACTTCATGCAGTGATCTTCCTCGCTCATTCTCTAGATGAACTTTTTTCATTGATGCATGCTCAGTAAGAGAATGCCAATTATAAGTAAATTATAGGTGCCAAAATCATAACATTTGCTCACTCAGCACTCACTCCTTATTTCTGAACATCTGCTTGTCCTTGGATAGGGATAAGCTTGGAAGGAGGATAGAGGGGAGTATTTTGATGTCTCCAAGCCGCATCCCAACCTAATCCCAGAGTGAGACAATTTGGCATTGTGTGGAGTCCCTGGCTTCTTTGACTTTTGATAAGCCTGCTGTTCTTTTGCTGAAGGTCTCTTATCGAAACAAGAATAGCCTTGCAACATACCTTCTGGTCTATAATACTGTACCCATATTATTCACAACATTTGAAAACTACTACAATTTTGCAAATGAGAATCACATAATTCAACAACTTTATTTCTAAAATATGCTACTAAAAAGTATGTTTCTATTTTTTCAAATCAGCTATTTCTAAGGACAAGTTAGAAAATACATTGTGCTCTACTTCTTCAGATCAGTTTCACTGAATTAGGGAGGGACATGGTTCTAGCAGCTGTAGATGTTGGGTTGCTTTGTTGAAAAGAGAGGAGGAGAATGTGCTTGGGCTGCAACACTTGAGCTAAAACATAGATGGAAGTCACTGAAAACCATGTTCCTGCGAGATTTTGGTGGTGTGTGTTGATGGATCTCTCTTGATAGATATAAGGATGTATAAGAAGAGACTGTCTGCTCCTTGGATGGCACCTGGGAAGGTCCTTTTCCAAGGTAACAAGGGATAATGAGAAAGGGAGGCAGTGATGGGAATCAGCTCTGCTCAGTTACACTAATTTATGTATTTTTGCATCCTCTCTCCTGTGTATATGCAAGCTGCAAGGGTTAATTATCAGATACTGGTGAGATCTGGATGAAGCTGGGTGAACCTCAGTGCCAGATACTGGCATGGGTCTGTGCTGTAGGTTCCCTGGTCCAGGTGTTCTTATGCCATGGATACATCAGGACAGAAACACAAAAGTTCTGCTTATCTTAACTAAAGCAGTTAACCTGCCTGTGAACAGCTGGAAATGCCTTATCAGTTGTTTGCCACAGCCAGTAGTAGTGGAGTAAAAAGAGCTTGTCTGCCTGTGTGCTTCGTATGTTTCCCTTAGCTAATGGGAAATTGTGGAGTTGCACTGGGCTGGAGTTAATTTAGAAATAGGGTAACAAGCCACTTCTAAAGAAAGGTTGCTCTACTTGTTATGACAGTTCTGTAAGTGAAAGCCTTAATATGCTTAATGTGGGAAGAAAGAGGGGAACACTGAGGCCAGCAGCAGTCTGGACTCAGGGTGCAAGTAGAAGATCACTTTTTGCACCCCTGGGCAAAGCTCTTCCTCTGGTCAGGAACAGGATAAAGACCCATCCCCAGTCTGCTTAATGTCCCACACATTCCCAGGTACATACATATACCCACCATGCTCCTTTGCTACAGCACCATAGGTTTGGCCTGGTATGCTACTGAAACATATTATTTCCAAATCAGTGGCAAAATGTTTCTCTGCCTGAAACAAGGTCAGAATCTCAGACGTGCACATTCTCTCCCAGTCTGTGGCACATCTGTGAGCCATCCAAAAACCAGACCTTCCACCGTGAGGCCGGCTGCCAGCAGTGTGACATGAACTTGCTCAAAATAATGCCTGTATTCCCAGGCAGCCTGCAAAGCTTAAGTGCAGAATACTGTCCATAGCAGGAAAATCATGGAGATTATAGAAGAGGGGAAAAAAAAAAAAAGGAAAAAAAAAAAAAAAGCAGTAACATCTGTTAAGTATTTAGAATAGAAGCAAGTATCTCTGAACAACAGACTGTTTTGTGGCTGGTAAATAGTGTATATACTCTAAAATGTCCCTTGGGGTGAGAAAGGAAGGATGAGAGAACTCCTTTTAATTTTCTTACGTGTTTTCTGACTTCATTATCAGGAAATTAAGCTCCAAGGAGGATCTGGCAGCTGGAAGACTGTGATCTCCCGTCTGGGGATGGGACTGGGGTCAATGGAGCTGCTAAGAAAAGCTCTGGGGAGAACTTGTCTGTGAGGAGACCTGGACAGAGATCCACTAGGTGGCACTTCCCTCTTGGTTTTCAAAAAGAGAGCCTTCCCTAGACAGCATGCGACTGCACAGGTAGGTGCTACCATCCTACTGATGTCTGTCCGTGTCACTTGTTTTCATAAAAGCATTCATCTTATACATATGTGTATAAGTTTGTATACGATAAGCTCCTCAAACAGCTTTAAATCCCCAGAAGAAGTTATACCACTGTTATTTAGGAATAACTAAAGCACTGCTTGCTTTAGATTCCTGGATACGTGTGCAACTCTCCTGAAGTTGATGGCTTTCAGTGGAGGATGCAGATGAGTTCTGGGTTTGCTTTAACACTTTCCATCCATTGCAAAAGGCACATGATAAAGTTGATTTCAGTGTCTTCATTGCTTCATGATCACAGTAGATAGGTGACAGGGAAGAGGCAAATTCAGTTAGTGGGTCAATAATTAAATATTGTGATTAATCAGTGAAATAAATGCTTGTTTTAATGTTTAATAAGCTGGACAGTGTTTTTATGGATCGAGATTCTGATTGCAGAATCAGAATTGGCAGAAAAAGTACATAGAAAGCTTGGCAGGCAAATCTGTTGAAAGGCTGGCATTAATACCTGCAGGTGGCATCAACACAGCATGTAATTGCAATGTTACAAATCATCTACAATGCTGAGCCAGTTTGGCTCAGTAGGTTTGCAGTAAAGTTGAAGCCAGTTTTTTGTTTTGTTTTTTAACTTACACTGGAGTGCTTATTAGAGAATATCCCAAGAAGATATATTTTTTTCTTCAGATGACATAAAGCCTAGTGAACATCAATTTGCTTTTGTCTGGAAGTCTCAGAATCACAGAGTTGTAAGGGCTGGAAGGGACCTGTGGAGGTATCTAATCTAACAACCCTGCTAAAGCAGGTTCCCTACGGTAGGTCAGACAAGAAAGTGCCCAGGCAGATTTTGAATATCTCCAGAGAAGGAGACTGCACAGCCTCTCTGGGCAGCTTGTTCTAATGTTCTGTTACCCTTAAAGTAATTTTTTTCCTCGTGTACATGTGGAACTTGCTATGTTCCAATTTCCATTGCCCCTCGTTCTGCCACTGGGCACCACTGAAAAGAATCTGGCCTGATCTTCTTGACTTCTGCCCATTAGATGTTTATAAGCGCTGATAAGATCCTTGACTCAGACTTCTCCAAACTGAAGGTCTCTCAGCTTTTCCTCATAAGGGAGATGCTCCAGGCCCTCATCATCTTTGTGACACTATGCTGGACACTGTCTAGCAGTTTCCTGTCTTGAACTGTGGAGCCCAGAACTGGACTCAGTATTCCAGACGTGGTCTTACCAGCACAGTGCAAAGAGGGAAGAGACTGGAACTCTCATCAGTGTTCATGCAAAGAGCTGTCAACTCATACACTGAAATCTCCTGAGGGAAATTGCCAGTGACTCAGTTTGAAAGTAACATTGTCCCAAGGATACAAACCTCTTCCACACTGCTCTGACACTGTTCTCCTCTGCCACTATTCATCCAATTGCAAATTATTCAACAGAAGAGGAAGGCACCAATGACAAACACAGGGAATATATTTCATTTCTAGAATTGAGAACTCACACAAGTGACATTTGAGAAAGCTCTGTTCGCAATTATGAAAATCAGATATGTATGATTTTCTTTAGAGTAATAATAAGCCTGTGCTATAGATAATTGCATACACAATCCAATCCATGTTAATAAAGCAAGAAATATATATTCTCTTTGCTGTTTTGAGAATTGCTGTAGTCTCATCAGTTGCTGTTGTCTCTAGGTACATCTGTGATGGTCATGGTTGGTTAAGCAATTCTATTACTTAGGTAAAATCTGACAATGTTTAAATGTGCATTCTTTTTTTTTTTTTTTCCCTTCCATGGAAAATAATAGAAAAATCTTCAGATAACTCCGTTTTACATTTTGGCCTTTTTCCTCTCCATGTCCCAGTTTTTCCATCTCTTAAATGATGCCAGAATCACTTTACAGGGACGTTGGAAGGTTTTAATAATAGGCAGGAAGCGTGCTGAGGTCCTTCTTGGAGAGTGCTCTGTAAATAGAAAATGGTATTGGTTAATAATGCAGGCCTGGGTGACAACGTGAATGAGAGGATGTCGTGGTGCAATCCCAGAGCTTTCCAAGCTAGTTCCAAGGTAAAATATGAATGAAATTTGCTTTTGTGCTCTGTGTGGAAAACCTGGTGCTCATTGAGCACTGTGTGAATTTTGTACACTGAATGGTGCTTAATCTAGCAGTGTAGGAAGAGCTGATTGCCAAAATAAGTCACACTCAGCTGCAAGTCAGTGACAGGTACCTTAATTTTAGGTGTAAAAACTGATTTAGGAGTGGGGATACAAGCTTGAAACAGGAAGGTGACTTTGCATGCTGTCAGACATTTGCAGTGTGACCTTGAGGAAGTCATTTAAATTTACTGTTTCTTGAGTTCTTCATCTGAAAAATACCACAAGTGTAGCATTTTCCCTTCCTCCCAAGGGTGTTATGAGGATAACTACATTAATTAGTTGTCTGCTTAAAGATGGGTTTAATAGGCTGGGGTAGCTAGAACATCACTCTTCCTTATCTCTACTGACCAGTCCTGGTCAGTATCGTGTCACCTAAATTGATTTTTGCAGAAGGTGATTAAACACAATTAAATGCCCATGTTAAAACTGATTCTAGGATTAGCTTTATTGAACTGAGATGAAAGTGTTGATAGATTCTGAGCTCCTTTTAATAATAAAAAGAAAGTGTTAATGGGATCCATACAGAGTTGACAGAACAAAATCCTTTCCCACAAGCCCACCATTTCTATAAGATGAAATTAGAGTTCTATTTCTAAACTACAGTGCAATCATCTCTCTTTTTTTTTAATTAAAAAAAATATAAAAAGTGTTAATGAACCCTGTCTTTAGCTAACTTGCTAATTTTCCTTTGGCAGCTTTACCAGTTTCTGCTGTTCAACTTAGGGCTTTTATTTTCTTATTGCAGTATGTAAGGACTTTTTTTTTTTTTTTGACAGATTTTGCATTTCAGTTGAAAGAAATTCAAATTTTGCTGTGGACCATAACTGGTCAGCAGCTGTGAGGATGGGAAGGGAACAGAACAGCATCTGGAACCATTCTCTTTTGTTTTAGGTTCTGATAAAGTCCTCCTTAAATGGCAGAATTTCTGTTAGATAAAAATCACTGTCCATCTGCTCTCATGGGCTTTATTTCAAATCCCATAATGACAATAATAATGATAATTACTAGTAACAGGAGGACAGTCCTGTGGCCTGTGTGAAATGAGTCTGGAGGATCCGTGCTTAATTTTCAGTGTGTATGGCTCCATGTCGTTGGACATTGAAATCAGTGGGACTCTTTCCAGCAGCTTCCCTGATCGTTGGCTGGGACACTAAAGACTACATTACAGCAGGAAAAAATTAGCATAGCTGTTGGCAGTTCAGCAGCTGATGACTGAATAGATGGACTGAAACCCCTTTTACCTTTCCAGACTGAAAGTGGGAGAGGCAAGGGGTGCAGAGGAGGCACACTGCACTGCTTATCAGGTGACAACTGCCCTGTTCTCCCTTGGTGAGAACTTTAGGGCTGATGTATTTCAGGCACCTGTTATTTGTCACTAGCATTACCCACCTGGGTCCAGGCAGTTGCACATAAGGAAAATAGCTCTCATATCTGTGGAAAGCTGTGCATGCTTATGAGGGCTGAAAGACTCAATTTCAGGGCAGATGTGAGGACCGCGCCATTGGGACTCATTATGTTGGTGGGTCTACTGTAGGAGCTTTGTGCAATCACACCATTTACACTGTAAAATCTCTTCATGCTCTGATGTTAAACAGTGATGCTGCAGGGTCTCCTCAGTTCTTTGGAAGTGTGGGGCAGCCTTTGAGATTTTTGAAGAAGAGCTGCTGCAGAAGACTAGCTGCTTTTTGTCTTCTCCCTTCCACACAGCAGACACCATCAGTAGCACCAATCTCTCCCATGGAACCACCCTTTGAAGAAATGCATTAAAATGAATTTTCAAGTCTGTATTTTTCCAGGTTACCATTTGGTGATTTCCCAGAGCTGTCCTTATGTCCAGGTATTATTCCTCTGAGTTCTGTTTTACAACAGAGAAAAAAACCACAAGATCTTGAAGAACTTACAGCCGCAAAAAAAAGTGAAAAGCAAAAATGTGAGCCAAACCTACAGGAATTCCCACTCCTGTGCTGAAGAGAACTTCTTCACCATGGGCCCCAGGGGGCAGATGAAACAAGTAGAGACAGTAGGCTCTCCTCCTTGATTTAAAACATGGGCAGTCTGTTTGCCTTCCACACACAGTAAAAGTTAGCAGAAATCCCCCACTGTTTTCTGTTTGATGCACTCCAGCATGAGAGAGGAATATTTCATTGGTACATTACCTTATTCATTAATTCATTTAATTGCACATTCATTATGTTTATTCATGTGACAAGCTGCCACAATCCAAGGTTTACCAACAGGATTTATTATAGATACAAAGTTAAACAAAATGATAATAACATCAATCAATACCACCTAGAAATAGAGAAGTCATTATTTGTGTGTTATGGGCATTTTTTATGAGCAGGTCTCTGGCACCTCTGTGCTCTCTGCTTTGCCAGGAGATGTTTTAATCCTACAGAAGAGGAATTCCCATCCTTGTGGCAGGTGACTTCTGACCACCCTGATTTTTGGGTGCATCTTCTACACCTGTGGGCTCTCAAAAGTGCTGAAAATGTTCCCCTCTTTGCCTGCAAAAATCTTTGCTGAGGTCAGTTGGTGACCATGTACCTCTGCTAAAGATGTGTGGAAAGTTTAAGAAGACTGATATTCGTCAGATATTGTAGGTAGGCTGAGGTTTTAAAGCAAATTTCTGGGCATTGAGGTCTTTTCCGGTCACATTTGTTTGTCGCTCTTGGGCTCCTGCCCACAGACTCCTTCCGTTCTTTTGACTTTCTAAACCTAAGAAGAAAGGGAAATAATCTTTTTGTGTCTACTTACGGATCAGGCCAGGAAAAAGAGAGTTTGGGGCTTGTATTCTCATCCCAGACAGAGCAGTCTGGATGACTCACACACGTGGATGGGCACTTTCCCAGCTCTTCAATGACGCTGGAGCGGTGCTGAATACTTGAGAGTGAGGTTGCTTGTTCGAGTTGAGCAGCTGTTAACAAAGACTGCAGAGTTTTAAATAACCTGAATAAATGAAATCTCTTCTTCCCCTTCAGTTAATTAGACTTTGCTTTCTTTATATGTCAAAAACTCACTTGCTCTCCTCTTACTCAGTGTGTAGTGGCAGATAAAACCTGAATGTCGCATATAAGCAGCCAGCACAGGGAGTGAATGGAGCCCCATTTCCCATGGCTTCCTGTCCTGTGGTTCTGCTGCTTTTGTCTCAGCAATACACAAGGGTTGGCACTTCTCATGGCTGGGCACGTCTTGTGATTCTGTTGAGAGATTACTCTGGCTGATAAGATTTGTTCTCCAGCCTTCCTCTTAGGGGCTATGGAGAATCCTAGCTATGGGGAAAAGAAATGTGACAGAGAAGCTGCTGCCACCAACTCTGCGAGTGTCATGGACTACCAAAGCACTGGTCCTGAGCCTTAAACACTTTAAGCACGGGAGGCTGGAGGGCAGAATACTGCAAGCCCAGGTTGCTTGGAGCAGCAGCAGCTGCTCTCCCTGCCTGCCTTTCAGCAATTTTCGGTGGCTATGTATTTTTTTCCTTTCTGGCAGAAGAGTGGAACTAAGGACAATGTGAAGCCTTACGTGCTCTCTAAATCATCTCTTGCATTTTTTCCTCTTACAGAAAGGAAACTGGACTTAAAATCTATGAAGCTTTCCAGGATGAGCAAAGCTGAACCTGAGGTTTCTGACAGGCTGGGGAGGAGTGAGCAGAATTGTTATTGGGAAAGCAGAACTTGGGAGCCTGAGTATGGAGCTGAATCCTCAGTGTCCATGTAAAAAAGCCAGAGCAGACACCGGTACTGAGGACATATTGCTCACAGGTACTGTCTGAAGGTACTGTTGCAGAGTTTATTAGGAATTGCCTTTGTAGTAACCTTGCAACACAAGACATTTTTTTTTTCAAACACCTTCAGAAAAGGTTACTAACAGGCATGCAGTCATGAATTATTTACCTTGCAAGAGGTAGCCAGGGTCCCTATCAGCCATGACCTGTGCATACACTTGCACAGGCACACGCACAGTTCTCCTATGTTATCCACTAATAACATGATGTGAGTAAAGCCATAGAAGAATTCCATAAATAAATAAAACTTGAGGGCTCTGCCCTATTACTGGTGAAGTCCACTTGCTGGTCTCTACTTGCTGATAGTAAAAACAGATTTTACCGTGGGGTATTCCAATGCTGTGGAATGATATTAGGGAATGAGGGGAGTGCCAGAGCAGAGTTGAGGTGAAAGCTGTGTGTCCTGCAGCACAAGGTCCAGCTCTGAGCTCATCACATGTGGCAGGAATGGGCATTTGGAGCTGCTTTTGATCCATCAGAGTTAGGAGCCCACACAAGCAGGAATCTCACTTTCAGAAATGAGCTTTAGCACAGATGGATCCTATCCTATGTTCTCTGTTGTTTCTTCTCTCTTTCAGCACGGGTGGGCAAGTGAGCAGCAGATGAAAATTGCAGCTGTTAGCCAGAGAATGCTAACCAAAACTAACCACCCTAAGCCTGTGTTGCTAGGAAACACTGCCTCTTACTATGCATCACCACTATTTGTATGCATCTGCTCTTCTGATTTTCTTATTATTATTCTTTGCCTTGAATCCAGTAAGAAATTTTTGCTAGGAACTGGCACAGAACACATTCCTTCCCAGGTCCACTGGGCTGACCTAAACCCACCTACATGATGGATTGACTCAACCTCTAACATCAAACCTTTGCTGCAAGGTGGTTCAGTTATTTCATTTTTTCATTTTACTCTGGCAGAAAACTAATAGCATTCACACATATTGTTATGCACAAGCACTCAGTAAACGGACAGTCAAGCTTTGGAGGACCATGCAGGGTGTCTTGCCTTTTGCTTCTTCCAGTCATTTGTGGAGGTTTCTTCCTTGCAGTGATGCTGTTTCCTCACAAATACCTTCATGAACTAACTTGCCTGCTTGCAATTGTCCAACCATATCCATGGGAAAACCCAGGCAAAAAAAATTAATCCTGCTAAAATGATTTTTCTTTGGACAAGCTACACTGATAGAAGTACCTCTAACCTGAGATTTTGTGTCAGTGCTAGGGAGCTCTATTGATTTAGTAGATTTGAATTTAAGTCAATGGAGTTCAATCAATACCCAACTGGAGCAGAGATTAGGTTCTCCATTGATTTTGAGTGTGGCCGACACCAGTAGAGTTTGTAATTTACAAGCACGAGTTATACTGACGTGAGGCAGGTTTAAATCACTCTGTCCATGTTGCATGAGCTGCCTCTGAGCTCTGCTAAGATTTAGGCTGGGAGCTGAAGGGAGGGTTCTGAGGACACATTCGCAGCTTGCTGGTGGTTCTGGCTATGTGAGTTCTGAAAAAACACAGCATGTGACTATATCTTCATGCAGTTCTATCAGAAGCTGAGGTTTAGTAAAAATCAGTTTGTAATCTCATACATTATTTGGCTGCACCTTCTGTAGGCAGCATCAAGGCTTTCCTAAAAGCTTCTTTCCTTTCATTTTAGTGGTAAAAGAGAGAGGCAGGGACCCTGCAGATAACCGTTTTCTATTACTGAATAAAGCCAAATCCTGGAAGAACATTCCATGTCTGTGTTTTTAAAGCCAGACTGTAGTGCACAAAGGACAGAATAGTGAGCTTCACTTGGAATCTTTATCATGGATGGGATGATCAGTAGGGTATAAATACATGCTATGCTCTAATTAAAACAAAAATTTCCAATGCCAGAGTGATAATGTGATAGATTCTGCAGTTATACAGCATAAGCACAGACTGGTTTGAGGAAGGTAAGGACCTGTTTGATTTTGTGAATTTTTCCTGCTGGTTCAGGAAGGTCAGAAAGTTCCCCATAATTCTTGAATGCCTCATCTGATTTGTATCTGTGATTTACTATCGGATTTATTCCATACACCATAGGTTGTTGTTTGTGAATAACTATTGAATGATCCTTCATTTTCTTTTGTTTGTTGTCATTTCTGCATCTTGACACATACACTCATTCTAAAGCAGTTTAGAAGCAATCATAAATTAAAACATAAACTATTTAATCTCCTTTGATAGATCACTAAAATCTTTTGATACGTCTCTGTCTATCTATATTATATTCTGCCAAAATCCATAGGTAGACAGGAATTTTGCTGCCTCTGCTTACTCTGCTAAACTGAAGTTTTCAGAGGATTTCAATATAATTTGAGCTCTCATCTCTCATATTTAAGATCAAGAAATATTTTGCTGTGATACATTTTATTTTGTTTGACATTCTTCAAATCCCTTGCTATTTGGTGTTTATACAATGGATCGTCACACAACCAGAAAATCACAGAATCACAGAATGGCCAGGGTTGGAAGGGACCTCAAGGATCATGAATCTCCAACCCCCCTTCCACACGCAGGGCCACCAACCTCCCCATTTAATGCTAGACCAGGCTGCCTAAAGCCCCATCCAGTCAGGCCTTGAACACCTCCAGGGACGGGGCATCCACAGCCTCTCTGGGCAGCCTGTTCCAGCACCTCTCCACTCTCATAACTAAGAACTTCCCCCTGACATCCAACCTAAATTTTCCCTCCCTAAAAATCCTGCTAGTCCATAACATTTTGCTTGTTAAATTATTGAATGAATTATTTGCTTTCCATACAGGTAGATCCCGTACAGCTTAATTTTAAGCTGAGAAATAGATGATGCAGTAAGATCAGCAGAACTCATAAAAGGGCAACAGAGCTCATTCTGCCTTAGAAAGTTCCTGTCCCCCCACTGGAGTCAGCAGAATCCCCTCTAACCCCACCACAGGGGAGTGTGCCATCTCCCAGCCTGCATTGTTGTGCCCAGAAAAGTTGAGAAAATCAGCAGGACAGACTCATAACTGAGACATGAGTGAGCAGCTTCAGCCTCAGTGGGAAGGGTATGAGCTGTCCCAAAGCCTGAGATTGGCAGCAGTGGCAGGACAAAACCTTCATCTGATTGAGCCACTCTGGAAAGGTGAGACCTGCTTATTGCTAGCTGGGGGAGAAAAATAAAACATGATCCAGAACTTAGGAAAAAAGCTGTTTTGTGTGTAGGAAGTCTTTGAAATAACCTGTTATTTCCATAGTTCAGTGCCACATCATAAGCCAGTAGGAAAAGTATTCAGATTGCATTTTCTTCAGTTTCAGTGGTTACTTGTAGGCATGCTTTCTGTTTCAGAATATTGGGGTTAATGAACTCATGATACTGTAATTTTCATAGGCACTGATGCAGTCCCCGAGCAGTCCAGTGAGCAGGTATTGTGCCTATGTTTTCCTAGGAGGATGGGCCAAACTGCAGGATCCTTTTTTTCTTTTTCTTAGGTGTAACTCAAAGCTAAGTCACTGAGATTTGGCAAAGACAAGGAAAAGAATAAGAGAATCAGAGTGCATGTATGTAGCACAGGCAGGAGGAAAGAGCCTTTCCTGTACTCCCAGGAGTAATGACCAAACTTCTAATGTGTTACAAATTAAAAAAAAACAACTAAGGGTTCACCTCTGACCCTTGACAGTCTTGCATTGTCTGGTAAACTTAGATTTGATTCACTAGTCTGAGCATCTCTAGTGCCATTTAGTATGCCCCAGGAGACCCTGTGGAACTTCCAGCTGGCCTGGAAGGATGTGCATCTGCTGGAGGTCCTGTGTCATGTTGGCCTGCACTGGATGAGATAGATGTGTTGAAGCCACTGAATTAAGCCTGTCCTACCTGTTTTCACAGCAAGTTTTCAGTATTTCTCATCACAAACATAAGTAGACAGATAGATGGATAGAAAAAAAAAAAAAAAGTATTAGTAAGATATTTGGATACATCTGCTCTAAACAAGGAGGTGCAGGACTGCATGGAAATTAATGAGTCAAATGTGACTGAAGTGCTCCAGTAAGCATGTTAAGACTCTGAATAGATTTTACACTAATGCTGTATGTTTTTCTTACAGCCCAATTGTTTTATTTTTATCTACTTGGATTGAATCCATCTGCCCACTGGTGCAGCTTTGTTGATAAGACCAGGCAGATTTCTCCTCTCTGAGAAAGGGACTAAGGGAGCAATCTTTCATGTAACACAGAACTTCCCATTCTACGTAGACTGAGGAAAAGCTAAGTGGCAGCTAGAGCCTCTGAGAAGCACCAGATTTCTTTTCCTAATTCAGTAATTATCAGTTATCAATCAAACTGCCTTTCTGACCAGATCTCCCTCCACTTGCGGCAGATAATGTCACCATCCAGCCTGGGACATGCTGCTTGAGCTGAGCTTCACAGTAGCTCAGTAGGAAGAAACTGAGTAGGAGTTATGGCCTAAAGTGTAAAATCTCAGTTTTGGGGTGGCTGGGTGTCAGCTGGTAGTGAATGAAGGCTGTGCTTTGGTGTTGATGTTACTTGTCTTCCAGACGTGTGCCTTTGCACATCATCGCTTTGTGATGTTGTTAGGATTTTCTAGCACTTCACAGAGGAGGAGAATATAAACTTTGGGGACCTGGCCAAGGAGAACTTATTTGAAACTTTCTTCCTACCTCCATTTCCCCCTGAAGTTTACCTGAGCAAGATGATCTGCATTTCCTATCCAAAGTTACTGTGTCATTTTGCAGTGAGGTAAAGCAATGTACAAAACCCACAAATATGTATTTCACTGGAAAAAAAATTCAGTAAATGAATGAAACCCATTACCTGCAGTTTTTAAAGGACCTGTTTTCCTTGTGGCCAAGAACACGTATATATTTTGAGTTCCGTGTTGTCTTGTGTCCTCAGCCATGACTTCATCTGCCTGAGGTGTGACCATGGAGCTATGCATCACATGAGGATAGACTCACTGTTGCCATGAGTCAAATGAGCTGAGCAGAGCCCCAAAATTTCCATTCTACCATGGCTTGGTAGGGTTTCCTATGCAAAATTATTTAGTGGGAAAGGAGCTCACATCATCTGCATGTTTAAGAAATAGTTTTAAAAATGCGGGGAAGGAAAATGTTTACTCTGGAAATGTGTTGTGTTCCAGGTGGGACTCCCATACACAATTAGCTGATTGAGAAAATAGCTGCCATCAGCCTGCAGCATTCTGGAGCAGTCTCATTCTGTAAGTGAGCATTTGCTGATGCCAGCAAACTCAGCAGCCTGAAAAGCTATTTTCTCCCTACTGCTGAGACCACCATTTTGTAGACTGTGGCAAAAGAGAGGCTTTCTGTCTCCCAGCATCACATGGTGAGAGAAAGTGTTTTGTTCGCCTACTGCGGTGCATAGGAGGAAGTTATGAAGCAATGGTTACTGTTGCTGGAAAGAGAACTACAAAAAGAGACTCTGTCCAAAGGACCTGGGGGGATGTGACCTTCTGGCTCTGCTTGTGCCTATGGGTGGAGATGGAGCAGTGTCTTGTTGCGAGCGTTGGAGGCACGTGGCTGTGCTGAGTCAAGAGCTCCTTAGATGTGATGCTGCTATCAGTGAATGCATCCCCACAGCCTTTCTGAGGAGTTTTTGCAAATTGAGAGATTTCATAGAATCTCAAAATGCAACTATGAAATTGTTAGCTATCCCAAAATAACTAAAATCCCAGGAGGGAGCTCAGAGCATGGGGCAGGCAGAGCCAGCATTGGGCAGCTTTCAGGCCAGCCAAGTTTGACATCTATTTATTTGCTAGAATTCACATTCTTAATAGCCCCAGTTTATGCCTGCCCTCTCTGTCTGCATAAGACCAGCTCCCATTATCAGCAGTTTTAAGGGTGTTTGGGTGTAGGAGATGTGAGGCATTGGTCCTCTGCAGCACAGCAGCCTCAGCTGCTCCTCTGCCACCTGCACACCCACACCTGATGCAGACAGACACAGTTGCAATGAGATTTTCACAGTTGCTGCTGAAACTTGGCTGTTACTTTCATATTCGAGGCATGTAAATAAAGGGCCATATTTTCCAATCCTGAAGCACCTTGAGCATGCCAGTGACTTCTGTTCTTGCCAAATATTTGTTTTTGAAGGTAGAGCAAAACACACCCACGCTGTGGTTTGTCATGACCTGATCATATCACTGTAAAGTTGAAAGTGGGGGGAAAACAGCAATTCAAAACTATTTTCATAGAAATTGGAGCAATCTGTGAGAGCAAAACAGCTGCTAGATGTATTTTGGGCTCAGTTGGGCAGCCACCTGCAGCCAGCAGAACCCAGCCCTGCAAGTCAAGTGGTGGAAAGCTGCACCTGTGAGCTGTGGGTGTAAGAAAAAGAGGATGTTTTAATTTTGGAACTCAATTAAATTATGATACATGGAGAGTGGAAGTGGTATGGAGGTGCAATGGGAATAGGTTTGTCATGGATCCATCCACGGTCCAAATGTCTGTAAAAATGACATCCCTCTGTTAAAACTTGTGTGGGTGGGTAACTGTGGGTAAAGTTCTGGATAATTATTTTTATGAATATTACAATAATACCTTTGGATCATCATCTGTGAGGGTTAAGCAAGGATCTGAGTCAGCAAAATGTCTGCAGAGGCAGGAGCAAACCCCACCATCTGTGTTTCCTTCCAGCACTGTAAACAAATCTCAGACAAGTGCATTGCATGAATACATACATGTATTTCAGCCTGTTGGTCCCAAACTGCCTACACTGCATAGGCAGTGAGCACAGTGTTGCAGGGCAGCCCCAACCATCAGGACCCTAATTTAACTATGTAGACCTCTCTCACAGCTGATAGCTATGACTCCTAGACTCAGTAAATGAAGTTTTTGTTGCACTTGCTTCTACATGAGGTGAGTTTTGTGCAGTTAGAGGCTGGACTTGTTCCTTGGTTCAGTAGAGCCACAGCCACAGACTCTGCTCTCCATTTTCCTAAGAATCAGGCATGCAAATTGAAGAAAGCCAAGCAATGTGCAGACATAGCCAAAATTAGACTGAGGACAGAAAATGGTTCTGAACTCTGTTTGAAGTAATCATCTGGCTTTGATCAAGGCCATTATATAGATTATTTTTAATATTGGCTTTCCCCAAACAAAGATCATTTACCAAAGTAATCATTTTGAGAGGTGATAATTGTTTTGGCATTCTTTTTTATTTATCCATAATTTATTATTGTTATTATTATTGTTGTTGTTATTTTGTCAGGAAGATAACCTTTTTTTTTTTTTTTTTTTTTTTACAAGAAAAAGAGATTATATTTTTCATCATATAAATGCAATGTTAGCATTTTTGAAGTGCTTATATAAAGCACTCAGAGGTTTGCAGGGAAATACAAAACCAAAACTGCTATTATACATTTCAAAAATATCTCATTATGTTCCCCTTTTAAGTTGATTTTATTTTTATTAGTTACAAATTGTCACTCTGTTGAGATGAAGGTCAGGTTTTGTTCAGCAGGTATGTAGAATGCAAAGAACAATATGTGAAAATCCTGTGAGGGTGTTTCTCAAGCCTAAGTGAGGGAAAAAGGGAATTTTCCAGCATCAGCAGTTTCAGAGGGCAATTTTGTGCCTGTATGAGACAAATCCGTGACTCTCAGATCCACAGATTATCTCCCAGACCTATTGGCCCTAGAGACTTGGTCAGTGAAGGGCTCTGAGTCAAAGCAATTGGGTGAATTTATACTGAGAGCTAATTGGCACATTGTAATTAACATAGTCAAACAACAAGAGACAATTTGAAGGGTCATAGACTGTGATGGTAGATCTGATGGTATTTTTTAGGTGGATTTGGGTAGGGTTCAGACAAGAGGTCAGCGGGAATGCAAAGATCCTGGAAACCAACTGTTCCTGCCAGAGGAAGATCTCCAAGGGTCATCAGGAATTGTGGAGCAAGAAGAGAGTGAACAGGAGCCAGAGAGGACATCCAGCAAGGGCAGCTATAGGTACCTCCATGAGGCCCTTCACCCATGCTGTCAATGACAAGATGCTCCAGACATTGCTCTCTTCTTTTGCACGCCTCATTTCTCCGTGTCCTCCATTCAGCTCACCAGTGCCTGAGGGCAGGTCTGTGCTGCTTGGATTTGCACACTGCAAAGGCAGAGCAGCAATGGATGTCATCTGCAAAATGACTAGCTGTTTTCCAGCACAGAAGGCCAGAGAGCAGCTTTGCTCTCCCCATGATACTAATTAGCCATCTGTGGTGTGTGGCTGGAAGGGTTTTGGCTCAGCCAGCAGAGCAGGAAGGGGCAGCCAGAGGATGCTGCCCCAAACACGGCTTGCTTGGCTGATGCTAGGGCCTGCCCATTGCTGCAGGGAGCTGGAACATTGCTGTGGAGTAGCCAAGGGAAGGCTGAAAACCCCCTCCCACATGCCAGTTGTGCAGAAGCTGAGAACATCAGAGCTGCTGGGGAAAATCCCCACTGGGACAGAGGCAGTCAGCACATCCATTTCCAAAAGGGCTTCCGGCAATCTGCTGCAGCCGTATGCCAACCTGTGCATTGCCCTGCAGCTGGATGGGGAATGTCTATTTCTGCAGATCACAATCCAGTGCTCATCAAGTCCTAGCAAGGTGTATTGTGAACTGGTTTTGCTGGATCAGGCCATGAGGGTCCAGGGATGCACCTGCTGCATATGAGATACAAGATAATCCTTTTATTTTACTCCTTGAATGTGACTTGCCTTTTGGGGTAAAAATGAGGCAGGCTTATTGTATTTCAAAAAGGCTGCACTGAGGCTGGCATCCTTCTTGGTAAATTCAAAATAAATCTATCAAATAAAATCAGTGAAGCTGAATAAGTGTTTTGTCATTGCACTTTTGTTTTACATAACCTTCTGATTTGCTGTGTGGTCACAACACATTAATATTAGTGGGCAAGAGTAAAAAATGGAAAATTGCTATAAATGTATGAAATTTTGAAGTCCAGCTGTGTAAAGGAGGGCAGTGTAGATCATAAATGAACCTGATCATTCATGAAGCATCAGATAAAAACACTTTTTTGGCTCAGAATTTTTGAGTGTCAGCATTGCACAACAGGCTACTTACAAACAGTAACGCAGTTTTTAATCCCGAATCCATTAAACTACAGACAGAAGAGATTCTGCTCCTGTCTAACAACCTCAGCTCAGATGAAAGTTTTACATCAATTGCTGTTAAGCCAGCCAACTGGCTGTTATACAGTTAACTTGAAGAATAAGTTTCCTCAGAAACTACTGATGCTTTCTGTAAAAAAAAAACCAAAACTTGTGTATTAGCAACTTTCAGATTTTCCCAGCTCTCACTGCCCAGCTGGAGGATAGCTAAATAAACGTTATCATCTTGGTTGTACCCATTTCAACAGCAGTATCAAGACCCAGTTCACAAGAGCTGCTGGCTCCCACGCCCAAGACTTCAGTCTGAATATTATTTGCATAGCTGAACACAGAAAATCTGAACAAGGAGTCCCAATTGTTATTAAGAGTACATGTATGCATCCATCAGACTTTTGCTATCATCGTGCTCTTTGTTTTGAAATGCTGCAGCAGGAGGGCACAATTTGTTGAGAAAAATTTAAGTCCCTTCACTGCCTTCATCTTCATAGCAGCTTTTGGAAGCTTTTTTTCCCCAGCTACTCATTGTCCAACATCCATTAACAGGGTAACCATTGTCATAATCCTTCAACCTCATATTCTGTCCCACAGAGAGGAGCATACTCGGCCTCTACCTCATTTGGTCCTATGGGGTTTTAAGTATAACAAGGAAGGAGTTTTTTACAGCCTCTTAGAAGTGAGATTTTGGAGTCACTGTGAATTTTTTTAAACTAGCTTACAATTAAGCAGCTTTTTATTTTTTGCTACTCAGGCTGTTTTCCTGTTTAGAAATATGGGGACTTCCATACTCTGTAAGACTAATGGTCCCTCTAATCCCATCACATCCCCAATGATACCTAATACAATGGAATAACAAAAAAAACAAACTGGAGTGTCTGGACTACCATAATCATTTTTTTAACCTCAATCCTCATGCTTTGCAGATAAGAACAGTGTTTTATCTTACTGCTTTCTTATTGTGTGTCCAACTTAGCCCTTTAAACCTTCTCTTGGAGCTGGTCCTCTGCCATCTGCATAGCTCTTCTCTGATTTGCCCTCCATTAAGCTCCATCTCAGTACTGCTATGCTGCTCCTAGCTGTGTTTTGTGGTTTAGATACACTCTCTTCATATCCTACTCATGTTTTTCTACAGAACATATATGTTATGCATCTATAGACAGAGTATATATTAAGTAGAGGAAGATAGAACTTCAGCTGATTTTTGTCTAAATTTTGGACAGGCTATGAAAAACGGTCAGCAGGAAGCAGGATTCAGTTCATCATTTCTGACCTCCATACTTTGTGGACTGTGTATGCTCCTCTCTTTGTGGGGAAGAATATGATGTTGAAGAATTACGACAATGGTTACCGTGTTAAAGGATGTTGGACAACGAGTAGCCGGAGAAAAAAGGCTTCCAACATGGTGGAGCTGTGCTGGTGATTACGAGTTCAGATTTAGCCTAAAATGTACTCTGACACAATGAACATTTTCCTTCTGCAACTGGCATGGGGGGGCAGATACAGGCTAGAGCTTAAAGCATGATGACAAAAGGAGCAGCAGGGAAACACCAGGCTACAGGAAACCTCCAGCAGACAAACAGGGCTCTGGGAGATGTTTGGAAAATCAGTGGTACTGTAAAGGCACAGTGGTGAGGAAAGAAGGGATAATATACATGCAAGCAAGATGGCACGCTACAAAATAGGCTCTCCAAACAACCAACTTGCTTAGCACTTGCTGGAAGCACAGCATGCCTGAGCTAAATACAATTTGATGTCTTTTGCTAAGAAAAGATTATAATATCCATCAACCACCCGAAGAAAATTTTTCTCTTGCAGGAATGATACCAAAGACAGGTAAAGAGTTGGCTGAAATTCACCTTCTCCATTTACTTGAAATGTTCAGCTTGCTGAGGCGTTAAGCCAGCACATTTTAACTCATCAGTAATTTATGAGCAAATTCAAGAGAAATAAAGCAAGTCTCATCACTTGTCTGAATAATATCTCATCACAAGTAAAACTGGGATTAGCAAACTGCTTAATGCATACAAGGAGATTGGCTCAAATGAAATTAACCTTGCATCATATCATCAGTGTTAGCTACGGTGATGAGCTCAAGCCAAAACCAAATATCCCAAATGGAGAAGACCAAGGGGTGGGTTTGATTGCTGGGGCTCATGACTGTCACCTGTTACATGTACCACCAGCTCATTTTGAAGTTCTCCACTGGTGGCAATCTCTCACATTGTCTTTAAACTCAGGGAAAGATTACACACATTAGTTATACATATAGAGATTAATTATACATATCTCAATCTCTTTTATATATATATATATATATATATATACATTTTATTTATATTTATATTTATATTTATATTTATATTTATATTTATATTTATATTTATATTTATATTTATATTTATATTTATATTTAATGGCTGGAACATCTCTCCTATGAAGAAAGGCTGAGGAGGCTGGGCTTGTTCAGCTTGGAGAAGAGAAGGCTTCAGTAGCAACCTTTCAGTATCTAAAAGGGAGCTGCAGAAAGAAGGAGACAGACTCTTTCATAGAGTCTGTTGTAGTAGAAAAAGGAGAATTGGCTTCAAGCTTAAAGAGATTTAGGTTAGATATAAGAAAAATCTTTTACTGTGAGAGTGGTGAAGCACTGGAACAGGTCGCCAGAGATGTGGTTGATGCTACGTCCCTGGAGACTTTCAAGGTGAAGTTGGATCAGGCCCTGGGCAACCTGATCTAGCTGTGATGTCCCTGTTCATTGCAGGGGAGTTGGACTAGATGACCTTTAAGGATCCCTTTCAACTCTAAGGATTCTATGATCCGATGGTTCTATGATTCTAAGGCTTCAGAGAGATTACTTTGCAGCCTCCCAGTACTTCAAGAGAGCTTATGAACAGGAGGGAGACTTGCTTTTTACGTAGTCTGATCGTGACAGGACAATCCAATACTGATGGGACAGCGTCAACTAGCTCAGTGTTCAAACTTAAGGTCTCAGCCACAGTGGGTTACAAAGCCTTTTGCATCCAATCTCCAGGATTTCTCTGTATGTGTTGTGAACATACGCTACAAAATAGGCTCTCCAAATAACCAAATTGCTTAGCCCTTGCTGGAAGGGCTCTTTTCAATGCAGTCGCAGTGAAATGCTTGCAAAGACAACGAATACCCCAAAAGCACCATATCTAGCCCAATTGCGGGGCAAATTCTCAAAAGCATAGAGCTGAGTTTAGAAGATAACACCAAAAACTTTATAGAGTTTCAAAAACTTCACGAGTTTCTTGGAAAAGATCAAAAGTCAAGATTTCACCTTGAATACTGTTAGCAGATAGATGCCACATTTGAATTAAGAGATTAGATCTTTCAGATCAGCATCTCAGAAACAAGAGATTATAACCCTTCATGACAAGACTGAAGCAACAACGTGGAAAAAAGAAGTAATTACTCTCCACCCTCTTACAGATGGAGATAGATATTGAATAACATCTCTACTGCCACACAGGAAGCCAGTGGCAGCACAAAAAGAAGACGACTTGGGATTTTATGGAGACAGATGCTCTAAGCACAAACTTCTCCTCCTTCTTTCCCTCCTTCCTTCCCTTCTCCCTACATATTCTTGTTTTTGCAGCCAGCCTCAAGACACTGCACGCTGTACAAGGAAGCATCTCCTTTTGTGTCCACTTGACAGCAGCTGAGTTTCAATGGGATGCTGCCTGATTTTCCCCAGAAAGCAGAGGGTTAGAAGAGTAGTAGGTGGTATTGGAGTATACCTGGGAGCAGTGATGCTACACTGCAGTGAAGGAGCTTCCACCGTCCATGCTAAAAGAGAGAACATGAACATGAGGTGTCTCCACAGCACCTTGTCTTCTCCTGCCTGACCACAGCTACCTCTCAGTTTCCCTTCTCAATGAGCAACCATGCCAGAACTTGAAAGTGCATTTCCAATCTAAGTCGGTGACAGATGAACAATTTTGTTTTTTTTTATGGCTAATAAATATCAGAGCAGTGTAATTGGAGCAAGTTATACTATTGTTATGATGATACTGATACACATGATGATGCTATTATGGCTGGAGAGCTCGGGCTACATTATCTTTTTGCCTCCTTCACCAGGTAACTTGAGGCCACAGCACTATTAACTGAGGACCGCCTGATGCTGCAGCCTCCATTTCTGTAACTGTAGCCCGCCAGGGTTATGGGACTATTGTGAGGGCTTTGTTTAGCTGCTGACAACTCAGACGAAGAGCATGCAACTATTGCAAACATTCTCATTGTGTTGGCACTTCTTTGGCTTGCTGACAATAGGAGCAGGCAGAGGCAAGGAGGTAACGGGCTGACTGCAGTGGAGGGCAGAGGGGGATGTGCATGCAGTACCCCACTTCTGGGTGCATCTGGCAGCCAAAAAGGGGATGCTCAGTCTGGGAAGACTGTAAGGACATTATGCCCGGGCTTTCATTTTGGGCTCTCTTCTGCAGCCTGTTGATTATGCTGCTGTGAAAAGCAGGCTAAGCGGATCCGATAACCTGTCATCCAAGATGCATCCTTTCCCTTGCTCAGCCCTGCTCACCTGCTTCAGAAATGCACACGAAAACACTCCATTTGACCAGCCCAACACAAGCCCTGTAGCCATGGAGGAGCAGAAGACCGAGGAGACCTCAGCTGTGTGCCAGCAGCCAGCTGCACGAGCAGCCAGCAGCCTCAGGCAGGCGGAAGAGAGGGGCAGTGAGGGGATGTTCAAAGCTCTTTGGTACTCTGAAAAGCACGGCCGCACAAATAGCAGTTCTAGCAATCATACTGCAGTTCAGCCACTGTCTGCTACCACAGAGCCATCACTGTTTGCTGCTAATGAGCTGAACCATGATGCTATTGCGCTCTGTACTCACATCCCCCGACCATCCATCATCCATGTGCCAAAGGTGAGTTCTCTAGAAGTTACTGAGCAGCGAGGTAAGAGAATTGGCTCTCTTTAACAAAGTATAAAAAGGGGGAATAATCCATAGAAGTATTTATCTGTATTGATTGGAATGCAGTCAAGATGGGTTATTCTTACTCAAATAATACAGTATGACAGATACTGCTTTCCTGTGCTATTATCAGAAGCTTTGTGGAATGTTTGTAATAATACCAGGCACTTTTACAGTGCTTCTCATTGACAAGCCTCTTCCTATCTTTTATTGATCCTTGCTTGTTTTGGATCTGATCCAAAATCCCCTGACAGGAACAGGTATTTTTTTCCACTGACTCCAGTGAACGTTGCATCTTTGTGTCTTCAGCCAGGTATCTCAAAATTGTAACATCAGTGGTTGGAGAACCTTTGTTTTCCATCTTTTTTTTTTTTTTTTTTTTTTTAACTTGGATGTGCTTGGAGGCAACAGTGAAGTTTTGAGTACAGCTTTGGTGAATTCAGTATATTCTTGCCTGAATGAGTAGATCGCAAAGTTGAATACTTTGCCACTGATACCACTAAAATAATGAATAGAGATAGGCAAATAAAGCTGTTCTCAATTTCTCTTGGTTAGGTAACTGGAGAACATGTGCTTTTTTTTTCTTTCCACTGATAAACAAGGAAGAATAGAAGCCACGTGTGACCCAACAGTTTTATACTACAGCTTTTATTTTAGTAGTTCATTTCTCTAGCAAGTTCCCTGCCAGATCACATACCTAGATGGTCTCTCTGATTCTCTTTCACAATCAAATAATCATTGCTTGGCAAAGATCCTGACCTTGCGGGAGAGATGTTTGAAAATGATTTGATATGAAATATAGCTGCTGGAATTTATAGAATTAAGAGAACCAATAGAGCTACTGGATTTTCAGTTGGTTTATGCTACTGTTGCCAGAACCCCAGCTCCGTAGACCACTGTTTAAGGCTCCTTCCAACTAGCATTTCTGTGATTCTGATGTATCAGTGCTTATATGCTGCTTACACACACGCAGAAATAGGGTCAGACTGAGATCGGACTCTTTTCTGAGACAACACAGATGGTGCTTTTGGCCTAATAACACTTTTGTGACAATTTTTTCCCTCCTTCTGCTCTGACATGCTCCTTTCCAACCACTTCATATTGTCTTTCCTCTACTGGCCTCACTAAATTTCACAGGTCAGTGATGGAAAAGGCAATGTTGAAGGGCTGAGGATGCACATCTGATGCACAGATGTATCCATAACTTTTTTTTTCTTAAGAATAAACTACAAAAGCACATATATCAGGATGATGTGTATTCTTGCCCTGAGGTCCTGCTGAACCTCCTCTGTGAATCTGGACATTTTTCTGTCAGTAGGAAACTCCTTGTTGCAGCTAGGAATTGGGCTTTCTGCTGCCTTTCAGCATTCAGCCAAGGTCTATGGAATATTGTTCATGATATTCATGAAATCCCCACAACATAAGGAGCATCTTTGCCACAGAGGGGAAAGAAAAGTGGTAAATATGGAAAAAAAGAAGACGGTCCCAGCAATGGGATTGCAGCACAGAATAGGGAAGAGCTCAATAATGAAGAGAAAGGCAGGTTATGGTCATGGTGTGTGGTGGGGTAGAGACCACACAAAGCTCCTGGCATGAGGAGAAGGAGGATGTAGAGAAAAGGAGATGGACATCTGGCATCTATCTAAGGGAAGGGACTGGAATGCAGGACTGAAGGAACATACGGGCCATCGGGCGAGAAAGGGAAGCACAGGGTCCTTCATGGAGAGGACATGGGCAGCCTTTGTGGGAGGGCAGAGAGGAAATGAGAAGGCCCAGGGCAGCCAGAGAACAGGGGATGGAGGCATTTTGGTCCCCAAAGCAGAGTTCATGCCTGTCCTAAAACATGTTCCCTCATTCTACCCAGGAAATCCAAGCAAGTCCCTTGGTATCTGATGGGCTGCACAAGCAGCACTAAAGGTCTTGCAGCCTGTGAAGCATACAGATACAGAAATACTACACCAAACATTTACTGACCAAAGTTATCTTCAGTTTTCACCTCAGTATTTCACCAAACATATTTTTAATAACTGATGTATATTTAAATAAGCGTTGTCCAAAATCTTCTTGAAATCTTCTAGCTTTTTAACTAATAGCAGCATAAAATTTCTACTCTGAGCACATAAGGCACTAATTAACAAGTTCTTCCAGCTGACCCTCCCCACCGGGACATGTAGTCACACACTTTGTAATACAATGGAGTTGCATGCATGTAACCAAATCCAAAATCTGATCAATTATTCTCTTCATGTGAAGACTGCATCTGCTCCAGATGGAGCCAACCTTAAATCCAATATGTACACGATTCCAAAAAAAATTAGATTTGGGAATAATTACTGAAAAGATTGAGTTAGACTTGTTTCATAACAAATTCCTGTGGCAGCAATGTGCTTGTAAATAACTGATCATCATTTTAACATTTGCAGATTGCCTTGGTAATAAGGCATGATTAAAAGTCAATGAAGTTCTTCACATCTAGCATCTTCTCCTGACTCTGACATGTAAGGAATTAATTCTTCTGTTTTTTTCTGTCCTATCTGAAAGGTCTTTATCAGCCATTACAAGGCCATAAATCAGAGCTGCCAGAACTACACTCTGCAGCTTGCTTCCTTAGTTTTTTACCTCAGCTACATAAAAAAAAAATCCCGTATTTTGTTTCCAAGTCCAATTTTAGCCACTGGTAAACTCAAGGGTGGAAACTTAGGAGAAAGCCCTATTATGCTGAACCAACAACTGTGACTCCAATAAATGTTTCATGTCAACAAAAGCGTATTAGTGATTGCTTTGTAACTAGTGATGGCATTCACCTGACTAGAACACTATTGACCTCCAGAGTTCAGCTTGTTTTTTTCTAAACCAAAAGAAGCTCAAAAATCTTCCAATGCATCATGGAGTCATCTCTGCCCTTTCAAGCTGTTTGGGACTCTGGATCTGTGACCTCAAATGAGAGATCCTGGGAGGGATACATCTGATGAAGAAAGCTATACTTCCCACTGTACCTGGGGAGCCTCACTGAAGTCAATTCTCTCACCTGTGTTTTTCTACAGAAAGTGTCAGTCATGCCCCTAGAGTAGGTAGACGTCATTAGAGGACCTGATGGCCACTTTCAAAACTTGACTGTGTAACTACGTCTCTTTTTCACTTGCACTTTTTTGTTACCTGAGTTAGTTTCTTTGCCTGAGAACCTCTAGAGTCATTTGATCCAATGAAGCTCATTTTTGAGCCTCTGAAAGACTAGATTTTGGATCAGAACTGGTCTGAGTATCAAGATAAGGAGATAATGATGTCAGGCTCCCAAATTCACACTGTCAAGGAAAATGAAAAGAAACCCCATAAATATTTCTTCATACAACAAAGAAGATAAATTTCTGTTATCATCCCCATTTTATTTTGTGACTCACTCTGGACAGTGTAGTCACAGTTCACTTCTAAGAGCTTTAAGTAACACATTGCACCAATCAAGCTTGAATCCACTTGCTTGGCAGTTTGCACAACTATTTATACCTGCACAGATCAACAGTAACATAGAGCCTGATCACAATTTACACATATTTACAGCACATACTTACAGTAGGGGAAAATGCTTGTTGCATGGAGATAAAGCACAACAAGAGAGGAGGACAGCTGAGAAGGAGGACACATACCAGAGGCTGCCTAGGTAAAGCCCGTAGGTGAACTCTATAAACACATGGAGAATATGAATGGTTGTTTGAAAACTCACTTATACCTGACTCATACCTGTGGCTTTGTAGAACCAGCTCTTAGAAATGCTGTTATTGGGAGATTATAGGCCAAGTTCCTAGCACTGCTAATGGGAAAATGGGCACAAATGTTGGTGTACAGCCTCCCTGGGTGCAGGACGGTCCTGAAGGACCACAGTGTCCAACTGCTGAGGAGTGTGTTCTAAGTACAGTCTCTCAAATTTTGAAAGTGGTTAAGTATTTTGGTTTCTAATTAACAGCTAACGATTGGCAGAAGAGGAGAAGCATTACTTGGTGACCAGTGGCTGGTTGATACTGAACTGTATGCTTACCATTGTGAAGGTTTCCCTCCTTCAGCAGAAGAGCATTAATATCATTTTATCATGGACATTATGTGAAGACAGTCTTTTCTCCAGTTCAACATGTAAAATCTACCTTCATGTTCTCCAAGCATACTCTGGTGCAAATTTGCTTTCATTCAAGCAAATGAAATTGAGAGGGTAAAACCCATCCCTTTAAAACACTCAGACTGGGCACTCAGCTATGCACTCTGTTTGCCAGAGGAACATTAACACCCTTGCCTTCCCAAGTATTTTCAGGAGCTTAGCACCTCAAAGCATGTTGCCATGTACGTTAATGATGTTTATATTTTAACGCTTAGGCAAATTCAGCTGGGAATTTATGGCCTTGGTGACTTGGCCAGAGCCCTCCAAGAAGCCTGAGAGAGTCATTGGACTTGATTCAGTTTTATGACTGATTTCTTGTGCTTTACCACCAAAACCTCTCTTACTAGCACACAGCACTATAATGTTTTCCTTTCATCTCTTCCTCTCAATCTTGATTCTTTAGCTCCAAAGTCTGGGAAGAGTGTGTGTGGGCTAGGAATTCTTCACTCTTAATATAAACAACACCTAAATGAAACCAGACTTTCTCATTACATTTTTTCTTTGCTCTCCACTCCCACATAAATACAGAGGTAATGGCATTGTGCAGCACAGAGCCTTTCATCCTGGCCAACATACAACTTGATTACTTCCATGGTTTGAGCATACACAAAATCCATCTTGCTGATAGAAGCAAGTTCTAATCAAAAGGACCCCGATTGGTACATCTCTGCACCACTACCCCTCTCCTGCCTGCAGGATTCTCCATTCTGCCAACCCCCCTTCATCTTTCACAGGAAATTGCTATTCCAGATGTGACTCTGACCAAAATGGCACAGTTTACTCTATTTGACAAAAAAAACCCCAAAACTAAACATTTCTTTTTCTTTCTCTATATCTGGTTTCTACCCCCTCATTTCTTAGCTTCCATTGGCTGAGTTATTTCTGCAGAGGGGTCATGCAGCTTTCAGCTGCTGTTCTGTGACAGCTCCTGCATACTGAGTGATGAGAGACAGCCTAAGAGCTTCCTTCATGCCCCCTCTCACCCTGAAACCTATTCCAGCAGCTCTCAGTAGTAATGAGCCTCCTGTGTGCCAGCAATAATAACACGAATAGCAAAGCTTTCAGGGAGAACTTAGAAGTCACAAGAGCCTCATTTAAATGGGATTAAGGAGCAGAATTTGTGAAGTTTCATGAAAAGTACTTCTGAAAACAAGGTAACGTAACACGAGCGCTTTGAAACTTCCGTGAGGAAATTGGAGACCACATGAAACTTGACAGGTTTTGGGTTTCATCACAGGCACAGGGTCATTGAAGAGTTCATACCCCTTCTCCTTTTAGGGTGAGCACGAGGGTCCTGGGATGCTGCAACGGAAATAAATACATCTCATTAGCATTGCTTTTGCTTTTACAGAGTTTACACCTGCAAAATAGATATTGCTCAGCATTTGTAGGTTTTCATAGCCCTTTTGTATGTGGTCCCTAGCCTTGCTCTGAACACACATCAGCATTCCCTTTCATCCTGCACCCCAGTAAATTAAAGGGTGTTAGCGGCTCTTGGAGAGGAGATAAGATGCAGTTTGAATCAATGGAGTAATTACAGAAGAATATGATACTAATGGAGCTGATTTGAATGCGTATCTAAGGATGAATGCTATGGCTCTATGCCCAGACAGTGCACACTTTCCTCATGATGAGTTATTTATGACTTGACACATCGTTGCTCAGCTGTTTTGTGGCTCAACAGCATTTGTGTCACTGATAAAGCAAACTCTGTCAATATTGTGCGTTCTTACTGATCCAGGCTTGGCTGCTAAGCAGCCTTCCCTTTTGCTGAAGCTACAACCATACATCCCTGGCAGCCAGAGGAAGAGACAAGTTGACACTTGGGGGGGGGGGAATCTTTCCTTAGTAAAGAAGAGCTGAGCTCAGGATGCGTAAAAGCGTACACGGCTTCCCAGGGACCATGTAAGAGTTTAGAACCATGCAAGTCTTGACTGCTCTCTCCATCAGAGAGCTGAGGTAAGATAAACCTAGCCAGGAAGACTAGACATGCACTAAGCTTGCACAGGAGCCTGGGTGACTACCTCCAACCACAAGGCTGTTTGTCCCCTATCAACCTTGGCAGCCTTCTGCTCCAGCTTCTTACAGCAGCTGAGCACAGAAGATAATAAGATCCTAGCTCAGTTTTGATTGTCTCTTGGGACCAATGTTTTCACTGAGGCTCCTCTGCGCTGTATTGATTTTGGGTTAATTTCAGGAGTCAAAGAGCTTGTCTCTGAAGAGCCTGATCCAGCAACTAACTGCTCATCAGCCCCTCCAGGAGTCGCTCTGTACACTGTAGGACCTTGGGTAGTGAGGCACTGGCACAGGCAACCCAGAGAAGCTGTGGATACCCCATCCCTGAGGCGACCAAGGCCAGATTGCATGGGACCCCGGGTAACCTGATATGACTAAGGGTACCCAGTCCACAGCAGGGATTAAGATTGGATGGACTTTATAAGGTCCCTTCCAACTTGAGCCATTCTATGACTCCGATATGACTCTATGAACTTTTCATATAAAAAAAGACCAAGTTTTCCATGAACATGATTGTACATTGACCCAGAGACAAAGTGTTCAGTAAATCCAGAACTTAACAGATAATCTACTATGTATATATTAAAGGTATATAATTGTATCCAGATATAGTAGACTGAACCAGGCTCTGAGCAACCTGATCTAGCTGTAGATGTCCTTTCATTGCAGGGGAGTTGGTCTAGCTGACCTCTAAAGGTCCTTTTCAACTCAAATGATTCTATGATTCCATGACATTTTTGAGACCTTCTGGGACCATGCCTCATGGCATCAAATGTTTTTGACATGAAAATGTTTGTTTTCACTTCTGCTTTTCTTATTTGTCCCCTAGCTATAGGTTAAGAACTATACTACCTAAAAGTACTATACTTAACATACCGGGGCTAAGTGATAACACAAAACATATATGAATGGCAACAGCTTGACAGCAACTCACCAATGATGCAAGCATTCAACCTCCTTCCAGACAATATGCCTAAATAGTGATGTTTACAAAAATCTTAATGGAAGCATTAAGACTACAGAATGAGTGTGCCAACAGTGGCAAATATGAACAAATGTTTTGGGTCATTAGTTCCTTTAATGAAACAACTAGGCACAGCTGGACGTAAGTGGTTGATGAGGTGGGTTCATCCCAAGAGGCTTTGTCATTGATTTCAGTGCCTGAGAGTCAGACATAAAATGCTGTTTGAAATTCACAGGCCTCAGAAGGCTTCAGAATAGGCACATGGAACTTTATTTTAGGTTAGGGATGCACACAAAGACTAAAACCCCTCCAGGAATAATAGCAGGTTGCTGTAATTTGGGCCCAGCTATGCATTTTGAATGTAGCCCTTTTCATCTTGTCCAAACACAAGCAGCCACAGCTTTCCAGCTGCTCTGCTTGAATTAGTGCTTTTTTTGGTAACTCTTTAATTAAGCAGGAAAACACTGCAGCAATAGCAGAAGGGACCCTTAGCTGTGCTGCCCTGAAACAAAGCACCAACAAAATGTTGCCTTCTCTTGGAACAGCACATCCTTTTCACCTGTACACATCGATAGCTGCCTCTAGTCCTGACATTTTACAAGCTCTGAAAAGAGAAACTAAGCAAAGGTAAGAGAGTTAACAAATTCACCATTCACAGGTGGGTGGACATGTTCACCTTTTCTGGAAGTCTTCCTAGGCAGATCTTGTTCCAGTGTTAAGCCCAACTCTTTCACTGCTTCCACTAACCTGTCCGAAAGCTCTTCTGTCTGCTGCTATCCTTCTCTGTGGGCCTGCTTCCTTTTATAGGCCAAATCTTCTTGGTTCCAGCTGCCTGTGCTGGGAAGTTATGTGGCCTTCAAAAGGTTAAAAGAAAATGTAAATATTGTACTGCAGAAATAGTTTCAGTTCTGCTTTCTCTATTGAACTTTAAAACCCGAGTGAACTTCAGTCCTTCACGTAGCCTATTTCTCCACTCTCTGGGGTACACACATAAGATTTTTTTATTACAGTTTGCCTGCAATTATTCAATTAGACATTCCACAGACATTTATCTCTTTGACAGAAGCATCTAATATTCATTACGCTGATCCTGTTACATACAGCCTCCACCCTTTGCAGCTTTTCTTAACTGTGGCATTTGCAAATGAATAATTAGAAACACAACAACTGCTACTACAAAAAGAAACAACAGAAAATCACGCACAAAAAAGAAAAAAACAGAAGAGATTGTTCTTGTTTCAGCCAAATATAATAATGCAAAATATATTTGGAATGTTGCAGTCTCATAATTTCCAAGACAAGTCTATTTCCACTGCACAAGAATTCTGCAGTTTATCGTCTGGCTTGCTCAACAGAAAAGCATGTGAAATTAAGTACTAAATCTTGAGATCCTTTCTGGTCTGAAATCGTGCGCAGCTTCAGAGAGGAAGCAGCGGCAGTTCCTTCTCTTGTGAAGTTCAAACAATAAACTCAAGGAGTAAATGAAAATTATTTATACTGAACCATCGTCCACAGGCAGAAGGTTAATGGTGTTGTTTCATGAGAAGTGAGTCTTTTTGCATGTGACTGAGTGAAACAGAGTAGTATTTAAGGTACAAAAATGGCCACAAGTTGATACATGAGTAGATGAATAGTTGAGGTAGAAGGAAAGGAGAAGAACACTTCTGTGTCCACAAAATCCCCTCTGAAAGTCTTGGTAACTGTTGAAACACCTCTTGACCATCTCTTGAAATACCCTTTGAAATACTCATTGCTAGAGATTGGTATTTCCAGCCACCTTTCTCTAGCTTAGAAATGGTGTACAAAACACATTCACTTTGAAATTCCTCTCCTTCTTTTGGCTTTCATCTTGCTAAGGTTTATCGGGCTCAACCTCAACAGCTGAAGTCATCCACCATCCCAATGTGCTAGGACATTCCCTCAGGCACTTTCCAAATACAGCTGGGCCTTTTCTCCCTGCTCAAATGAAGCTGGAACAGCTCAGAAGACTACAGTCCGTATCCTTCAGGTCTATGCTCCTGGCTGTGGACTGACCATGGTGCGCTGGGGGCTGGGTCATTCTTGCTCATGGTTTCTTGCAGATGGACTGAAAGCAACTGATTGCTCCCCTAACCTCTTCTGTTCCTTCCCTTAATCTCTGGATTGCTTTTTTCTCCTTGTATGATTTCAGCATTACTTGCTCCAGAGGGAATAATCATTGATAGAAATGTCCATGTTCCAGGAATTCCTCTTTGGTTTCTGGTTGTGACTTGCTGGTGCTTTATTTGGCCTGTCCTCAGCAGGATGAAATCAAAGCTGCTTCTATGATGGGAAAGGACAGGAGAGGGCTTGTGTGCCTCAGGGCAGCTATGTTCTCCCACCACACACCACAGCTCATTCAGTAGAAGCTGGTACCTCCCAGAGCAAGAGAGGCCTTCCTTCTTACATGGTCTGATAGTGACAGGACAAGAAGGAATGGCTTTGAAGAGAGGAGATTTAGGTTAGGTCTTAGGAATATTTTATTTTACTCAGAGGCAGTGAGGTACAGGCAGTGCTGCTCAAAGAAGCTGTGGAGCCCCATCCTGGAGGTGTCCAAGGCCAGGTTGGATGGGGCCCTGGGCAGCCTGAACTTGTGGGTGGCAACCAGCTCATTGCAGAAGGTTGGAACTGAATATGATCCAAGCCATTCTTTGGTTCTGTGACTCTGTTTACTTCTCCCCATCTCTGCAGGGCCTTTTCTGGGCATTTGCTTCATTCATTCCTTCCACCAGGAGATGGCCAGTGGCCTGTGGCCATGCCTGACATTCACCTGATGTTAGATGATAGTACCTGCTGCCTTTTTAAAAACAAGGGCACGTTTCAAGTCCTTGTGGATGCCAAGAAAAGCAGAAAAACCTCAGAGGCATAGAAAGCAAATAAAATTAATGGTGCTCTAGTATCAAAACAAATATTATTCCAAGCATGCCTAGCTTTGGTTTGAGCAGGATCATGCACGCATGCACAGAGTGGTGCTTAGAGACTTCTCAGGAAGGGAAGCCAGGTTGCATTGTATTATCCTGCTGCCCTGTTCCTGATGCATCTCCAGGGATAGCAGGGGCCAGATTCAGTTATCAGGGCTGTTTTTGAAGCTGGTGATCTTCAGCAACTGCCCACCAAAAACCTGCTCTTGAAGCTTTTATTTTTGGAGAGTTTTCCTGTTTCCAGGGGGATTTGTCTTCTCCACAGGAGGATTTTCCCAGTGGGCTTCGCTTGCATGCGTTGGGAAGAAAACTGACACAAGGAGATTTCTGTTAAATCATTCTTGCAGCTCCCCAGGCTAGTATAATTTAGCATTTTCTCAGAAATAATATTAACACTTATGTCATTTTTCATCATCATTAGTTTTGCTTGTGGAATTGCTTTGCAGAGAAACACCCTGGATACAAGTGCTGGTTGAATCCCATTGTGTTGGTTCCCTTCACCATCACTTTATTAACAAATGTTACCAGTAACAGAGAGGAGCGTGATTTTCCAGCAAAATCAGCAAAATCACATGCACAGAGCATGGGATAATTTCTCAGTAAGATCTGCCTGGTTAGGTCTGAAACCCCAAGGGGGAGGAATGCGTGTATTCGTATATAAAGGAGCATCTGGAGCCCAGCTTGCTTTAGTGCTGTTCCTAGGAGACTTATGCTGGGTGCTAGACAAAGCTATAATCATTTCTGTAGTTTGCACTGACGTTACAAAGCAGTGTCTCATTTAGCCCATATGGGCATGTAACAAGAGGAGCTATGCCAGGGCAAGGCATTAGAGGAATAGGTCTATACAATCTAGCATAATGAATTTATTTTCTAACACGGTGCTCGTGATTTTAACCCAGCCTCTGCTCTCATACCTCCTGCAGTAGGTAGGTCTGGCCCCTTAGTTCTTTCCCACACACTTTTCCTTCCTCTTCCCTGAGCCTGCATTTCATCTTTTATTTCTTAATGTTACTCTTTGAACTACCCTTGTATCACAATAGCTGTAAAACCTAACCTGCCCTTCAAAATGCCTTAGCAAAGCTATGTAATATGTAATGAGAAATACTAAGGGCAGATGTGGCACTGAGGCACATGAGTTAATAGGCATGGTGGTGGTGGGTTGATGGTTGGATTAGATGACCGTAGTGGTCTTTTCTAACCTTAATGATTCTATAATTCTATGTTATGCTTAATCAGGGTATCTGGAATGCTAGGTCTCCTGATGTGCTGGGAGCCACCAGCTTGGCAAGGTGTGGCTGGTGGTGCTGCTCCTTGGGCTGCCACCAAAAGAGACCAAAAAAATGTGTGCTTGGGGCTGATGAGCTCTGGGAGGTGTTTTAGCTCATGGCTCTAAGGTCAGTGGTAGTTGGCTCAACCATGATGATGGAATGCTCTTGTAGGAAGGGAAGGGATGAGAGATAAATGCAGAGTAATGTGAGCCTCCTAATTCAGTAGGAAAGCAAAGGTGGAAGGGAAAGAGAAAATCCCTCATGCTGAAAAACTGCAAATGAGGAAGATGACCTGGGAGATGACCAAAACCAGTCCTGATTCTGCATCCTCTCCCAGTCCTTCCAAAGACATTTGGACAGAAGCAGCATGGAGACCTGAATATGTACTTTGAAATTTCAATTCTTTATTCATTCCCCCAAAGAAAAAGTATAACTCTTATCTGAAATGATTTATGTTTTGAATAAATATTTGTTTGTTTGTCAAATAAAACAAACAAACAAACAAAAAAGCCAAGACAAAAAACTTGGATTAGCCCTGCTAAAATTATTAATAGTCATTGTACATCCATAAATTCTAATCCATAGCAGTTTCCAGCAGTGTTATTGTTTGCACCCAGTATGGATATTTCAGATCCCTTCTAACATTTCTTGTTTGTATCATAGCATGCAGTGTGGCACCTGCTAACTGCTAGAAATAACCAATTGCAATGATGCTGGTGATTTTCTGTAAATGATTGGTTCAAAGGCTTTTAATATATTTTGGACCTCAGTCATTATGGATTTCTAGAGATGGCAAAGGGTAATAATACATCTCCCCTCCCTCAACTTAAAACCATTCCCCCTTCTCCTGCAGTTATCTACCCTTTCAAAGAGTTGATTCCCCTCCTGTTTGTAGACTCC
Source organism: Perdix hodgsoniae (assembly GCA_035772895.1). Taxonomy (NCBI): domain Eukaryota; kingdom Metazoa; phylum Chordata; class Aves; order Galliformes; family Phasianidae; genus Perdix; species Perdix hodgsoniae. The sequence goes on from JAPSGF010000006.1 coordinate 26,401,575, forward strand.
CTTTAGGTACTGAAATGCTGCCATGAGGTCATCCCACAGCCTCCTTTTCTCCAGGCTGAACAAGCCCAGCTCCCTCAGCCTGTCTTTGTAGGAGAGGTGCTCCAGTCCCCTGATCATCTTTGTGGCTCTCTTCTGGACCCTCTCCAACAGCTTCCTGTCTTTCTTTTACTGGGGGCTCCAGACCTGGACACAGTACTCCAGATGGGGCCTCACAAGGGCAGAGTAGAGGGGAACAATCACCTCCCTGTCCCTGCTGGCCACCCCTTTTTTGATGCAGCCCAGGATACCATTTGCTTTATGAGCTGCAAGAGCACACTGCTGGCTCATGTTAAGTTTTTCATCTCTCAAGACCCCCAGGTCCTTCTCCACAGGGCTGCTCTCAAGGACTGCTCCTTCCAGTCTCTATGGATGCTTGGGATTCCTCTGGCCCAAGTGCAAAACCTTGGAATTTGTTGTGTTAAACTTCATTAGATTCACCGGGGCCCACCTTTCAAGTCCCTCTGAATGGCATCCCTTCCTTCCACTGTGTCAACTGCACCACTCAGCTTGGTGTTGTTGGCAAACTTGCTGAGGGTTCACTCGATTCCATCATCGATGTCCCTGATAAAGATGTTAAAGAGCACCAGTTATTACACTGAACTGCAAGGAGCTGAAAGCTATTTATGCTTGGAAAGTAGCATATGTTTGACAGGAACGCAATTGCAGGTCCCCACCCCAAAGCAAGTCTTTGATATTGTGATGAAAAAGGCTTTGTAAAATAGCAACATGGTCTCCCCCTGTGAAGTAACAGATTAAATCTTGATCACCCTGATGTTGACTCAGCTGTTAGCAGCCGAAATATTACTTGCTCAACACACTTAACTCAGTTATGATCTGCAGCAGGATGCTGTGGTTAATGTGTCTCCAAAATAAAGTGGAGCATCACAGTTTCCCCATTAAAAGAGAATTCTTCATCCTTACCAAAGGGCAAATTAAAAATGGGCTTTCATGAGTAGTTCAAACTAATTCAAATCTGCCCAGAGGGAAAACCGGGTTTGTCCTGTCCCATCTCATTCCAGCCCAGCCCTGGCTGTGCGTTGCTGTCACCACCACAGTTGTGACTTCACATGGTGAGGCAGGCCAGCCTGTTAATCTGGCTGAAAAACAACCCAGCTCTCTTCTTCTCATGAACTGCCTGTATTTCTGCACACCAACACCAAAGGTGGATTTCCTGGGGAAAGAAAAGAGGTGATAAGCTTCTCTCCATTAGTACCACCCAGTGTAACATGAATTTAATGAGTCATGCAATGCTAATGACTGTTCCCATTGCATCTGTGTCCTCCTTCATCATGCATATTATAAGGGCTGTTCCTGGCTCTGAGGCTTCAATATATCCTCAGAGCAGAGATGTCTTCCACCAGATGCCATTTCTGTGGTCTGTATTTTTGCATGCTCCATGCTGCATTGCACGCTGTGCTCACCTGCATAGGAGTTGGAGCAAATCAGAGGGAAGGAACATGCCTGCAAGTGGGGACGTGACAAAGCCCTGCTGTCGAGCTGTGCATGCTGTTTGCATCTTGTTAAAGCAGAACATTTTGGGATCATATTTTTATCAACACCTCTGATGATTAAAGATGGAGGTTTTTTTCCAGACTCTTTCCCTCATTTTCCTGGCTTGTGCCAGCAGAAAAGTGCAGCCTTTCTCACTTTGGTGCCAGGCATCCAGAGAGTTTAAGCCATTGTTGCTTCAGTTGCTTTTTCTCCATGCCCTGCACATGTCCCATCAGATTGCTCCCAAATGATCACTGGGACTTTTCCACTTCGCAAATACCAGCTGGAAATATGGGAGTCTTAATTCTGGGCCACCCAGAGCTGTAGTGACAGGTCTACAGCAAAACAAAGTAGCAGAGACAGAGTGCTTGAGGCCTGTTTGCATCTACCATGAAGCTCTGGTTTATCAGAGATAAGCAGTGGTCTGAACTGTATGGCACAGCATGGAAGCTGATTTCAATGCTTTTATGTTGAACACTGCTACAAAGACCACCTTTCTGAAGTAAAATTGAATCAGTTCAGATTCCTAGAGAACAAGTTGAGACCTCTTCCACACACCTTTTATTGTTGTTCTGAATCCAACACAAAGCTAATTCAGGTCAGGTTTTCCTCTGTCCTGTTCAGAAGGCCCTACTGCAAGCTTTCCATAAGGATTTTTCACTGGATGATGCATTTATTGTCTGAATTGTAAAAGATGCCCTGCTGATAAAGATCTCATCCCTCTTTCCTGAAAGCTCTACCAAGGTTCAACAGAAACAGGAGCAAAGAGACCTCTGCCATTTTTTTCCTGTCTGGCCCATCCTATGGTTGGGGTTGCAGGGAATGGTTGGAGTGGTACCTCTGAGGTTCAAGAGGGTCTTTCCATCTCAGCATACCAACATGCCACTGCTGTGTGCAGGGATTTGGTCTGGAAGGTCCCTTTCCATCCCACCTCTGACCAATCATACAAGGCCACTCATCTGTTCCTTCCAACACATAGGAAACCTTTTTTTTGCAAGGCTGGCATCTCACTGATCTTTAGATGACTTACACCGAGTCGGGCTTTGTCAGGGTCTGTAAAATCAGGCCATCCTTCAAAATGGAAATAAGAGAAAAAGTTGGGGAAATTAAACAATGGCATTAAAAATATATGCACCCAATCCTGTCTTCTTACTGCCATTTTCCAAGAATGCAAGAGTTTCTCCTGCACAGGTTGGGTGCCCACGGGCCCCAGGTCATCTCCTGCTCTTTGTCAACAGCAGAGAATTCACTTCTTAGGGAAATGGGGACACTTACAGAAGTGGTTTTGGTTCCCAACTTTCACAAGGAGAACAGAGCAGACTAGAAAAGGTTTTATGCATAACAAAATAATAAATTTAAAGCAAGTCACCCTGAGGGCAAAAGCACAGGGACCTTCTTCTGAATGACTAAGTTAAGTCCAATAAATTATTATACTTATTATTTTATTAATAGCCAAGTACCACTCATGAAAGAAAAATACTTGTCTTTCAGAGACATTTCTCTGAAAGTTTCAAAGTCGCATGACTAATTTGTTCTTTAGAGCAGACCGAATTGGACATCCATCTGAGTCCAGTTTATAGCACGCAGCACTTTTTCCACAGTGCAGTTCAATCCCAGTGTTTCGGCACTGCTAGACATTAATGACTGCAGAAGTGAAGTTGAAGAATGACCAGAGACTGCAGAATGCTCTTTACCCTGCAAGTCTGGTGACTCGCATACAGCAGACAGATGTATGTATTTCCCCTTGCAGAGGTCACATATCTTTAGCTCGCAGATATCTTTAGCTCACAAGCAGATAGCTTGTGAGATGTAGAAACTCTGAGGCAAAAGTAACCAGAGACTTTTAAAGGTTGATTCTGGTGTCTACGTGTCTAGCTCTGATTTTCGTAGTATTTTAAGAATAGCACATCACTGGATCCATCCCCTACCTCTAGACCTTGAACACAAATACAGTGCAGAAGAGTGTGGTAGGGCAGTGCAGTGACGGGGAGGACACTTGCAGTGATCCCTTGCAGCTCAGCTTTGGACCTTGGAAAGCTCCAGATGAAGTGTTCAGAGCCAAAGAGGTTGAGTACAGGAGATACAAAGGGCAGATGGAGTCTGTAGTTATGAAGAGGTACAACTTGATGTTAGGGAATGGGGGTAGAGAAACCTGTTGGGAACATATAAAAGAGATTCAGTGTGCCCCAGGGCCTAAGAGAAGATATCTACAAGGAGATGGTTAGTTCTGAAGAGAGGAGAGATGGAGCACTGAAATAATGAGAGGAGAGGGGAGGCAAAGGTGGTTTTGTTCGAGTTTTACAGCCAGTACCTCATAACGCAGCACAGCAGGGATATTGTGTGACTGCCTGGGCAAAACTGCTGAGAAACGTGGAAAATAGGGAACTGTGGTGGCATCTGTGCAGGACAGTGGACTTGTACCTGGCACATTTGAAACGTGATGCTGGAACTTGTAACCCACATAGGAGAGCTAGGAAAGCATGTTCACTCCCCATCTTTTGCTCTACTCTGGGCAAATTTACTTGCGAAAGCCCAAAGGAAGGAGGCTTCTTATGGGTAGATGTGGCTGGAGGGCAGCATGCAAAGACCCAGAGGCACTGAACATCTCTGTCCCTTTCTGTCTCAGATTGCAGGATGCAGGCATGTATTCTTCTCTGCCACCTCTGCTGCTGCCTGAGGGAGATCAGCTAAGTGTTACAAAGGGAAAAAAGCAAAGAAAGATCTCTCAGCTGCTCCCCTGATGTGCAGAAGCACAATGATAGCTGCAAGAGAGTTTAGCTTTTGCCTTCCGGAAAAGATCATAATGGGAAGCGATAACATTCCTTCACACTTTTAAAGCCATCTGGAGGTACTGAAGGGGAAGGGCAGTGCTGCAGACTACAAGTTTTTCTTTTGTACTCTGATGGCCTAGAATCATATAATCATTAATGTTGGAAAAGACATCTAAGATCATCCAGTCCAACTGCCAACCCATCCCCACTGTGCCCACTAACCACGTCCCTGAGTGCCACATCTGCCCTTTTCTTGAACACCTCCAAGGACTGCTGCTCCACCACTTTTCCCTGAGCAGTCTGTGCCATTGCCTCATCACTCTTCTGAGAAGAAATTTGTTTTAATATCCAACCTGGGGAGATCCTCTAAGAAAAGCAATCAAAAGGCAGGATTGGCATGTCCTTAGATAACTCATCTGCTCTTCACATGGATGCTTGTGTATGGGAGGTAGCAGCTTGATTTTTGACAATGGCAAAACTTCTGATTTAACTTTTTTAACAGAAAAGTGTATTTCTTGGGATAAGTTACCCCAATTCACCTCCTGGGGGTAACCCATCTCTGAAACGTATCAGTCCCCAACCAAAGGGAGAAGTGAAATTTTGCTCCCCTCCACCCACTTCCTCCCCTTTCGTAGCAATGTGAAGCACAGGAAGGAGAAGGAAGGCATTTTTTTGCCCTTAAAATAAACTCCAGTTGAGAAATAAGAGAGCTTTGTCACCACCTCTCTCCTGCCCCACCAGCTCTGCTCACAGGGACCATCCTTACCCAACACCAGCACTGCTAACCCAGTAAATCTGTTCACTTAAGGGGGATGAAGGTGTTTTGCTGCCCATTGGCAGGGTATGTTAGCAGGCTGTGGGGCTGTCCCTGTGTCATAAATCCCTTGTGCTTCTTGCACTGATTAATAAGCACAGGAGTGTCATGGTAAGAGACAGAACCGGTATCCCACCTTTCATTTAATGTCTGCAGCTGATACAAGTCTAAAAACTTGTAAAAAAGGATGGTTCATCTCTGCAAATCCGGAGAATCTGTGCCAGGATGTCAGAAGCCTGAGATCAGGCAGGTACAGACCTGATATGGGACCTTTCCTAGTCCTGGGTATTTAGCTTTAGCCACAGAAACCAGAAACTTCAGCTTTCTCAATCTTTATTGCAAAGCCCCTTGCAGGATTGCACAACTGCCTCATGGCTCAGTCATCCGCCAGTATTGCTACATGAGGTGCAGATACATGTAAAAGGGTTTAATGAGGAGCTCCTTTCTTTCACTCCTCTTCTGTTTTAGCTTTCAACCCTGTTGCTTACTCTAGGTCAACTTGCTTGATGATGACGCCTAACGTAAGGCTTTCTGGAAGCTGCTTGGTGCCTGGAGCTCTCTGGACATAACCAGTGTCCAAGTACCTCCAGCAAATCCAGGTCAACCAGTGACATAAATCTTGGCAAGAGCAGGACACCAGCATGAGGATAATTTCTTGTGCCTTGGACCTTCCAATGAAGATTACCTCAACTGCAAATATGTGAAGGATATAAAAGTGGGGAGGCAGCTGATGGCAGTCCCGGCTTGTGGGAGGGCTGTGCTAAGCTGGACAGTGATTCCCTGGGCACTGAGGCTGTACTCACACACAGCCAGGGGGAGGAGGTGGGCAAATATATTTATTTGAGCAAATTATGTTCTCTGATGTGAACACGTAAATATCAAACCTTTCAAATGTGGTCCACTCTTGGGATCAACAGAAGTGATATGAGGTGTAACAGAAGTTGAAGAAAATCATCCACAGAAATAAGAAATTCCAGGCAGATTTTGAGAGAAATTTGATTCTACAACATGAAGATGTTATCACTGAAATATTTATTGCTTCTAAGATTTCTTGCTGAGATCACCTCCCTTGGCCTATGTCCTGTGATACCTTTCCTTTCCAAGTTTTTCCCAGTGCCTGGCATGGGCTTACTGAGCCTAGAAAAGTGTTCAGCAGAAGGATGAGGTGTGATGATGCCTGGGGTGCTCCTTTAGCACAGGAGGGAAAAGGATAATTCTTTGAACTGACCATTTACATTCAGAAGCCTTCCAATGACCCCCAGTGTGCTTTCTAAAAAGATCTATGCTTCTAGATCCAAATGGTTGCACTTCACTTCTCTGCTTGGAAAAAGGAAAAACAGTTAGTAGTGTCTGTCTGTGGGCTTATTTAAAGTGAAGGGAATCTGTGCCTGTGAGTAGGGGCACAGATCTTACCTCTTGCTTTTTGCAAGCACTCTCTGCTTGTGTCCAGCCCCCATCTTAAATTCCCTCTTCCTTCTGCATGCATATAACTGCTGCACTGATCCTTTGCTGCCAGTTTTGGGATGAATTTGCTCTGTTCTGCCTCTGACCCACCCCTTTACGAAGAAAAAGCCTTTACCAGGCTCCTGGGTGAGAAATATTTGGCCATATCTCACAGCCTCATTTTGCTTGACCTGTTTGCCACAAATAGCACAGAGGGCTACTCTCTCCCCTTTGGCACCACACTGATTCACTATTGATTTCTGTGAGCTTTGTTCTCCCTTTCTGATCTGGGGAAAAATTGTCACAGTGTTGTAAATATCCTAGAAGAGGGATGCAAAAGGATTCATCTTTTGCACGAATATTAAGCAGTGCTTTCTATTGTAGCCCTTCTGTCTCCATACAGTCCCAAATTAATAACACAGAACTTTAACCTCTCCAACTCCTTCTAATCTCTTCATGGCTTTGGCCACTCCATCATTATGGAAACCTTGGTTATTCCAGGAGTCTCAATGAATTCTGTCACCAGTGAGAGGATCTGCCCATAGCCAGTTGTTTGTGTGTGTCTTCTTTCAAACACTGAGGCAAATATTCCAGGAAAGGAAGAAACAGTGAGAGTAAACATCATGGAAATCAACAAGCTGAGGGAATGTGCTGTATCATAGCAGTCCAAAAACAAGAGCTCTCAGCATTTTCCACAAATACCCTGTGAGAAGCCTGTAAGATGCCAGGTCCCCAGGAAAGTTCGCTCTGGGAGAAAGTGCTTCTGATACAAAATGCTCTCCTCAGTGGACCCAGCTGCCTCTCTGTGGCTGCCCCTTTCAACTTCAGCAAATACATCCTCATAAGCACTTCTAGAAGGCTGCATCACAGCTCTTTTAAGCAAGAAAGGGGCCCAGTGCTTAGGTACCAGCCCTAGGTCAGCCTTAGAAACTTGTAGACTCTCTGTAGTCCAGTGGCAAGAAAAAAAACATTCTGTGCTGGGTGCATGTGTATTTGTTGAAATATGTCCAGGTATGGTGGGAAGGGTGGATAGGAAATTGCCTGTCTCACTTACAGCTTGCCCCTCTGAAAGCAGCTCAATAGGTTGTCTCTATCCCACCACACATCTCTGGATGCATGAGGACCACTAAGTCCATTCCATGGAGATGCTGTTTCTCTCTGCTTTTTTTTTTTAATCCTTGTATTCCTCCATTCATTATAAGACCTTTCCCCTTTCATTCAATTTGTATCTGCAAAGTCCTCAGTTTAGAAACAAAGATTTGTGACCATGAATCGTAGAATCATAAAAAGACCACAGGGTTGATTTAGGCCAAACATCAATGCTCCCCCACCATGCACATTAACCATGGCCCCCAGTGCCACATCTGCCTACTCCCAAGGACACCTTTGAGATCTGAAGGCTGGAAGAGCAGAAATGATTTCTGAATGTCTATTTTGATAAAAAGGACAGAGGTAAGAATATGATCCAAAGCTGAGACATTAATGCTATGTGTTTGAGAACCGTGTTTTATCATGAGGTGTAATTAAGATTTGTTGATGCACTCAGTGCATTTTCATAAAATCAAGAGGCTTAAAGGCAGCCAAATTGAGGCTTTTATTTCAGCTGGAAAGTGGTTTCTGCCACTTCTGTAATGTTTATGTAAGGAGACAAAAAGGTTTTCCAGGCAGAAAATACAAAAGCTGTTTATAGGAGCTTGAGCATTTGATCTCAGAGCCCAGGGCAAGGCTGGAGAGAGCCAGTGACAAAGCATTCTTGCTTGAGGAGAAACAAGGAGGGAGCAAAGGACAGGAAGAGATCAGGCAATTCCAGTCTGACCAGCTTTTGAATCCCTGAAAATGCATTCCCTCTTTATAAAAAGCCTTTTTATCATAAAGATGGCACTTTGCAATGCTGCTATTCCAGCTAAGCTCATAACTCTGCCAGACAAAAAATAGACGAGGTGAGAAGTGAATCCTCTCAAAATCAGAAAACTTTCTAAATGTAGTTTTGAAACATATTATATATTTATATACACACATATAATTTATGTATAATTTATATACACACATACATTTATATACACACGTATATTAAAAGACAAAGAGAAACTACCAAGAGTCCAATAAATTACACAATTACTTGCTGTCAACTTTGTGCAGAAAGAGCTCAGATCCCATAGCAATGGGCAGCATATGAACAACCCGTAACACATCTGGAAGTTTCTTCTGGAACTAAAAGCCCCAAGCCAAGAACAACCTTTGACTTCCACGTGCTTTGGGCTGTGTGACTTGTATTGCTTAAAGAGAAATGTGTCTGCCTTAGACTCACACTCTAAACACAAGGGGAATCTGCTTTTCATGGAGCTCTGACCTGGCAGAGGTGGATGGCTGTGTGGGCCAGGAGCTGTTTTAAGATCTAGAGGACAGGATGGAGATTTGGTAAGAGCAGCACATGGGAGACGGTGTAGATGGCAGACCACAAACATATTGCCTTCATAGCAGTTTGTCCCATTGCAACACTGTGTGGTCAGCAGCATACAAAGGCTGAATGGAAGAGTCAAGATGGCCACGTGAGTCACAGATGAAGGGACAGGGTATCCCTTAAAAACAGATGTGCGAGGAGAAGTCACTGCTGTCATCAATTGCTTCTACAGGAAAGGCGAGGCCAAACAAGACTTTGGGACTTGTGCTGCTTCACAATGGATTGGAGGAAGCGTGTGACCAGGCAGACCACTATTTGTTCTTGTTTAGACAGCTGGTGGTATTGCTGGTCTGGTGGGTATTACAACTTGGTTAGGTTGGTTTCCTTCCTCTCATTCTTTGTGGAGAACTGTTTGGATGCTGTGGAACCAGCGTGGGTGGCTGGTGTTGACCCTCACTTATTGCGTCCAGAGTCAGGGAGCACAGCTTTTGACACCTGTTTTGCAGTTCTTTTGGGGCAAACTCAAGCTTGCATAAGCAACTCAGAGTATTCTGAATTAGTTTGAGGTCAGTGTGGCGAAGGTCCATGCTGTAAACAAGGGATCCAAAATCATTTTTGCAGTGCCATTTTCCTGCTATTCCAAGGAGCATCCATGAAGGGGATGCACAGAGCCTGTCTGTGACACGCTTCAGGGGTTTTGGTCAGGATGAGCCAGGAAGTCTTTTCGTCTTAGGGGAGTAATTGTAGCAGCTTTCGGAGGAGGATGTGGACATTGAGGGCAGCTACTAATCTCCAGGCGTTTGTGTGAAAGGGCAGCGTGGTTCCTTACTGGGATTTGCAAGAGCATGGGAGCGGAAGCTGGGAAGAGTGGGTGGGTGTGATATCCCCCGTGGCTTGTCTGTGATGAAGAAAAACAGCTGTCAGACCAAATGCTCATTGCCAGCCTGCTGGTCAGCACAGACAGCTGTCAGGACAGACAGCACCCAACCTCCAGCCTTTTTGTGCTTCCATTTATCAGTGCCTTTTTCAACACACCACAGCTTTCTCTGAGCTTTTCTCTTCTTTCTGGAGACCTGGTGTTCTCTGACCTGTGCCAGCTACCAAAGTATCTGTTAGAAACAATGGCAGATTTTACCAAGGGGAAACTGCTGAGCAGCAGCAGTACCTGAGAAAGAGGTGGTGATAGAAGCTGGAAGTCCAAACAGAGCTGTAGATTTCATGCCTCATATCTTCTGTCTGCTTCCCCTGGCCTGCGCTTGGAGAGGTGAATCAGGAAGGTTTAGTAATCATTTATTGAAGCTCTACAGGTGACTATTCATCTACCACTGACCACATCCTCATGCTCTCTCTCTATTGAATGCCACTTTGGTGTCCCTTCCAGTTGGACTATATCTGAGGACCACAGTGGACTCACAAATCCTGGCGTACATAATGAGGTCCTGTGTCCTAAGGAGATGTTCATGGGCCACTGAGTGATAATGTACAACAAGCCTGTGTTTGACACACAGCATCCCTACCATCCATCTCCCACAGCCCCCAGCATGGCTCAGGTGAACAGTAACAAGAGATGCTTCCCAGGAAGTCACAGGAAAGGGCAAACCCCTGAAGTTATGCTGGTAATGGTCTAGCATGATGAAGAGGAAACCTAGAAATGCAACAAACTTTCATCTGGCCACATGGTTCCTATTTCTGTCAGACACCAGGTAGGTCTTGTGTACCCTATCAGATTCACATATGGAACTTCTCTGTTGATAAATGGAAAGGGAAAAAGAAGACAGTGAAACTGTGGGTAAAGGTTCTGATGCCTGCTACCTTGAAGGAAAAATTGTTTGGGTTGAGTCTTTCTGCTTTACCATCTAGGATAGGTCTAGACCTTTAAGAAAATACACTTCTTACTGTGCCTAAAAGGGACTGGTGAGACTAGCACTTGTCCAGTGAGCCCTGCCAAAGTCCAGCTCCCTCACGTTCCCTAAGATCGCATGTATCCATCCCCAGCTTCCAGCCCCAGCATCTTATTGAGAGCTAAACACCCCAAACCTGAGCTGAGGCACAGACCCATCCAATTGGGGAAGCTGTGACAACCTCTCACATGCCAAGGAGCAGACTCAAGGGAATGACTGGGGTGGCAGGTAAGCCTTTCAAGTGCTCCCTACCTGCTGAACACTAAGAAAGTCAATTTTTCCCTTGTATTTGCCTCTCTGACCTGTCTCCTCCTCTTTGTTGGGTTTTGTGGAGGCATTATCCCAATATATGGGATATATATAATATATGCAGGCATGTATGCCAGCTGCCACATCTCTTGGTGCATCACCACTGTAAAATGGGAGTGTGTGATGGGAAAGGCACTCATCTGCTGTGCAGCAGTGGAGCTGGAGCCCCTGGAAGAGTCTCCAAAAGCAGAGGCTGTAGCTGGCAGACCTTGGCACTGAAATATCTATCCCACACGGTAGTGCACACAGAAATGTTGGGCTGCTGAGCACGCAGTGGTACTGAGGCAAGATTTTGCTTTTCTTCTGCAAAATCAGAGCATGTTTATGTAAATATTTCAGTGTGTGGCCTTGCAGCTATCCTGCTACGTTCACAGGTTCCATTGTATGTCTGTAGAAAATCTGAAATGAGAAAACTGAGGCAGGAACTATTTATCATATATTCTCTTACATCTCTGCATATATACCAGTACAACGTAATATACCCGTGCTGATACACAGGTAAGTCCTCTAGCTCATGCCTGAGCTTCAAATCTCAGATGAACTGCTGACAGCAAAGGACATACCTGTCCATGTCAGTGGAAGGTCTTCCTTGACTGCCAGCTTGGATTTAACTGAGGCAGCTGAAGATGTTCCCCATGCAGGGCACTTCTGGGTCCTGGCTCTCTGTGGGCCCAGGCAGTCCCCAGGGCTCTTGCCTTGCTTCAAATCTCACTGCCCAAATTTCCAATGAGCTGCAGCTGTACTGCAGCCCTTAAGAAAGGGATGAAGATGATGAGTGCCTTTTGGATAGATCCCTAAATAATTCTTGTAAGAGAAATGTGCCTCTGATCCGAGCTGGATTTAAACCAGTTGAGGTGGTGAGAAACCAGATGTGATTTACTAAGAGGTCGGGAGTGGAGCAGGGAGAGATAAATGGCCAATTTCTGATGTCAGAGATGTGCATTCCACCACCAGAAGGGGGGTCCCATCTTAGCCATGCTATGCTGGTGGAAGACACAGGGTGGTATATCTGCCCACTCTGCTGGGCCAAAGGGAAACACAAAAAATCAGCTGTAATTGTTGCAACCCAAATTACACAATGGAATAAGCTGATCATGTAGCTTGTCTCTTATGTCATAGTTGGCACATGAACCAAATACATGCATTTCTAAGGCTTATGGGCCGGTAGTTATTATAAATCCTCTTATCTGTCCCACAAAGCTATAAGAAAACCTCCTCTTTTTATCTTTGAGGTGTTGAAATACGCATGAAACATTTCTTGTCCTGTGCACTCATAAATATCACTCTTGCCTATCACCATGCTTTCATTCAAGACATTATTTCATCCCCTTAGCATGTCATAAACAAAGCCATCTCATCCTTATTAACTCCTAGCAGGGAGGAATGCCCACGCTGTTTGTCATACTCCATTCTATGATCAGTTTGAACAGGACACTTGTCCCTGGATTCCTACACTGGGGAAATGTTCTTCATTTTCCTCAGAAAAAGGAAACATTCCTTCAGATGAGTCTGCTTAAACATGGCCAGAAGATCCTGGCTCTATCTAGTGCTAAGCCACATTTTTCAGATGCCTTGGCATTACGTATCTAGACTCTGTCTCCCAGGGTGCTTCTCAGCCTGAAACTTCCACATGCACTTCTTGCAAGTGAAATGGTTTTGGAGGCAGAGCGTAGTTTACTGAGAATAAAGTATTAATATCATAACCTAATCATTTATAAGCTCAAATCCAAACAAATCTCCAAGAGGCATCTTGGCAACATTTCCAGACCTACCACTTCAGAGTATCATGAAGACTGTTGTGTTGTGTTTTGGTTTTTTTTAATCAAACGTTAAAATTTTCCATTAAGGATCTTTCTGTGGGTTAAGTTCAAGTTGCAACATGTGAATGGTGCTGTTACTGAGGTGGCAAAGCAGCTATCAGACAGCTGCTCTGGGGATGAAAGATGAACAGCAGAGCATACATTGGGTGCAAGATCTTTGCTTGTAGATTATGTAGCTCCCTGCTTGCCTTTGCACTGATCGCCATCAGCTTTACCTTTTTCATGTCTCTACAGACAAGAAATGTTACAGCAGGTGAAATCCAATGTGCTCCACAGCAGATGCAGCTGTAAAGCCAGGGAGATACTCGACAAAAGTTTTCCCCAGAGCAGATCAGGCTGAGCCTTCACCCAGTGTATCCCAGCTGTGTCACCTACTCTTCCACGGTCATTTCTTCTCCATTTCCTCCTCTTCACCCCCATGATTTCTTCTCTGATGTCTTTTCCCTTCCTACACAACCTTGTTAAACTGGCTTAATTCTCATTCAAAGCCATACTTCCCCACTGTGAGATTATAAACAAACCTCAAAGCGGATGTGAATGTTCATCCCTTGCCCCCCACACAGCTCCTTTATGTAATTTCTGTCAGAACAATGCTGAATAGCAGCAAACTGTTCTCCGACTTGTCACTTGAGAGGTTGTTGTTGTCAACAGGTTCTCCATAACCACCTCATCCATCCTCCCACTCCACTTGGTGGCTTGGGTGTGTGACAGATTTGCAATCCACACTGCATTTTTAATAAGCCTCTTTGGACATCAAAGGAGTCATTCTGAAAGTGAAGCTCAGCCCCTCTGACCTCTCTGAGCTTCCCTCTTATATTCAATCTGGAAATACTACTCTGAAAGCTGAATGTGATCTCCTGCTTGCTTTATGCTCCAGCAGCTCCTACCTCGTGTCATTCCTGGGGCAGAGTCCTCAAGGCTGGATCATTCACATTCATTTCCACGGCCAGCTCATCGCCAAATATCCCATAAGATAGAGGTCTATCTAGTCATGTGTCTGTGGTTTACAGCCTGCAGGAAGGCTGTAGTTATTCGCTTGTGGGTAGAAAACCAAGGTCTGGAGAGATGAAGTGGTTTGGCCTGATGTTGTGCAGGAAATGTGTGGGGAAGTGGGGGTGAACCTGACCAGCAGGCTGAGCGTTGGGCCATACACACCTTCAGTACTGTGTTCAGTTTTGAGCCCCTCACTATGAGAAAGATATCGAGGCCCTGGAAATGTCAGGAGAAGGGCAATGAAACTGTGAGAGGTCTGGAGCACGAGTCTGATGGGGAGTGACTGAGGGAACTGGGAATGTTTGGTCTGGAAAAGAGGAGGCTTAGGGGAGACCTTATTGCTTTATATAACTGCTTGGTAGGAGGCTGTAACAAGGTGAGAGTCAGCCTGTTCTCGGGTAACAGATAGGAGAAGAGCGAATGTCCTCAAGTTTGCCAGGGTAGGTTTAGGTTGGATATTAGGAACAATTTCTTCTCAGAAAGAGAAGATGATTCTGTGATTCTACGATCTTAGGGGTCTTTTCCAGTGTAAATGATATTTTGTCAACCTGTCTGTGGCATGGGCTGTTATGAAGAACAATAAAGCAAAAAGTTCACATCTTATGTTAAATACAAGTGATTTGCAGCAAGGCAGGGTTGCAGGCTCTGTGGCCAAAGCTGCTCTGAGTTCCCCAGGATGTAATTCATCTTCAGGTTGGCACCACAAAACCTGCTGCCACTGCTTGCTCATAACACTTGAATGTGCCCCTCTTTTTCCCCATTAAAATCACATGGACACTTCTGGCAGAGCATTAGTCAAACAGATTTGAAAGGGCTGAGAGAAGGATCTTGACTTCTGCTAGTTTTCAATTACATTTTACTAAGGTAATTGCAGACGAGCCCTCGCTGTATCTGGCTGCAGTCCTAGAGAGCTGTGAAGCTCCATCCATGCATCATCTGCTCATTGCCCAGCGCTGATTTATATCCTGGTAGAGAGCAGAGCCCACCTTCTGTCACACGTCACCTGACAGCTCTGTGTCTGGCCCATGACAGTCTTCGCTGTTCATCCTAAGCTGTCTCCAGACTCACCTGTCTGAAGCGACTCTTTCAGACGGGACAGGTCACCACTGGAGGAGCCTCACTAAAGCCTACAGGGCAAGCTTGGTGTAGACTTAAGACAAAAGAGAAAGTGTTCCTCTTGGGCCAGCTTGCCCCAAACAAGGAAGAAGGCTGCATCTCCACAGGCCTATGGTTATCCTCCATTCCCAGTCATTTTCCAAGCAGTATAAGAAAGCTATTTCCACCACAATGGATGTAGCCATATGTGTAATGGACAGACAGCAGCAGAGGCCATCAGGTTACTGCGTTGTTAACGGTAACACAATTATGGGAAATACTGGATTCCTTCTCTTAACTAAACTTGAGATGACATCACAGATGTTTATCTGTGACCAGATCTTTTCTTCTGAATGTTGAGGACATTCACTTCCCAAGGGATAAAATCAGAAGAAAAAACAATTGTGCCTTTTTCTTTTTTCTGCATTTGACATCAATGGGATTTTCAGTTGACTGGAGTTAGTGTTTTAATAAGGAAGAGTTGAATAATTCTAGTAAAATTTTGGTTCTTTTCTGAAATGGATAGAGTAGCTCCATGTCTTCAGCTGGAACACAGATGAGCAATGCGGGGTTTTGTGTCAAAATTAAGCCTTGGATTTTCATCTCCAGCCAACTACCATTCAAATTCTAGGTGGACTTTATGAGGCTTCACACAGTTTCTTGGCTTCAGACCTTCCATACACATCAGTGGTATCATGGGGAAATGAAGTCTGGCACAGAGCTGCTGGGAAGTTTGCTTTCATGCTAGGCATGAATTACAGAAGTGATGAAAGATGTTTCTGATGTTTCTATTTGCTATTAGTACCATTCAAAATCTTTTGTCTCTTTTTGACAAATATTTTAATCATGTGTGCTTTCTCTGTTTTCTCTGCTTTCTCTTTGGAAATGCAACATAAAAGGAAGAAGAGGAGGATGAGGAGTCACAGAAGGAGCTGGATTTGCCAGTCTTGGAGAACAAGCCTT
Organism: Perdix hodgsoniae; assembly: GCA_035772895.1. Taxonomy (NCBI): domain Eukaryota; kingdom Metazoa; phylum Chordata; class Aves; order Galliformes; family Phasianidae; genus Perdix; species Perdix hodgsoniae. The sequence continues at coordinate 26,417,615 of JAPSGF010000006.1, forward strand.
CATCAGGTACACACAGTGCATGGAGCTTGCTTCTTGTTGGTGGGGCCAATTTAAACCTGTCTTTTTATAAATGGACCTGATCCAGGATGATAATGTGATGACATTCAGATAGCAGCAAATAAAACACAGATACATCTGAGATAACAGCCCTGGGACTTGTTATACGTCCATTACAGCCTGCTTGTGACCCTGTGAGTTTTTCAACACAGTGTGTCTGTGCCTGTATGATGACAGGACAGGCATTTGCAGCTAATGCAATTTTAAAAGTCTTTGACCTCATCCCTTGCAAAAGATAATGAACTACGGTATGCTCAGTGTTTGCTCTCTCCTGCAGTCTGTATACCACAGGCATGTCCCTACAGGGAGAATAAAGTGGAATTTGTCCATTTCCACCTTTAAAAATGTCATTCTCTTTTCCCTAACAAGAAATGTTGGGCCATGAAATCTGTCTATAAAATTCTGGATGTGAGTCACAGCCAGCCTGCAGGTTGCTCATTCCTGTTTGGCAGAGCTGGCTGTGAAAATCATTGGCAGCCCCCAAAGCATCTGTTAAAAAAGCATCACTGATGTCTGTTCCCTGCCATTCTGAGCTTGTTTTGGTGGGAAACTGCTCCTTATCCTACCCATGGCTGCCCAGACTTGTTTCTGGCAGTCTTGCGGACCTCCTGCTCCCAGAAATGCATTGCGAGGACTGGTCAAAAAATATTCCCTAAGAAGAGAAGACCTCAGCCCTGATAAGAGATCCTCCATCATAAACATCAGCATCACTCATTGGGTCTCACTGCTGCATCTGCTTTGTAAACTCAGAAAGCAGAACATCCACTTTTCTTCCACAGACACATAGAATCATGGATGTGCTCAACCTTTACAAGCGCTGAGCACACACTGATGGCAGAGGATCTCTGCCTGTGGGGTTGGACCAGAGATAGCACTGCACAGCAGGATTGAGCTGCAAAGGGTTGGCACTGTGCTGATGGAAAACAAGTGGGAGAAAAAAGGTATTTCTGTCTTCCTTGTTCATGTCAGAGCTGAATCTGCCCTGCTTGGACAAGAAGGGCTTTGTATGCCACGTCTGTGCCATGTCCTGGAGGCAGCATTGTAAGGCAGCAGCAGTGAAATGAAATGTTTCACCAAAGTATTTTTCACCCTTCGTCAGTTAGAATCAGCTGTGAGGTAGTTTTTATTTTTTGTGGCAGACAAATGAAAGCAAAGCTCCTGGCTCTTGCATTTGCAATACAACAGAAACACTAATGAGCAGAGATGCTCTGAGTAGATGAAGATCAATACTGAGCTGGAGAGTTAGCCTCTGGATTGTGATTTATCTTGATTCCACTGAAGAGAGAATGTAAGCAACATTTAGTTGATTTTCTGGGAAAAAGAGCAGCAAATATTTTCCATCTCAAACCCGAAAAGATCAGAAAACATAAGCAATTTTTTTAATGTTGCAGACAGGAATGAGTGTCAATTGTGTAAAATGAAATCTGTGTTTTCCTGGCTAAAAACAGGACAATGCCAAATGAAATGAAAATCTGTGAAGAAAATAGTCTTAAAACAAAACGCACAACAAAAGTATTATTTGTCATAAACATCTATGCTAAAGGCAGGTAATGCGCAGCAAGATACAAAGATGAACGTGGAGGAAAGACTGATGCCTCAGGAACCCTCTCATGGTTGGTCTAGATGATTTTGCTGGTCTTTTCAATCTTAGAATCACAGAGCTGTAGAATCACCAAGGCTGGAAAAGATCTCTGAGATCATCCAATCCAACCATCGACCTACTACCAGTATTGCCCACTAAGCCATCTTCCTTAGTGCCACATCTATAGGTTTCTTGAACAGCTCCAGTGGTGGTGACTCAACAACCTCTCATGTTATGTCCATCTGTAACGTGCTGAGAACTTCACAGCACAGGAGTGGTGTACTTAGGGTTTCACTTGTACAGTTCAGGCAAATACACAATCTGACGAGAGAATATGCCTTAAAAATAAGGGTATGAGTTTTGCTAGTTTATTTGCAAAGATGCCTTCTTTGCCTTAATGCCTTCTACGGTAAAAAGTATCTTAATAAAACAACACACAAAAGCAATCACTGACATCATCCAGTACCACCACCAGCCATTCTCCACCATGCCCACTAACCGTGTCCCTTATTGCCACATCTGCCCATTTCTTGAACACCTCCAGGGATGCTGACTCCACCACCTCCCTGGGCAGCCTGTGCCAATGCCTCACCACTCTTTCTGAGAAGAAATTTTTACTAGTACCCAACTTGAACCTCCCTTGGTTTAACTTTAATCCATTACCTCTTGCCCTCTGTTCACTTGCAGTGTTGGGACTGGCTGTCCCACTGCCCTCCAGTTGGCAGATCTCTGCTTAAAGATGAGTGGCATCTGTGCCAGAGATCCATGCTAAAAGCTCCAGGATAAGGCTGTGTTGTGCAAACAGCGGGTTTCTCTTCTCTGTACCATTTTGTTGCTGCACCGTCTCTACCAAGCCCATCGTTGGGCACTTCTCCTGGCACCAGCCATCAATACCACAGTGCTGGGGAAAGATAAACCCCACAGAGCAGCCTCAAACCACCCATCCCACCTCTGCAGAGCCTGAAAGCAAAGCTGCAGTAGGAAACCAGGGGAAATGAAGGAAAAACAGTGTTCTGGCTTCTTGCTAAAGAAAATTCACAGGATGGCTGCTCTCTTCTTTCTGCCACAGTGTGGTTATGTGCTGCACCACAAGTGAGCTGGCTGCCACCCAAGCAAAGCAGAAATCACGTTTTGGTGCCGGACTCAGAATGTTTGCAGGTAGCTCAGTGTGCATATAGCTGGAGTGGTTTAAAATGTGATGGACATCAACTGGACACATCACTCCTCTGCATCTTGTTTGGAGAATAAGGACGCTTAAATTAACTTTATCACTACATTTAATGATTGACAAGACAGGAATACCAGCATTGGGTGGTGAACTGTCCAGTAAGACCTGGGTACCAGGCCATGTCTGCTGATGGTGGCAAGAAAGCACATAACTGCACCATGCATGTTATTAAGCATTTCAGAATGATTTCTCTTTACTCTCTTCCTTAAATGCAGGATCAGGTTATGTGTATTCTTAACCACTGTTAACCTTTAAGGTCCCTTCCAACCCAAGCCATTCTATGATTCAGTGACTCCATGTTTATATGCACTGCTCTTCTGCTGGCAGCTGCAGTTCAGCATGTCTCTCTGCCTGTCCTTGGCTCACAGCTTTGCAGAATTTCTCCATTAAACCCCAACATCCTTATTCAGCTACTCAAAGGAATGAAACATTTTGCTATCTCAGACTTCTTCTCTTCCTGAGGTAGCAACTTACTCAAGGAAAGCCTGAACTGGCCAAGATGTTTATTTCCTCAGCAGGGAAAAAGCTGCTTTAGCGTCAGGTTAACAAATGACAAATGAAGCAGTCTAAAAAGGATATTGCTGAAAGAACTCAGTAGTGCCAAACAGAGTTAGACCAGAGATGGATTTGGGTTTTGCAAATGGGAAAGTACTCCACGTTTCGCTGCTTCCATCAAGAACAGTGGGGCTCTGGCACAGGTTGCCAAAAGAGGTGGTGGAGGTCTCATCCCTGGAGACATTCAGGGTCAGGTTGGACAGGGCTCTGAGTGCCTTGATCTAACTGTAGGTGTCCCTGTTCAATGCAGGGGAGTTGGACTAGATGACCTCTAAGATTTCCTTCCAACTCAAACAGTTCTATGATTCTATGTGGTGTGTGCAAGTGGATGGTGTGAGCAGTGCAGCACCCACACCTTAGGACGGTCTCTCTGCAATGCCATATAACAAATTGGAAGCTGAAAACATCAAGGGAAGTGCTGAAAATAAAGGGGGAGAAAGAGCACAGATTGTGGAGATGTTTTATTAAAAGGAACTGCCTCAATGTAGTTTATTTCCCAGTAACAAATGACTTGAAGCATCATCAGTATCACAAATACACTTCCAAACTCTGCTCCATTTGTGTGTGTTGAGATAAGAAGAACCTAAAAAAACTTTCTCTTCTACAATGCATGCAAATATATATTGCCCATCTTGAAACAAGCCACCATGACACATGGATTTGATCCAAAATACAGGTGCCATATAACATGTCAGTGCTCAGAAAGCAGATTCTTTCATGTTATTTGCACGTGAGCTGTGCCCTGTCCTGGCCATTTTAAGACTGCAAGTGTTTCTAACTGGTCATCTATTGGAAAGTGAATCTAGAAAGGAATGGCTTCCCCGGTGCTTCTGGATCACTTCACAACTCCAAAGCTTTTGAGGATCCAGGAACACCTCCTTTGTGGGATTCCTTCTCTTGTCCTCCATGGGTGGCAGGGAGAAGGCATTGGATGTGAAGCCACCAGCCAGCAGAAGAGTGAACTACACTGGATATTGTTGTGCAAGCACTTTTCCTTTGATGTGGCAGATAAGCAAGCAAATACTGGGGGATTTATTTGTATTTCCTAAAATGGGCAAATGGCACTGGATATCTTGAGGGTTTTGTGATATTTCCTACTTCCAATCAGGCTAAATATACTCAAGGATAACTTTTATCTCGGTATCTAACACTATCGCTTCCAATCCCATGTTTAAAAAAAAGAAAGAAAAAAAAAGCAAAGAGATTCCTGGAAATGTAAGGCTCATTTGAAAACTGCTGGTCCATCATTTTACCATCTCTGGAAAGAGAATGTGGTCATTAAGGGGTCTGGCAGTTCAGCCTAGTTATTATTTTATTCCATAGAAATCCAGAGCTCTTTCATTGTGCTCAGTGAGCCTTTCCTCACCTCCTGCTCTTTTATAGAAAGTGTAAATCGCTTCTTTTGAAATTCCTTTTGGACCACCCTGGACATCAAAAACGTCTTGTTGGAGAATCTGGCACTCAGTTAAAACACATGAAACCGAGTCAGCAAAACTTCTAATCATTTAAAACCTTTCCTTTAATCATAACAGTCATTTTCCATGGCAAATTCCAGAGGAGCAATCTTGTTGACATGGCCTTTGCGTGGTACTGAACCTTTGGCAGACCTCCTGGGTAGAAATCAAGGAGCCTTCCTCCAGCCTTTTGTGCTCCACAGATGTATCCTCTCCAGGACCAGGTCTGTCACCATTCTTAGCAGAAGAAAGTTTGTGTGCAAGGTTCAGGTGGACTTTCCTTCTGTGAATCTGCTTGTGAATGAAGGAGAGATATTTATGCTACTTTTAATGTGTAGGATGGGGCCTAGGGCATTAACTTTGTGACTGCTTGAGGATGCATACAGTAATGGCCACATCCCAGCAAATGCACCATTACAATTCCCTTTGGAGTTTGCTCTACCAAGATCCATTATCAATGTTTTACCTATTCCTCTACAAAAACTTTTCTTTTAACTCAAGAACATGAGGTACAATATATTGAGATATTGGGCTTGCATTATGTTCACACATCTTAAATTGTTTAGTCTCGAGTGCCTATTTTTTTACCAGGAGATACAAGGCTTGAGAAAGGCCATTTAGGGCAGAAGGGCTGGAAAAAGATGCAGTTTAAGGATTTTTAAGTTATCGGCACTTCTGGAAGAGAAATAGAAACCTCATGGCTGAAGATACACGCTTATCAGCTCCTGAAATCACTTATTTGGCCTTGGAGATTGGATACTGAACTAACTGGACTTTAGATTAGATCAGGTTCAGTGATTCTCATGTTCCTTTTTTTCCATTTGCATATCACAGGCTCTACAAGCAGTCTTCTCTAAACTTCTCCTGATGAAGTCAGGTTTGTACCTCCACTGGATCTGTCTCTGCCTCTGCCTCTCTAGTCTTACAATTTCAGTCACTCAACCTAGAGTGTATGAAGCAGAACTGATGTGAATATAGTCTAAAGAGGATGTGTGAAGCATGATGTATATAACATTGGGTAAAAACACTAGTATGGATAAAAGGGCAGATGTGGCACTGAGGGCCATGGTTATTGTGCATGGTGGGGATGAGTTGATGGTTGGACTGGACGACATCTTAGTGGTCTTTTCCAATCTTTATGATTCTGTGATTTAAGGGAGATGGATTCAGATCTGCTCCTGCTTAGTGGGGTTCTCCCTTGGCTCTGTAGCTTTGCCATGTCTTTATGTTCAACAAACTTCCAAAGGTGATCTGCTGCCACCACGGCAAAGCCTCAACCCCATGGGGATTCCAGGGTGCTGCTGGAAGGTGAAAGATAATGAAAAGCTATTTGCAAGAAGTCCAAGAATTTGGTAGCTGCTCTTGCCCAAGTCAGGAGAAAAGAACATGATGATCTTCCAATCTTCAATTATTTCTCTTCCCAGTTTAGTGGCACTGTGTTTACTACTCAGCCCTGGTGTTACTTGTGAAAGATCATCCACAAGCAAAGCTCCAGTCACTGCCTACAGGAGAGAAGAAGGCTGGGTTTTCTGCAGGTAGGGAATGGGACAGGTGGTGAAAACTTCACGGAAAGGCTGGAGATTTATTTTTCCAGCTCTGGCATAGTGGGATACAACCCAAACACCCCACACCTACTGCACCTACTGCTTGTCATGCCGCAAGAGTAAAACCCAGAGTCTCTGTGGGTCTGTTCAGAGTAGAAAATGGCTTCTTGGTGCCAAAAAGATCAGCAGAGTATTTTCTGCACCCACTCTCCATGAAGTGTGGTGTCACAGAGTGGGAGCACTGCTCCTTCTGGGGCCATAGGGGATGGCAAAAAACCTGAGAGGTTACAGAGGGGTCCGTGCGGGCAGAAGCTCTGTATACAGGTCTGCTGCCCTCACTGTTAGCACACTCAGGTTCAACAGCTCTGCAAAAAATATTCACTTTTTTCCCCTCAACCTTCTGTCCTACTTCAGTGAGGGAAGAGGGAGAGAGCAGGAGTGATGCTGAGGGGTGCCTGCATGTCACCAAACAGCACTGCTGGACGAGTAAGTAAAGAAGTAAGTGAACTTCAGTACTCATGCAGTGAAAAATGTAGTGGTTTTTTTTCAACTCTCTGTTGGAGAGAGAGCTCTTCCTGTTCACATTTGGAACTGTGTGAAGCCTGCCAATCACAGGCCTGCCTGGAGTAGGGTAAAGGATATGTTCTCTAAACTATGGTCAGGTTTCTGGATCAGATTGGCTAAATATGCTTTGGAGATAAATTCTAGGATGGGTATTTCCCAAGTTAGACTTTGAAGATGTGTTTAAAAGAGCTCCTGTGCTTCAGCATAATGTCCTTCCTGCTGGGGCCCCTCTGATCTGGATGCTCAGGCTGGTGGGAATCAACAAGTGGGAGGACCATCTGGCTGTGGAACACACACACGGGGACACATCCATGCAGCCTGACACAAAGAAGCAGTAGGAGTGAGTTCCCAAAGGCACTCTGTGGCCACTGTATACGTGTAGAGCCCACGTACAGCAACCGCAAAACAAGTCTATGCATACTTCCCTGGAGTATGGAAAAAGAAGGCAGAAGACAAGGAGAGGTCATGTCATCCTGGGTACTGCTGGGGTGCCAAAGCTCAGGACACAAATAAGAATAGGATCATAGAATCATAGAATCCAGTTGAAAGGGACCTCTGAAAGCCATCTAGTCCAACTCCCCTGCAGTGAACAGGGACACCACAGCTAGATCAGGCTGCCCAGGGACTGATCCAGACTCACCTCAAAAGCCTCCAGGGACAGGGCATCAATCACTTCTCTGGGCAACCTGTTCCAGTGCCTCATCATCCTCACTGTAAAATACTTCTTCCTTACACGCAACCTAAATCTACCCTCTTTGAGCTTGAAGCCGTTCCCCCTTGTTCTGTCACCACAGGCCCTGCTAAAGAGTCTGTCTCCTTCTTTCCAGTATTCCCCTTTAGATACTGAAAGGCCGCTCTCAGGTCACCTCACAGTCTCCTCCAGGCTGAACAGCCCCAGCTCTCTCAGCCCGTCCTCATAGGAGAGGTGTTGCATCCCTTGGATCATTTTTGTGATCCACATCTCTCCTGTACTGAGGACTCCCCATCTGGATGCAGTTCTCCAGGTGAGGCCTCACCAGCACAGAGCAGAGGGGCAGGATCACCTCCCTCACCCTGCTGGCCACGCTTCTGTTGACGCAGCCCAAGATACGGTTGTCTTTCTGAGCTGTGAAGGCACACTGCTGGCTCATGTCCAACTTGCCATCCACCAGATATTAACTAGTATTGGTCCCAGCCCTTACCCCTGTGGGACACCACTCATCACTGATCTCCATCCAGTTATCGAGCCATTGACCACCACTCTCTGGACTTGACCTTGCAGCCAGTTCTTTGTCTATTGAACAGTCTACCTATCAAATCCACACCTTTCCAATTTGGAGAGAAGGATGTTGTGGGGTACCATGTCAAAGGCCTTACTGAAATCCAGATAGGTGACATCAGTGGCTCTTCCCTTGTCCACTGATGCACTTACATTATAATAGAAGGGCACTAGTTTGGTCAGACAGAATTTGCTCTTGGTGAAGCCATGCTGGTTCTCCCATATCACCTCCCAGTCTTCCATGTGCCTTAGCATAGCCTCCAGGAGGATCTGCTCCATGATCTTTTCCAGCACAGAGGTGAGATTGGCAGGTAAGTAGTTCCTGGAGTCATCCTTTTTACCCTTCTTAAAAATGAGTGTGATGTTGCCTTTTTTTCCAGTCACCAGGAGCTTCACCTGATTGCCACAGCTTTTCAGATATCATTGAGAATAATGCTCAGTGCTGCTGTGCTCCAGCATAGGAAAACCAATCTTTGTGCCATGAGCTTGAGGCTGAGGAGAGACAAGTCATCTTCTCTGTGTGTCTCCATCAGATTCAGTATGAAGGGATTGGTTTCGACCCAGCTGCCTGCATGGAGAGCAGGAGAAAGAAAATAAGACTTTTTTTCTGGTTCAAATGTGAGAATTACTCTTAGCTTGTCAAATAGATTGTGACTGTGCATTGATTTCTTTAGGAATATTCCCACATATGGCAGTAATGTCCTAGATGAGTAGAAGGGAAGGTAGATATGGCACTGAGGGACATAGTATAGTGAGTAGAAGGGAAGGTAGATATGGAACTGAGGGACATAGTATAGTGACTACGGTGGTGACAGGTTGATGGTTGAACTAGGTAATCAACCTTTATGTTACTATGATTCTATAAGGGAAGAGCCATAGTTGGCAGCATGGTCTGGGGATTAAAAGAGTCTGGGGACGTGGGATTAGGGTTTAGCCTACTCAGGACTCTGTATGGACCAGGTGGACCTGATGGGACCATGTGAAAGGTTCTGCGCTTTTGTGTCCAAGAGATATCCAAGCTTGGTGTTTGCAAAGCAGTAGGCCACATACAGAGAGCAGATGGGTGGTGAAGCTCAGCCTACCTGAACCTGAGTTCTGAGCAACCTGATCTAGCTGTAGATATCCATGTTTGTGAAAGTTGGCACTAGAAGACCTTTAGAGGTCCTTTCCAACTTAGACAATTCCATGATTCTATAATTCAAGGAAGCTGGAGGTGTATAATCGGGTCCAGTGGTAATTTGTCTGGTGCAATCTTGCATTTCCACTTGGCTTCCTCTCCCACACAGACCAGCCCCCCACACTCTCATTGAATCTGTCTGATTTTTCAGCTGTAATCCTCACCCCATCCACATCCCTGCTGAATGCGGTCTAGACGCTCTAATTGTATATAATCCCAGAGCTGTACTGAACACATTGAGCCCTGGAGTTCTGTGCACGCTGGGGATTCATTAACACTCATCTTTGCCGCACATTCAGAGCACGTTTTGTTAAGGATTAAAAGGTGAAGGTGAAGATAAAGGTGAAAGCACACTACATCAGTGTTTGATAAGCAATGTCGCATCACACTGGTTTTCACTTTGGAAGCTTATGTTGAAGAGAGGCATGATGCTATCTGAAGTATGTTGCTGTGCTTTTGTTGTGCTACAGCTCTTGAATTTGCAGACACAATGCGGTCAGGAAGACTTTAAAGGTCTCTCTGTATGCATTTCCAGCCTTTTGGGTTGCCATTGGCTGCTTTGTGGACAACACCCAATGTCCTCCATTTATTTTCTGCTATATGAAGCAGAAGTCTTTTAAACTTATGCATTCTTTCCTCTTTTGTTTCCTACCTCTTCACAATGAAGGCAGCCAGCCTTCAGGAGGCCCTCATCAGTTTTACTGGGACTTCCAAGCTGAAGAGGTGACCTCTGCAGTAATGTCTCATCTTTCCTCAAATCAGGGTGTTGAGGCACAGGCAGAGCTGCCCAGAGAAGCTGTGGGTACCCCATCCCTGGAGGTGCTCAAGGCCAGGATGGATGGGGCCCTGAGCAGCCTGAGGTGGTGGGGGCAACCAGATCACAGGAGGGGGTTGGAACTAGATGGGCTTTAAGGTCCCTTCCAACCGAAGCCATTCTGTGATTCTGTGATTAACATTCAACAAGGTGCTACATGAGATCCTCGTATGGGGCAGGCAGTGGAAAACTCACTGGTTGTTTTGCCCAACACAAGCTATTTTTAATCAGTCTCAAGCGCTTGGCAGTGCGCAAGTTTCAAGTTTTGGAAAGTGTGAAAACGAGCTGAAGGAAATCAGGCACACAACTTACCTGGCTTTGGAATAAGAGACAGGGGCCAGATGGCCAGAGGTTAGTGGGGAAAGAGGTTTTGAATGACAGGCGTTTATCCTTCCTTGCTCATAAGCTTTCTTTGTGAGGAGGGAATGAGTGGGGAGGAGCTACGTGTTTTTATATCCTTTGAAGCCTAAGAAAGAGAGAAACAGCCTTGTTACAGCAAATAAATGTGCAAGACTTGACAGCCACACACAGTGAGGAAGTACTGAGAAAGAAGATGGATCAAGGGGGGAGTTTATTGGCTGCTGAGATTGGAGAGAACCTCAGGGGATGATGCTGACTGGTAGCCCTGGAAGAGGTGGCTCTTCCAAGTGAAAGTTGACCAGGGATTTCTTGCAGCTCCATGGAGTAGAGGGGAGAGGGCTGGGAGAAGCCAGGGATGTGACAAGGAAGGTGTTTCAGTCATTCCACCCAGGTCAGTAGCAGGAGTGACTCAAAATATGTCTCCTCCTGCAGAGAGGACATCCTGGAGTAGATTCATGAAGCAAACAAAGGAGAGCAAATAGGGAAATCTTCAGAGCAGTTGTCCATATTAGAGCGTGAAGATACAGCCAAGGCATGCCCTGGGAGGAGATGAGTTCTCATGCTGGCATGCTTGGTAATTGAAATATTCCTGCTAAGGCCAAGTTTCATTATTTCCTTCCCTTCACTGACTGCTTTGTTCCTTCCCTACCCCCCTCCAACCCCCTTTTTTTCTTAACTATAACCAAATCAAACTTTCTCCCCATTCAGGCTCCTGCCCTGATGCAGCTCATTGGGTGGGTTCAATAGCAGTCTGTGTTTTCAAAGCTACAGGAGATGAAGTGAGAAGGACTTCCAGGCACGGTCACAGTCTGGCTCCCCCAAGGGTTAGCAGCTGCTGAGCGGAGCAGTGCTCTTCCTGTTCTACAGCCGCAAGCACAGGAAACAGATGTGGAAATCCCCCCAACCCAATAGTCAAAAACAACCAAAAGCAGGTTCAGGCTTGTTTTCTATGTGATGGCAACGACTGATTTGTTATGAGAACGGAAAAGGGCTGCTGATCCTGATAGTAGTGTTATCATGTTGCCACGCAAGCAAGCAACAGGGGAAGAAAGCAGATTTTGTTTTGTTCTCTTACTGTTCTTCTGACTTCTCATCAGCCAGGTGAAAACTTACAGGTCACCAAGGTGGGTGCTATTCTATTGAAAATAGAAGCACTGTTCTCAAGTGCCTCAGACAGCAGGGGATGGATATGTTGGCTGGAACTCACCTCCTGGCACCTTGGAGTGACAGGCAGAAGAAGACTGCAGATTGGGTTCAGTCGGCTGAATTAGAGTTTGTCTCTAACAATAATGCGTATTTGTCAACTTGCACTGTCAGCTTCCTCCCAAGGAGGGAACAAACACACTGCTCATGGATGCAGCCTAAAATTTGCACATAAATCCAGAAATCACTGAGATTTCCCCTCAAAGTGAAGTTTCACAGAATCACAGAATCACAGAATGGCCAGGGTTGGAAGGGACCTCAAGGATCACGAATCTCCAACCCCCCTGCCACCCACAGGGCCACCAACCTCCCCACTTAATGCTAGACCAGGCTGCCCAGGGCCCCATTCAATCTGGCCTTGAACACCTCCAGGGATGGGGCATCCACCACCTCTCTGGGCAGCCTGTTCCAGCACCTCACCACTCTCATAGCAAAGAACTTCCCCCTGACATACAACCTAACTCTTCACTCCTTCAACCTAAAACCATTCCCCCTTGTCCTGCAGTTATCTACTCTTTCAAAGAGTTGATTCCCCTCCCCTCTGTAGGCTCCCTTTAGGTATTGAAATGCTGCCATGAAGTCACCCTGCAGCTTCTTTTCTCCAGGCTGAACAAGCCCAGCTCCCTCAGCTTGTCATCATAGGGGAGGTGCTTCAGTCCCCTGATCATCTTTGTGGTCCTCCTCTGGACCTTCTCCAACAGCTCCCTGTCTTTTTTGTACTGGGGGCTCCACACTTGGACGCAGTATTCCAGATGGAGCCTCACAAGAGCAGAATAGAGGGGAACAATCACCTCCCTGTCCCTGCTGGCCACCCCTTTTTTGATGCAGCCCAGGATACCATTTGCCTTCCGAGCTGCAAGGGCACATTGCTGGCTCATGTTTTTCATCTCTCAAGATTCCAAGGTCCTTCTCCACAGGGCTGCTCTCAAGGACCTCTCCTTCCAGTCTGTATGGATGCCTGGGATTCCTCCGGCCCAAGTGCAAAACTCTGCACTTTGCCATGTTGAACCTCATCAGGTTCACCCTTACCCACCTTTCTAGCCTCTCGAGGTCCATCTGAATGGCATCCCTTCCTTCAACCGTGTCAACCACACTGCTCAGCTTGGTGTCATCAGCAAACTTGCTGAGGGTGCACTCGATTCTGTCATCGATGTCATTGATAAAGATGTTAAAGAGCACCATTCCCAAGACAGACCCCTGGGGGACGCTGCTCGTTACTGGCCTCCACATGGACATAGAGCCATTGATGACCACCCTCTGTCTGTGGCCTTTCAACCAGAGTTTGACAAGTTTGACAAGCTTCTTCCAAATATGTTCTTAAAGAGTTTCCTGATGCTCAGCAAAGAGTATCTTATATTATTACAGCCAATGCACATGTTGTTATTTTCATTCTAAAATGTAACATCTAGCTGGGAAGAGTCATGATGGAAATTCCTAGAATTATTAGTTCTTCTCTTATATTTAGTCTTGATTTGTGTTGGATCAGGATTAGAAATCTGATAAGGGTTTGGGAGAGGGATTTGCATTTATCAGAATATTTTACAGAGCATAAAATCATGAGGGACTATAAATACTGATTATTTATTTGACATATCAGAAGGAAGGCGAAGATTACAGCTGCTCCTAAAGGGTGAGCCAGGATCTGAGCTCTGCTACAGAGAAACCAAGCAGGAGCCAAGCCTGAAGGTCCCACTGTAGTAAAAGGAAGGAGCTGCAACCCCATTTTCCCAATGGCACATTCAGTTAGAGATATCCATGGAGTGTAACATTCCTTCAAGCAATGCCTATGAGATATAAGAGCATTTTGTATCCAAAGAAGTGTCTAAAGGACTAGGTCCCAAACCCCACTGCTTTGCTTTCGATGTCACCAGGATCCATTTGGCCAATTGGATGAAAGCTTTAATGTGTAGAACAGCATTCTGTGAGTCATCTGAGCCTGGAGAAAAGAAGGCTATGGGGTGACCTCATGGCAGCATTTCAATACCTAAAGGAAGCCTATAAACAGGAGGGGAATCAACTCTTCGAAAGGGTAGATACCAGCAGGATAAGGGGGAATGGTTTTAAGGTGAAGAGGGAAGATGTAGGTTGTATGTCAGGGGAAACTTCTTTACAGAGAGAGTGGTGAGGTGCTGGAACAGGTTGCCCAGAGAGGCTGTGGATGCCCCGTTCATCCCTGGAGGTGTTCAAGGCCAGATTGGATGGGGCCCTGGGCAGCCTGGTCTAGTATTGGAGGTTGGTGGCCCTGGCTGTCGCAGGGGGGTTGGAAATTCGTGATCTTCAAGGTCCCTTCCAACCCTGGTCATTCTATGATTCTATTGTTTCATTAAATGTGTGTGTGATCCTGAAGCACCTGTGTAGCTCATGCTCTTGGTGATTTCCCAGAGTGTCAGTCAGTGTAACCTTGCCCAAACACCTGCAAACTCAGAATGTTCTCAGTGCAGCAGCCATTGCAGCCACCTTCTCCTTCTCTTTGCCTTCATCTTGGACAGAAAAAATTTTATAAGCTGAAGTGTAGGCAGTAGAGCCAATGGGGCTGGAAGTGCTGCCTGGCTCAGCCTATCAATCTGATAAATAATTGCAAAACAAAGTGAATTCTGTTGTAGCTATCGAAACCACTGGAAATGTTATCTCTCGTGTTGCAGGAAGTTGGATGGGCCCCTTAATCTTCCTCACACAGGGAGGAGTAGGGCTGGGGAAATGCAGCTTTCGTTAAGGAAGAAAAAATGATGTAGATAATATATAGTTTTTTTGTCAGCTCCTTAATTGTAGTTGCTAAGGAAATGTATCCTCCCGGACCAGAGTAGTGTAATGACAAAATGCAAACAGCTTGATTCATGTTTATAGAGGGACGGAGCCAAATCTATCTCTGGTGCAGCTCGGCCAAAATGCAGATCTGGATTTGGCTCGTTACTGAGTGAGCAGTGCTGTATGAGCATGTTCTCCCAGGCTATTTTACGAACAGCACCTCATTTATTAAAAGGTAAAGTTTAGGAAATGTAATTTTCATGATTTATTGCTACTTGCCTGCCAGTTGTTCGAACAAGGACTCTGCCAGTCTGTTCTTTGCATTTTTATATGCTAGAACAAATGCTCCAGCTTTGGGATTTAGAATCTGCCTCATAAAGTTTTAAATCAGCAGCACTAATTCTTTCCTCTTTTATTATCACTTATTTCTGCATATTTTTTGCAAGACATTTCTAAAGTAATCAACAAGTTATTAAGCTCCCATTTGCCATATTGTGTTGTCTGTCTAAAGATAAGTAAATAAGACTACTACAAATTTGCAGTATAAGTTACCACTGCAGAAAACCATTATGTTTTTCAAGCAAGAGGCTGTAATTAAAATACTCACAAAGCTCTGTTGTGTATTAAGTGTTAGCTCAGTCCCAGCTCATTCACATCCTCATCCCACAGAACAAAGATCAACGGGAGCTGTGCCATCCATGTAGGATCACGTACACCCATCGTGAAATAAGGTCCAGGACTGTGAGTTTGCACAGGATCCTCTTTGACCTCAGTACAGTCCCAGGCAGGGTTCAGCCCTTGTTTTTTAATTCCTGTCTGCACTCTCTTCCTCTTCTTTTCTTACAGCAAGGGAGAAAGTAGGAGCACCTGGCTTGCAGAGATGGAGAGTTTGAGGTTAGGCTTTCACATGAGGGGAAGGTCAAGAAGCGTCCAGACCTCTATCAACCCCTCCTTGAGTGCTGGGGATACATACAGCTCTTCATCCCCTAGCAGAGTTTTTTCTGTAGTTCCAGCAAAGCAAAGCTTATGTCACTCTGTCCTGCTCTTCCAGCAGAAAATGTAGGCTTCTCCAAAACCAAAATGCGTGTCCTTCAAAGAAGGAGTCTGGAGCACAAGTCTTAAGGGGAACAGCTGAGGGAACAGGGGTTGTTCAGTCTGGAGAAGAGGAGGCTCAGGGGAGATCTTACTGTTCTCTACAATTGCCTGAAGGGAGGTTGTGATGAGGTGGGGGTCAGCTTCTGTTTCCAGATAATGGAGAGAGAATGGCTTTAAGCTGCACCAAGGGGGGTTCACGTTGGATATTAGGCAATATTTCTTCTCCGTAAAAGTGGTGAGGCATTGGCACAGGCTGCCCAGGTCCAGGTGTCACCATCCCTGGAGGCGTTCAAGAAATGTGCAGATGTGGCACTCAGGGATGTGATTACTGGACATGGTGGGGATGGGCTGATGATTGAATTGGATGATCTTCGTGATCTTTTCCAACCTTTATGATTCTTTGATGTAAATCTCATTAAAAAATGAAAATGTTTCAAGGTTTGCAACACGAAACTGAAAATGATCTGCTTGTCCAAGGAAATTTTTTGATCCTCTAAGGTTACAGTAAACTCACAAAGATATCTATAGAAGAACATTCAGTGAACACTGAATTCTTGCAACTCATATTGAGTGTGGAATAGAAAATGTCAGGGTGGCAAAACCTTTCTCTAAAATCTGAAAGATGAAGCAAGCTGAGGAAGAAATGAGGGAGAAGTAGGAATAGATAATTCTTAATTAAGAGCTTTTAGCTGTGAAATGAGCTTGCAGTGCAGTAAGGGGAGAGCCTCCTGCTATCTTTAGGAGCCAGGAAGCAGGAAAGATTAATCTTAATCTTCCAGAAGTCCTTGCTACCCCAGCAGAAAATGATAGAAACTGCTGCAAACTCAACATTCTTCAATTGTCACCAGAGGAGACCACAGTGTTCTTGCAAAACTTCAGTCTGGAAGGAGAACTCAAAAAAATCCCAACCCAAAAAAACAATCAATATATACAAAAATAAGATAATAAGTCTCTGAGAAGTTCAGTGAGAAGTTTTACATCTGTGCTGCATTTCATGCAGAAGATGCCTGCATCGTGCAGAACCTGATGGCAAGCAGAAATCACAACAGATGGGTGCACTGTACCACCAGTGCACTGTAGGGCATCTTGCATTCAGCACAGTTTTTGTTTTGCTCACAGATAATGTGAGCTGAGTGTCACTGTGACCTTTCCTATGGATGAAGGGCATTGATGAGCAAGGTGGGGATTTGTTACCGGCCTCTCCTTCATAGACATGGTTGGCAGCTTACTGCCCATGTAACTCGCAGTGTGTTTGTGTAAGCTGTTGTTCACTGTTATCTCATACCCAAGAACACTGGAAAAGCAGAATTCAAAGCCCTGTGTGGGTTTAAATAATTTGGATGTTCTGGTGAGATCTTATATTAGTGGGTTTTTTTTTCAGTTTTAAGAAGTTGATATTTGGTAGACATACAATTCCACATTCTTAAAAAAAAAAAAAAAAAAAAAAAAAAAGATTAGACTGCCATGGGCAAATTTAACAACGTTCCTCTATTTCCTGTCAGACACACAGACTGTTTGCTTAGGAATTTGTGCCCCTCGGCCCACATTTAACTCCATTTGCTGCCTGCTTTCTATTTATAATGTACAGAGCAATACTATTTGCCAGTAACAGTTTAAACAATGCCAGCAATATACAGCAATGTGTGCAGTAAAGGAAAGGGGGGAAGGCATTCCTAAATAAGTTAGCCAACTAAATTTCTGTCTCGTTTGGATGCTCAGGGAACCACAGGAATGAATCAGAAGTATTCAAGGTTGGCAGTGGAGCCTGACAGTATTGTGTTAACAAGGAGCTGGGGAATAAAGATTCAGTACTTCATATGGTGGTGGAGTCCCTTAAAAAGGAACCTTGTTTCCCTCAGTTTCTGGTGTTTCTGTGGTCTGCGACTTTTGTCAGTTCTGCCCACACACAAGAACCAAACTGGGCTCAAACCAACATAAACTGCAGAGCATCATTTGTTTTTTTCTCTTTCCAACCCACTGACATCTCTATCTACTACTGAACCTCTGTGCATGTGCCTTCTCCAGGTCTTTTCAGAGCACTCATTTTTTCTCTCTCAGGGTTGTTTCCTTCTCCTTTGGCAGCATCTCTCTCCACCTTTTCACAGAATCATAGAGTTGCAGGAGTTGGAAGGGACCTCTGGGGATCATCAAGTCCAGTCCCCCTCTAAGTAGGTTCCTTACAGTATGTTGCAGGTTCCTCTCATTGTTTGAGCACACAAACCTTTGCTGAGTGTTTCAGTGGGTTATAAATACAAGCAAAGTTCCTGGACACTGAGCTTTCAACTGAATGTCCTCATTTTCAGCTCATCTCATCTCAAGCACATCCTTCAAACATACTGATTCTTTCCCCAAGAAGAATTCAGCTTTAGGTTCATTGGTCAGCGATCAGAGATAATAAAATATGGTACTGCTGGATCTCAGAGACTGGTCTCAAGTTCTTCCAGGTAACAGAGAGAGGGAATGGCCTTAAGTTGCACAAGAGGAGGTGAAGGTTGGATATTAGGAAAAACTTCTTCTCAGAAAGAGTGGCGAGGCATTGGTACAGGCTGCCCAGGGAGGTGGTGGAGTCACAGTCCCTGGAGATGTTCAGAAAGAGAGTAGATGTGGCACTGAGGGACGTGGTTAGTGGCATGGTAGGGATAGGTTGGCTGCACGCCTTCACTGTAGGCCCTTGTTGGAGACACGCATTATGAAATAACCATAATGGGACCGGTCTCATCTTTGTATAACAGTTAAATGACAATTAAACACGAACTGAATTAAAGCATGCTCCATATCCTAAGAAATGTGAGGTGAAACCAGCAGCATCTCGTACAGGACAGCCTTTGGTTTTGCTGCTCCCTTAGGTTTACTATTCATTAACGTTAATCTGGAGCAGAGACACTCACAGGCCAAAGCAATTAGCTCTCAGTCAGGAAGTTCTCCCAATGTCAAGAGCATAATTCTCCCAGCCCACGCAGAGCTTTGCATTCCTGCAGCACATGGGGCCCATTAACACTCCCTGCAGCCCTAAGGAACGGCAATTCTGGATCAGCTCTGCCCCAGTGCCTTTCAACTGCTACTCCTGCCCTGTGTCCCTGCTCTCATTGCTACTTCTGACTCGGTTGTTGCTACTGTGATGGCAGGCTCCTTAGTAAAACCCCAATGGATGTTTTGTGCTGACCCTGAGCCAGTGCCACATGCTGCAGGAGGGGCTGGCAGCTCTCCTGTTTTGCTGGCTTTGAGGGCGATCATGGTGTTGAATTGCTGAGTGGCGCCAGCAAGCCCCACAATTTTGCCTCATTATGCTCTAATGAAGCAGGAGCTCCAATGTCTGTTCTTTTTCAGCAAAGCTGTAGGAGAAATGTTATATGTCACTGAGATGAAACTTGGAGGATTCAGCAGTCAGAGTTTAGATTCGTTCTGATTAGATTAGTTCTCTAGACGAAAGCAGCTCTTAACACAAAAAAATCAGAGAGACCTCTGGGCACATCTGGCCCAACCCCTGCTCAAGCAGGGACATCCAGCACAGAGTGCCCAGGGCCACATCCAGGTGGCTCCTGAATATCTTCAAGAAGGCTCCACAACCTCTCTAGGCAATCTCTGCCAGCACTCCGGCAACATCAGTGCTTCCTGATATTTACATAGAACCTCCTGTGTTCCAGTTTGTGCCCACTGCCTCTTGTCCTGGCACTGGGCACCACTGAAAAGAGCCTGGCTCTGTTCTCATTGCACTCTCTCTCCAGGTACTTATGGATATTGATCAGATCCCCCTGAGCCTCCTCTTGTCCAGTCCCAGCTCTCTCAGTCTCTGCCTTCTCATAGCAGAGGTGCTCCAGTCCCTCTTGTCATTTTGTGTCTCTTCACTCTTGAACCTGAGATATGACAGCCAAAGTTAAGGACCTGCATTAGCAAAACTGATGAGAGACAAACCTCCTCGTGGCTCATCCTCTTCTTCACAGCTCATATATGCCACAGCACAGAAAGGGAAGGGGGAGAGACAGAAAAGAGGGGCAGACATCTCTTCATATCACTTTGCAAGTAGGTTTCTTTCAACTACAGCTGGACTAGGCTATTTGTTGGAGCCTAAACCGGATGGTTTCTCCTTCTGTGATTACAGTCTTCTATGAAGAGAGAAATGGGTTGTAGAAGATGCACACACCTAAACCTATCTGGATAAAAATTTCCTGAATTTTAAGGTAATGTATCTTTATGGATAGGCATTTAAGAAACCAACACTCACAAAGCTTTCTTTTGGCCTGCATCAGGGTGGGATGCATGGATACACTTAATGTTCAGTCTGGAGAAGAGGAGACTAAGAGAAGACCTTATTGCTCTCTACGACTGCCTGAAAGGAGGTTGTAGTGATATGGGGGCTGGTGTCTTCTCCCACGTAACAGTGATAGGACAAGAGATAACGGCCTTAAATTATGCCAGGGGAACTTCAGGTTGGATATTAAGAAAAAAAATTCTCATCAAGAGCAGTGATGCATTGGCACAGGCTGCCCAGGGAGGTGGTGTAGTCACTGTCCCTACAGGTGTTCAAGAAGTGTGTAGATGTGGCACTGAGGGATGTGATTACTGGACATGGTGGGGATGGGTTGACAGTCAGACTGTCTTAGTAGTGATCTTAGTAGTCTTTTCCAACCTTAATATCTATGATTAAAGAGGTGATTTGAAGAGTTTGTTCTGATGTCACCTGCTCTATCTTTGCTTGAAGACTCTCTGAAGCATTTGAGGCCAGGCTGGACGGGGCCCTGGGCAGCCTGAACTGGTGGGTGGCAACCAGCCCATGGCAGGGGGTTAAAACCAAATGATCTTTAAGATCTCTTCCAATCCAAACTATACTGTGATGTCACCATTGTTGAAATGGGTGTGATCATTCCCATGAAAAAATTCAGCTCAGGTACATCAGTTTTATAATCTTTGTTTCCCAGCCAAATGCAATCTCACTGGAAAACTCCAAATCTTGTTTAAGCATTATCCCTGCAATTTGCACCCACGTACATGTAATTGCAGGTGTGTTTTTTCTTGTGGAACTGGGCACAAAAGAAGCAATGCCTGCAGTTTTGCTAAGCCCTCTGAGAAGCACAAATTACCCTCCTGTATAACTGATTGCAGAAAATCACTCCCACAATCATTTGCAGGTGCCAAAAAAAAAAAAAAAAAAAAAAAAAAAAAAAGGAAGAAAAATGTCATTTTGTTAGTTTGAAACACCACTGAAGGTTGGTTCAGGATCTCAGTCACTTGACAAAGTGATTCATCGTTGATTTGCATCCAATCCATGGTGCCATGAGGTGTAAATGCATGTGTCAGCTGGACACTTTGACCTCAGCTGTGGAGCATTAACTCCACAGAAGCATAAAGCTCTCCTGCTCAGATCCTTCAGTAGCTTTTCCTCCAAGGCAAACTCTTCTCCCAGCACATCATGTCACTGCTGTGCAGCAGGGTCAGCCCCTACACGTCTGCCAGGTTCAAATGTGTATTCAGAGTGTGACAGGGCATGGGGGAGTGAAAGGAGATGTGGGTGGGAAAGTGAGCCACAGCCTCATTTCTTCCTTACAGGGAAGAATGTTAAGGCATGACAGGAAAGCAGAACAACAGGAAAGCAAGCTGAGAAGATAAAACACAGTGTGGAGGCCACATGCTGATTAATGGACTCCATGGCCTTGGCATCTGCTACTGACCAAAAGCAAGTCATGGGAATGTCCTATAGCTGTGCCTCTGTGCACACAGCTGTTGAGTTTTTTCACTCTGCTCAAGTTTCCATCCCTGTTAATTTCTGACTGTGGGAAGCCATGTTCTGGTACATGTATGCAAACAAGGATGTGAGTCTGACCTGAATTGTTCAGACCAAAATGAAGGTGGGAAAATCTATGATGGTGTCATTCACACATTTTCCCTCAAGTTTATACAACTAGGGCTCATTTTATTCTCAGGTGAGTTATCCTGCATGAAGGGCATCCCAAAGATGTAGGAACCACTCAAATAGATTAAAGTTTCCTTCCACCACTTTCTCTTGGCCATGACCACTCTTTTGTTTGGGATCCCAGTGTTGGAAGGCCTACTTGCCTTCCCTGGTGATGTTGGACACCTCTTAGCAGTCATGAATCAGCTCAATGGGTGCCCCCATGAATACGTGTCACTGGGGGCTATGCTAGCTATGGCACTGTGGGATAACTGGATAACTGTCTTTGGACTTTACCCACTATCTCTGTGAGCTTGTAAACCTTAGCTGTACCCCTTCTCAGTTGCCTTTTCTCTAAAGTGAAGAGTCCCAGCCTTTCTTATCTCTTCCTGTAAGGCTGCGGATCCATCTGTCTGTGCCTCCCCAGCTCCCCTGGGTCCTGTGCTGATTTTGATACATGAGAATTTTCAGTCACCCTCGAGATGGAATTGTGCTGCTTTTTTAAAGTCCTGCAGAGCCATTCTCTTTTCTCTCACTCACATGGCAAAGTTACACTGTGTGAGTTACAGCTGTGACACAGTCCCAGTTAATACAATTTGGAGACAAAGAATTATCTCTAGTTCATTAAACCAATCATTCAAAAAATGAATTAATGTTTTCTTACTTGTTTATTTGTTGTTTTGCAATCTGTTTGCAAACAGTCTGTGAATTTAATCTGTGCAAATCCACAGAACAAATTATATACTTGAAGTTATTTGCTCAGCTTTAAGTTGGCCGTGACTTCCCTGCTCTTGTTTGAGCTAAATGCTCATTTTAATTTCTTGTGTGTGTCTTTTTCTAATTGCAACCTTATGAGAATCCCCTAAAAAGACCTCACTTGCCTGTTCCTAGCAAACGGATCGTTTTGCAGCTGGGTATAAGAGGAGCTGATGAGAAAAGCATTTCATTGTTTCAGTCTCACTACTCCCCTTTGTTCCCTTCTGCTATGAGGTCTCCAGCTAGCAGATTACTTCCTGCAGGAAAAAAAAAGTACCTGGTGAGGCTCCATCTCTGCTAGGAAAGCCATTGTGCTGATAGACCAGAAACTTCCAGCTCCATCCTCTTCCTCTGTCCCCCCTTGCTATCACTTCAGCACATTGTCATGATATCCCTGGACCCATGAAATTTTTCCTGCATCCTGTAGAACCATAGAAAGGAATTTCTATGGCCAATAACTTCTTTAAATGCTGGTTATTAAAGAAGTTTGGACTATTGCATTGTATCTGAAACATCCAACCTCCTAACCCATATGCGTAATGTATTCATGATGGGTGAAATGAAAGAAACTGAAGTGACAGTACAGATATTCGTGCACTGGAGGTTTAGGTTGTGGATGCCCCATGTCTGGAGGTGTTCAAGGCCAGATTGGGTGGGACCCTGGGCAGCCTGGTCTAGTATTAAATGGGGAGGTTGGTGGCCCTGCATGTGGCAGGGGAGGTGGGAGATTCATGATCCTCGAGGTCCCTTCCAACCCTGGCCATTCTATGATTGGAGGTTTGAATGATCTAAAATGTCAGAAGCACTGAAATTCAGTCTGCTTCTATAAATGTAATAGCTCAGGATTGTTTTAATTGGGTTATATATTTAGTTTAAATGAGCATGAGATGGCTCTAATAAGATTAACAAACTAGATAGGCTGAAACCAGAACCATTTATCTAACTCTTCCCAGTTAGGGAGTTTTGATTACATCCCAGTCATTCCCACTTTGAGTTTTACAAAACAAAGCTCATACGGTATAGATTATCGTATGCAAATGAGGCTTGTGACATGGTGCTAGGACTGGTAAAATCATGTTTATATGCAAGACATGGCAGGTCCTGGGAGAGCTGGTGACACATGATAAGATTAAACTTGCTCTCTCCTAACACTTGATCTTACAGTCTCTGAAATGACATGTGCCATAAGCCAAACCTTTGCCATCAGTTTTCCTTTCACTTTATTACTAAACAAGCATGTATCTCTACTGTGGCTACTGTGAAACAATGAAACTAGGACAATGAAATTAGTGGACAAAACCAAAGTGCCATCACTAAACCCCACAGAGCTTCCCTCTCCAAAACCCATCCTACACCATACACACAAACAAAACCCCAATGATTTTCCATTCTGTCTCTTTGGGGAGAGGACATATAGAAAAAAAAAAAACCTGCTCATCATAAGAGATAAATGAAAGATCCTCCACTGCCCATTACGCCCAGGGAACACAGACAATGGCATGCATGCTCTTGGGGACTCAGTGTTAAAGGCATGGATATGACATTTGTATAGGGCTTAAAGCATAGGCTGGCACCATAAGCTGCTGACAGGAAAGCACTGACAATTATCCACACGACTGAGTCTTTCCTAGGATCACGAGAAGTCTAACATCAGCTTTTGAAGAAGAACTGGTGTCTCCAAAAAGAATTTTGCTGTTGTTCTCCTGCCCTAACAATAGATTGATTTTTAGACTCAATGGAAATATCTGCCGGAAGTTTTAGGAAGGCATTAATGTATGAACTCAATGTGAAAAATGTTTGATTTTAAACTGAAACAAGACTGTTTTCAAGTATTCATTTAAAGATTCTGCAAGAAAAAAAAAACACACAGAAATTATGTCTGAACAGCTCTTTTCATCAGAACAGGATCAGCTGGGGGATTGAATGTGCACCAATAAAGAGATAAATTTGCAATTCAGTAAAACAGAGCAAAAGAGTTTATATGGACTACTGTCAAAAAACACCCTGTAACTATGAGCAAAGAAGGACCAAGCATTTTCTACAGGGCTGCGATGAGGACCAAATATACAGGGACAAATCCATCTGTTTCTAAAGGCGAGACGTTTACTGCTCCCTTTCTGGGGCTGTATTTTTATAGAGCTTCATTTCTGATGTTTTCTAACCATGCTTGAATATCACAGGACAGGAAGGAAGTGAAATATTTCACTTCTGCACTTCCAGGAAAAGCTAGAAGGAAGCTTTTTGTTTCCTTTTTTTTCCTCTTTTGCGCTTATGGGGATTTATTTAATGCAGCTGGGAGGCCGGGGCCTCCTGAGATCTACTTGTGCATAACACTACCACTGCCTTGCATTATAAAAGAATGCAAATGCAGCACACACTGGCTACATGGGTCACATCTATTTGGGGAAATATTTCTATTACCTATAAACATGTAAATAACAGAGTCCTCTTCACCAAAGCCTACCGTATGTACGGGGCACCTTGGCCTTAATTAATAGCAAAACAGAAAATAGCTGATCAGAATTGGAATACATGGGGTATAAGCCTGAGGGTATTACAAAGGAGATCAGCTAGATTTAATCCTTTGATATAAAGGGCCACAATTTAGCTAGATGAGCACTATAGCCATGCAAATCAGAGCAGAGCTTTTCACTGAACTCATTTGTTTCCGTAATTGTTTGTAGGGGAGCAGCCCCACTCACCATTCATTAGCATTCATCCTTTCATTTTTCCTTAAGAAACACTGTAGATTTTTGAAACAACATCAACATTCTCTTATAAGCCAAAGGCAGCATTACAAAGCTAAAAAATACAAAACCAGTGCATTGACCAGCGCTGGTTACTTAGGGAAAGTGAAACCTCACTTTGACTTGGTTGTTATTTTGAAAGACACTGTATGTATTTTGAGGTTTTTGTTTGTTTATTTTGGCAGATGGGAATTGTGGACCCGAGTAAAATGACTCTCACTGATTTTGAAGGGCTTGGGTTAGGCCACATTGCTGAGAAGCCTGAAAAGGTTGCCTTCATTGATTGCAGGATAGCGTTTCCCATAAGAAAGATTTTACTAAGTGTGAGTAGTTAACATTTACAAAACACATTTTTTTCCCCCAGTGGTAGCAGAGTATTCTCTTCATGAAAAGAATACCAAATTTTGGATTTTCTTGCCAAAATGGCATCACCAAAACCTCGTGTGAAGGTGAGGGAATGTGTTCATGGGAAGGTCTGCTGAGTTATCAGATTTGTAGAATTCTACATCCATCTCAGGAGGCTGCAGGTGGCTGAAGGCTGCAAAAGCAGTGGGATGCTGTGCATGTTTGCCCCATTCTTATACAATTCCCTAAGCATCTGCATTTGTTCTTTGTCAGAGATGGTCTAGATAGGTCTGCAATCTGAATGCTACAGCCACTCTTACAGTCCTTTCTATCCTTATACTACGATCAGTCAGAATGAAATGGCAAGAAAAGAAGTTTCTAAGAGGATAGACAACACTCCTGTGCTGGCTATGTAGCTCTGATTGAGAAAGCGTGGTCTAAGTGTTCCACCATATCCCCACATGTGCTCCTCCTCCATCTTTCATCTGGCATTCCAAACAGTCTTACTCTCCTCAGTGCTAAATTGTGATCTAATAAATAGCACACATAGATGTTGGCAGTGGTGAGACTGCATATTTGTCAAAATTCACCCTGTACTTCGAGCTAGAATAACAAACTTCCCTTAGACAGATATAAATGCTGTGCCATGAACATAACTTGGGTTTCTAATGCACACTTAGGATAATTCAATAATGTTACAATGGGTCAAATTGGCATATGACCTTGGTCAGGCTTCACTGCTTCCATTGGTATTATTGGTAGATATAAATTTGCTCCTTGAATGAAAGAAATTCTTCTGTTTCTTTCTGTTTATCCAGACAAAAAAAAAACAAACAAAGCTGTAAATAAAAAATGACTATCTACTAGTGATGAAACATACCTGTCATATTTGTATTAACACAACACGCTACTTATCACTATCACCAGTGGAAGGGTACTCACAGTGGTGAGGTTCAAGATAGGCTGAAGCTCAGGCAGGACCTGAAGCTGTCCATTTGTGATATTACATGTGTGGGTGGTCACAGACAGTGATGGAAGTTATGTCAATGGCTGGAACTTGCAGCAGGTATTTGAACTATAAACCGAACAACTTGTCTCCATCAGCACTGAGGTGTTGAACTCATCCTCCAGTCCAGGACATAATTCATCTGCCTAAAATAGTAAGATAAGATTTTTCCTTTTCCATTTGCTATCTGGCATTCATCGATCTCACAAATGAAATGTCTTTCCTGTATCTTTGCACAGAGATTAAGCATCTCCCAAGATTTTTCATGGCAACTGGAGGCTCTGAAGCAAGTGGCTTATTTAGTACATTTCCAGTCATCTGAATTGTCACAAATGTAGTTCTTGCAGGCAGAAATACTTACAAGTAGTTCTACTGACGAGTATAAGGAAATCCAGGATGCAGGATTAGATCAGGTTTTATAATGACAGAACAGCCCTGAGCAGATGCTCTCAAGCAAAACTATAGTTTACTTATCTAAGATATGGTCAGTCAATAAGAAAGCCTCAGAGGTCTTCAGGGTAGCCACAGTCTCAGGCAACCTGCAGATTTCTTTATAACGAATGCCAGCTGGTTGCTAAACCACAGGGGGCAGGAAAAAAATAATATGAAAAGTTAGGCATGGAATAATGATTTACTATAAGTGGGGAAGCAGAACAACACTGACAACCTATTTCCGTTAATTGCCTATGTTCCTGTCATAAATTTTTATTATTATTTGTATTAGAATTGGTGACTAGAGACTCAGCTGAGAACATAAGCTGATCAAGCTGAAATGGATCTATTGTGTTCGTATTATGTCTTCACAATCCACTGGAGAGGGCTCGGATGCAGCATTTCCCATGGTTTCTTTCTTGATCACACACAACCCACTGTTGCTTGACTTTGAAACCATGGGTGGAAGTGCAGGTTATGGCCAAGGCTCTGCTTTCCCTTGGGATGCTAACACATTTACTCTGTCCTTCAGTTTCTTCCCACACTTTTTCCCACGTGTCTAGAAGAACAAGACAAGTATTCCCCTGATTAATGACTCACTGAGAAAGAATGAGAGAATTTTAACTCATTTTAGTACAACTCCCCCTGAAAGAACGACCCTAAAATTAGCAGAATCATAGAATCATAGAATGGCTTAGGTTGGAAGAGACCTCAAAGATCATTGAGCTGCAAACCCCATGCCTTGGGCAGGGTTGCCAACCACTGGATCAGGCTGCACTGGTATAATGCAGTGTCAGAGATAATGCAGGAAGAATTTCAGTGAGAGGCCTAAGACTTGCCCAAGCCAGAAAGCTGTCATATGCAGGTCACACATCTGAACCAGTTCTGTGATGGACATAGACTCTAGTGTGCAACCTGCCTGTGACTTGGACAGTGAGCAGCTGGTGCTCTGACTCCAATTGCCAATACTGTTGCAAACTCAGTGTGTTGATCTGGGTGTCTGCCAACTCTATTCTCCAAGTCATCTGTCATCCCTTGGCTTTTTCTCTTTTTCTATGACTTTATGGAAAAACAGTGGAGCTTCACTATTTTAACTCTCACATTAAAGGTTTCTGGGTGCTTGGCAGCTCAGCTATGGCACGACAAGTAGAACTAATCTGTCTACACAGGGAGCTGCACACACTCAGAACTCTTTGGACACTGCATGGGTGTATGCTGACTTTGCAGGGCTTCCACACAAGTTCTGAGATGTTAAACTTGCATGGGACTTGCTGCTCTGCACAGCACGACCCATTCTCATGGATTCCTGCCCAGGAAACCCCACAGAAATACTGCGAATTCAACACATAGAGGTGAAACTTTCTGCTTTTAAATGTCAGGTATCAGCATAAACAATGTTTACTTTCCTTTCTTCTTCCTGCTTTATTTTATATTCAAATGAGGTGAACTCTAAGGTTCCCATTAACTTCAAATACAGTTACTCTGAAACACAAAATCTTCTTGCTCATTTCTAAAATAGACATGCTTATATACTATGGCAGTAAGCACAAAAAGACATAAGCATAAGGAAAAGACATGCTTATTGACTTCCAAGAGTTGTTAGGCTTAACCAGCACTTTCAGATCATTCAATAGAAGATGCTGTGGAGTCTCAACCAATGTGTGGGTTTCTCTAAGTGTGTATGTAGTTGATGGAAAGTCTTTGGAGTTCAATCATTATGACATAAAATACAGAAAAAAAAGCTACTTACATGTACTTGATTGTTGGACTAGATGATCTCAGTGGTCTTTTCCAACATTAATGATTCTATGATTCTATGTTTCTGTTTTATGGTTCAGAGGATGGAGGACATCTGTCTGTCTTTCCTACCTTACAGCTGCATTTTTATAGACCTTTTTGTCATTCCTGGAAGACAGCTGGGCACAACTCTGTAGGCCCTGCACAGGCAGAATTCCTTATGATACCCATGGGAGCAGGAACAGCTCCTAGGTTTTCATTAGGCTTTGCTGCTTCATCCCATCTAGGAGAAAGGCAGAAATGAGAGCTCAATCTAAACTTGTTTGAAGGACGTGGGAAGTTTTGCAATGGCTTTAATTTCGGTAACATCCTCTGTGTTTTCTCTAGAGAAGTCAAACAGAGAGGAATTCTGGCATTATTAATCACTGCACCTTAAGGCTTTGAGTCTAGAACATAAGCCAGGGGCATGCTGTGAATCTGTTACTCAATATTACAACTCTGAGCCCACCTATAACTACATGCCTGAGGATCTCATTTCCCCAGAAAAGTACTGTGAGTGCTATGCACTACGTATTTGTAATGCATGAGGTGAATGTTCACAGAAAGACTGTGTGCCTTCAGGATGGAACTGGCACACTGGGAACAGAGATCTTGATGCCTGCTTTGCTGTGTCAGGGACATTTTGCTGTGTCAGCAAATAGCAATTTATGGTATTAGAATGATCAAAAGTGACTACAAGGACATGAGAATGCAAACTGAATCAATGGTACATAAGAATTGCAACCTGTGGGGTGAAGGTGCCCAGAAAACCATGATCCACGTGCAGCAATGATTTTCTGATTTAATCCAGTAAAAGCTCCAGATTCTAAAGGTCAGTACTTAATTTTATTTAGAGATGAACTTCTTTAGAGTCTCCTATCTGCAGATTTCAAGCTGTGTCATCAAATGAGTCGGGGATTTTTGTTAGTCTGCTAGATCTGCTTGCCCAGGGAGGTTGTGGATGCCCCATCCCTGGAGGTGTTCAAGGCCAGATTGAATGGGGCCCAGGCAGCCTGGTCTAGCATTAAATGGGGAGGTTGGTGGCCCTGCATGTGGAAGGGGGGTTGGAGATTCATGATCCTTGAGGTCCCTTCCAACCCTGGCCATTCTGTAACTCTGTGATTCTGTGATCAGAACATGAAGTAAAATGACTTATCACAGGCTGCCCAGCCAGCCAGTAGCAGAGGCTGGAGGAGAAGGTAGAAACCTAGAGAGCAGAACAGATCTCCAGAGGCGGCCGATGTAAAGGCAGGGAGAAAACAGTCTCCAAAACAGTGGTCAAATGAAATTCTGTGGTTGGAAGGTAAATAAAATGCTCCTTTCTTCAACCCCTGCAGCCTGGAAAATGAACATACTTTGGATCCAACTGTGCCACATTAATCACAATATGGAATATTTGAGCCAGGAGTCAGTCACAGGGGGGCAGCTATTAACATATGGGATTTATCTGTCTCCTTCTTCCATAAATATGCAGCATGCTGGATAATTAAACTCCTGAGTGCCAGTGTGGAAAGTACTATTTTTTTCCATTGTTCCTTGTGATTCAATCCAGAATCATTTCCTTTCACTGCGTATTCAGAAGGGAGGAAACAAAGGTGGCATCCTGATCTTCATTATTAATACACAAGAAAACTTGGAGGAAATCCCTTTTATACCCGTGGTTTTGTGTTGAGAACTGCAAACTGAAAATCATATTGTTTGGCTCCCATATGTACTTATACATCTCTGTGCATAGCAAATGTTTTTTCAGATATTCTCCAAAATTATGGCGTAGGAAAGTCTTTATAGCAACTTGCATTCCAGTTGGTTTACTTTGATTAAATTAAAGGAAAAATTCTAGGATGAAAATCAACAACACTGTAAGTGAAAATGTTTCAACAAAGAAAATCACTTTCTGGTACAGTCAGTGCTTCTCCGTGTTATCTGCTATATGAGCAGTGCTCATCTCATATTTATAAATGAAAGTAGGTAATGGGGAAGCATTTTGCCACTTTGGGGAAAGAAATTACACACAACTAAAGAATTTATGAGGAAGGCAACTAGCTGAAGCTTGTCAAGCTGCTGCATTTGAAAGCAGCAGAGGCACTTCCAGAGGGAATTTATCCAGTTCTAGAATAGACACCTTAGGTAGGAGGCACAAATCTCTCCCCCCCATCTCTCACCTACCCTAGATGACCTGCTTAGACCAGACGTCTGCTTTCAGACAGCTAAAATTAAGCAAGGGGAATCCCACAGCAGATGGCTCTAATCCACTTTGCTTCTGCCATACACAAAAAAGCTACTATCATTATTACAAATTACAGTATGGTAACACTCAAAGGCCTGGTATGGTGCAAGCATGGAGGAAGATAGAATCCCTGCTCTACAAAGAGGAGAACTCCAGTAGTAAAAAGATGATTTTGCTTTTAATTCCAAAGTTTGGCTGAAAAGAAATTTAAACAGTAACAGGCAACTAAAAAAACTAGTAAGATTTAATTCATAAGATGCCAAAATGCCAAATTAGTTACATTCTTGGAAACTTATAGAATGAGTATATATTTTTTTGCTATGATATTAATGAAAAGGTAATTTATCTTGTTGAGTGTTTCCAGAGCCTTGTCCTGTCTGAGAGTTGTTCTAAAGTGCAGCAAGTTTATTCATGGTTTAGATTCCAGTATAGTGCTTTTCATCTAAAATATAATAGTAATGCTTTACATTTATACAGCGCTTTTCATCTAGAAAGACCCCTGAGACTTTCTCAACCTCTTTCTGGAGTTTTAGTACAGCCAGTGCTGGTGGAAGGCTTGTCACGAGTACAATGCAGTTGTGGTTAAATTTCCTCATCACAGGGACCGTGCACTGCGATTTTCTTGTGGTCAAGGGCCATGAGGCACACACTGTGCGCCTTAAAGAAAGAAGGGGAACTCTAGGAACCTGAGTGGCTCGTGGCTGGGAGACTATACTAACTCCTCATGAGTCCTTCTTCCTCAGTTATGGGCTGGAGCTGAGCTAAAGTGACTCAGCTTCTCCAGACCCAGGCATGCCAAGCAGCTATTCCACCAAAACCAGACAACCACATGACACAGCCCTGCCCCTTAAATTACTTGTGAGATGTCTGACTGAAGGGTTATCATTTGACACTGTCTTGTATAAGGCACCGAGAAAGAAACTAAGATAACCTGTTGATCTCTGCCATCATTGGTCCTCAGATGTGTTCTTGGTGAGTACTTTCGACTTTCTGCTTCTCTCACCCAATTTTTCCTTTCTAGTGTGTGTACAGCAATGCTTTTCAATTTGGATGTAACCATGGTAGCTGTGTGATGCTACAGTCATTTAATGGAGCATAAATTGATAGTATGTGTAACATAACCACACTCTTCAAACTGAATGTATCACTGGAACAAGCTAGCTATCACCATGCAAAATGCCTGTGGCAAGGTACACAGAAATGTTGGTAGCTTCAGCAAAGTGTTATATTCTGTTTAAGGGTGTGGATACACAATATATGTTGGGGAAATTGTACATATTGCAGCAAAATAGCTGTCTGAGCTCAGAAAGGGCTGGGAAATATTGATGTAAACTGCCAGATTTCAGAGCAGGGACAAGTGCCTGTGCAGTGTCTAAAGCCATGGAGATAAAACTTGATGAGGACTACAAAGTATCCCTGGAACACAAATAGTTAATGCTTAAATACAAAAATGATATGGAGAGGTCAGTAAGGTCAAGAATGCAAAAGACAGGGAAATCTAGCATTCCAGCTGCCTTTGCTGTCTTCTTTCTTCACTGTTTGCATGTGTCTGGTAGTACACCTTCCTTGCACGTTTCAAAGAGAAGGTAGTTTACAGAACAGGGAACTCAGTATTCAATACTGATACTCTCATCTGTCTAGGCACATCACTTTACTGCATTTAATTAAAAATAATCAATTTTTATGAGGTTCTTCTCTCTATAGTAACCATGGGCTCTACATACAGGAAGAAACATACCTCAGAGATACCTTTACTCCTGTGATGAAATACTCAGCTGGGGTATGAGTCAGGTCACAGACAGAGCTCCAAACTATGAACACAGACAAGACAAATGGCTGCCCAGCTTGCAGTGCTGATACTGACTTTTTGGGGATCGTGTTGCACTTCATAACATTTCCTCAGCATAGCTCTGATTGCATAATTTGGCACTTGACAACAGACTTAAATGGCACCAGAACTGAGAGTAGCAACACACACAATCTGGTTTTCATCCATTTGCCACATTTCACACAGGTACTTTGTGGTTGCCTTTTTTTCCTAGCTGCACACAAAGACCTGAGTAGTCTTTTAATACATGCCAGCACTCAGGATTTCAGCCTTCCCCCACAGAAAACACTTCTCCCTACTCACCGATTTCCCTTGGAGGTGCAGGGGCAGTGGATTATTTAGGACAGACTTAGTGGAAACAGCACCACCTGCTGAGTACCCAATATCCTTCTGACAGAGACTTATTTCTTGGGGCTGGGGTTCTCGGAGAGCCTATGACATTGGATGCTCATCATTACTCAGCTCCTCAAGCTGACAGGACCAGCAGTTTTCCATAACTGGGATGATTCAAGATGCTTCTGTCACTGTGCCATGATGCAAGGCGTCTGCTCTGAAGAAACTCAAAATAATCCTGGTGATAAATATACAAAAGAAGCTGATTTAATCCAAGTACATACAGCAATATATAAACATACATTTCATCCCTAAAGGTCATTTTTTTGGTTCATACTCTAAACATCCACACACTGTGCTATGTTGCATACTCCATCCTGTTTCTGTCACTTATTGCTATGAAACAGACTTTGGGGCACAGGGCACCATAGGGATGAATCACAGAATCACAGAATGGCCAGGGTTGGAAGGAACCTCAAGGATCATGAATCTCCAACCCCCCTGCCACCCACAGGGCCACCAACCTCCCCATTTAATGCTAGAACAGGCTGCCCGGGGCCACATGCAATCTGGCCTTGAACACCTTTGGGGATGGATGGGGCATCCACCACCTCTCTGGGCAGCCTGTGCCAGCACCTCACCACTCTCATAGCAAAGAACTTCCCCCTGACATACAACCTAAATCTCCCCTCCCTCAACTTAAAACCATTTCCCCCTCATCTTGCAGTTATCTGCAGAGCAATCTGAGCCTGTCTTCTACACCTGGGTAGTGCATGGATGTGTCTGCTCAAAGAGTGGGGATCCTAATTCCAGTCTAGTGGGAATATCAAAGGAGACGGTCCAGAGGAGAGCCACAAAGATGATCAGGGGCCTGGAGCACCTCCCCTACAAAGACAGGCTGAGGGAGCTGGGCTTGTTCAGCCTGGAGAAAAGAAGCTGCAGGGTGACCTCATTGCAGCCTTTCTGTACCTAAAGGGAGCCTACAGAGGGGATGGGAATAAACTGTTTGAAAAGGTAGATACCAGCAGGAGAAGGGGGAATGGTTTTAAGTTGGAGGAGTGAAGATTTAAGTTGGACGTCAGGGGGAAGTTCTTTGCTATGAGAGTGGTGAGGTGCTGGCACAGGCTGCCCAGAGAGGTGGTGGATGCCCCGTCCATCCCTGGAGGTGTTCAAGGCCAGATTGGATGGGACCTGGGCAGCCTGGTCTAGCATTAAGTGGGGAGGTTGGTGGCCCTGTGGGTGGCAGGGGGGTTGGAGATTCGTGATCCTTGAGGTCCCTTCCAACCCTGGCCATTCTGTGATTCTGTGGGACAAAGTGAAGCTTCAGCGGATTTGGACAAAAGGGAGCAGAAATACAGACGAGGGAGCTAAAAACGCACTTGGAGGCTCCTCTTCCAACAGGAAGAGGAGTCACTCGCAGGCAGACGAGCTCACTCGGCGGCCTACCGCCGTCGGCACGCGTTTGGGAACCACCTGCGATGAGGGCAGGAGCCCCGCGCGTACAGCAGCCCGTCCCACTGCCCTCGGCGCGGATGGAGGCAGCCCAGCGCTCCGCGCCCGTCCCGCCCCCCCCCCTCTCTCTCTCTCTCGGCCCTTTCTCTCCCCCCCCCTTTCTTTCGCCGTTTCCCCCCCGCTCCCGACAACAAAGACAACGCGGGGCCCGGGTCGGGGCCGCCCCGGCGGTGACTCAGCGGCAGACCCGCCCCCGGCCCGCCCCGCCCCGCCGCTCCCTCGGGCGAGGCCGGGACGGAGCCGCGCGCGTGTCGGGGCCGTGCCGGCACTCGGCGAGCGAGCGGACACTGCGCGGCCTCCTGCGTCCCCTCCTCCCGTCTCGGGGTCTTTTTTCTCCTGGCTCCCCGCGGACAGCCGCCCGGCGAGGTAGGTGCGGCGTCTGTCGGCACACAAAGGCGGGCTGGCTGAGCCGGGGGAGGCGCTCCCGCGGAGCCCCGTCTGCCCGCCCGTAGGTGTGACCGGGGTCGCGGGAAGAGGAGATGCCCGTCGCTCCTGGGGCAGGCGGAGAGCCGGGAGGGCTCCCGTCCGAGCCGGCGCTGGAGCCCGGACGGTGGTTTTGCCCGCGGTGGCAAATTTCCTCCTGGCTTTGGTCTGCTGGAACGGTTATCCTCCGCCAAACAACTTCTGTCCTGTCCAAGAGGAGCCCGTGTCTCTGGGGGGCAGCGCGGGGCCGGGACGGAGCGGAGCTCGGG
This sequence comes from Perdix hodgsoniae, assembly GCA_035772895.1. Classification (NCBI taxonomy): domain Eukaryota; kingdom Metazoa; phylum Chordata; class Aves; order Galliformes; family Phasianidae; genus Perdix; species Perdix hodgsoniae. The sequence goes on from JAPSGF010000006.1 coordinate 26,452,792, forward strand.
GCAGCGAGCGCAGCTGAACTCCCGTGTGCCAGGCGTGCATCCGTGCCCGTCGTGACTTCGTGACTCTGCTCGCTCTGCGCTCCCGTTCTGCGGCTCGGTCGGGGTTTGTCTCAGCCCTCCTGTGCGCTGCGAGTCCAGGCATCCAGATCTTCCCCCGCGTTGGGTTGAAGGACGGTGCAACTGGGCGCAGAACGAGGGGAACGGGCTGCGCGGAGAGGTTGCGGAGTCTCCTCTGGAGATGTTCGGGAGCCATCTGGATGCCTTCCTGTGTGATCTGCTGGAGGGAGCCTGCTTTAGCAGGGAGGTCGGACTCCATCTCCACGGGTCCCTTCCAGCCCCTACAGTTCTGTGATTCTGTGAACTTGGGTGTTCACACGAGTAAGGGGTGATATGTAGGTCTGCGTGACTTAATTATTTGTTTGCTTCTTTTTTTAATGCCAGAACTCACGGGGCTGTATGTCAGTGCTGCGTACTGACTTGGTTGGAGCTGGTTCTGCAAGTTCAGGGCACGCTTGTGGGACATTTGGGAGACTATAAGAGTGAAGGGGACAGCCTCATTAGCAGGGTCTGTTGTGGCAGGAAAAGGGGAAATGGTTTCGTGCTAAAAGAGGGGATGTTCAGAGCGGATACAGGGAAAAAGTTTTTTTTACAGTGTGTGCAGTGATGCTCTGGAACAGGTTGCCCAGAGAGCTGGTGGATGCCGCATCCCTGGAGACATTCATTGTCAGTCTAGACGAGGCTCTGAGCACCTGATCTAGCTGTAGGAGTCCCTGTTCATTGCAGCAGAGTTGGATTAGATGACCTTTAAGGGTTTCTTCCAACTCAGATAGTTCAGTGATTCTATTCTGTGATTCTATTAGGTGATAGGAACGTGTGAACTTTTGTTTTTCATTAGGAATTTGTGGAGTGAGGAAGAAATCTTTTGAACAAGCACAGTGTGGTTGTTGTGTATAATTTGTGGTGGGCGTGTTACTGAATAACTCTGGCAGCAGTCCGTTCTGCACTGTGGGACAGAGATGTGTGTACTAAGTCCTGCAGCACCGATCAGGATATTTAACTTCCTTTGGCTTGGCAGTGAGGTAGGAGCATAGAAGAACATTTTTAGAATGGAAATAACTTGTGGCTTTTTGGGGCAACTGGAGAAGCAGATAGTCTTCAATATCCTCCTGATATGAATTGAGAATCTCTTTCCTTATTGATGGCTGTCTTCCCAGCAGTATATGGACAGGCAGTGTATACAACAAATGTGGTAGCTGCTTGCTTATTGTCGGTGGTATTTGCTCACTAACAGTAAGTGATTGTTTGCTGGGCTTTATTAAGAACAACACGGATACCCTATATCTCCTAAAACAAAGCTTTCATTGTCCTAAAGCAACTATGAGCCAATTTCATGGTTAGTGAAGCTCCACTGATGTCCATGGAGTTTTGCCAGGATGATTTTGGCAGGTGAAGTGTCACTTGTATTTTTCAGGGTCCAAAATGCCCGTGAGTAATGTTGCTATTTTATCTTCAGCATTTAAGTGTCATTAAGCATGAGTAATTACAGTATTAGGCTGGTTTTCCCTGAAAGTTAGGGGTGAAGGTGGGGACCCACTTATAATCAGATCTAAATGTTCTCCCTTCTGCTACAGATCTTATATCGCTTGGTTTAAGAAATTCATTCTTTTTCAGTCTTGTCACCTTTTTTCTCTCTTCAAAATTAAGAAGCTTCTCTGAAACATGAGCACGGGAGGGTTTTGAGAGTAGCTGTATTGAGCTGTCCTACGATAATGCTGCACTAGTAGATAAGTGATGAACTGCATGGCAGCTGCTGTTTGGACATCTTTCATTATTCACACATGCACGTGCCTCTTCTTTACAAGCTGATTCGTGTGGTAGTTATGGTCAATGCATTTGCTGAAGTGGCAGATTGTTTGACAAAGTCACATAGTGTAACAGCCAGGCTTGAGATAGGCTGAGTGAGTGGATCAGGGTGTGTGGGGGAAAATTCACTGAATTTTTACCCAGTGCTATGTGTGTTAGTCAAAAACAGTTCTGTTTCTCAACACCACATCTAAACATCAGTAACGTAATGTTAGTAAGGAAAGAAAAATCATCTAAAAATTGGAGCAAAAGGAAACTAGTAGAGAGGGAAGCAAATATTCTTGTTTAATAGTTGTGGGAAGAAGAATGGAACTGTAAAACCAATAATTGGCCTGGATAGATGTTTGGATCCAACAAAGCTTCAAAACATGATTTAATTGAACAGAATTATGTTATCTTTGGGTGCACGCAACTGTACTAAATATGTTTGTCTGACTCTAAACTGTCTGGCACTGTGGTAAATTTAAAGACAACAAGCTTCAGTGCTCAGCTTTACAAAGTCTTTGATTCATTTTTATATCTGACATTTTTGTGCAGAGCAACTTTGGATCTATCTGTTTTCATGTCATAAGTACAAAAAGAAGAGCATGTCAGACACAATTGCCAGCTGATACTATTCTGACTTTTTTGGAAAAAACAAGCATTAAAGAGTAAGCTCCATGTACTGTCTAACTTCATAGAGAAGCCCACGGCTTGCACAGGTACACTCCTTGCTGGGTAAAGAACTGGCTGGAGGGCTGGGCCCAGACAGTGGTGGTGAATGGAGTTAAATCCAGCTGGTGACTGGACATGAGAGGTGTTTTCCAGAGGTCATACTGGGGCCTGTTTTCTATAGTATCTTCACTGATGACCTGGATGAGGGCATTGAGCACACCCTCAGTGAGGTTGCAGGTGACACCAACTTAGAAGGAAGTGTTGATCTGTCTGAGGGTAGGAAGGCCCTACAGAAGGATCTGGACAAGCTGGATAGCTGGGCTGAGGCCAATGGGCTCCACAAGACCAAGTGCTGGGTCCTGCGCTTTGGCTACAACAACCCTAGGCAGTGTTGCTTGGGGCACAGTGGCTGGAAGACTGCAAAGGAAAAAGACTTGGAGGTTGTGGTGAGGTAAGCGTTAGCCTCTCTTCCTGAGTAACTAAGAGGGAATGACCTCAAGTTGCACCAGGGGAGATGTAATTTGGACGTTAAGAAAAGCTTCTCTGAAAGATCGATCATCCCCAGATCCTCTACCACAGGGAGGTGGTTGAGTCACCATCCCTGGAGGTGTTCAAGAAATGTTTAGATGTTCTGCGAAGGGTCATGGTTCAGTGGGCAACATTGGTGAGGTGAATGGTTGGACTGGATGATCTTGGAGGTCTTTTCCAGCCTTGGTGATTTATGGTTCTATGAGGGGGAAAAAAAAAAAATGCTTAATACTTCTTCAGTTCACTGACTAGTCAAAGTTTATTCTGGTTTAGCCATAGCTGGCATGTTCTTGAGTATCTGTGCAAGTATGGTTTCAAGCTTAAGATGATGTTAGAAGGCCTGAAACTATTTTATTAACATACCTGCAGAGCATGGAAGTTGAGGCTTTAATGTTTATTTCTAAAACAAGACCACAGAAGGGCTCATCTGTAGAAAGGGAATTGGTTGTATAATAACCTGAACAGAGAGGTTGGTTGAAGAAGCAGTTGTCCACTACCAGCGTGCATACTGGTTGTTGTTAGATCATGCCAAACAGTTTTTTGTACTGATGAATCTTTAAACAAGGACATTCTGCACATACAGGAGAGGAAAAAAAAAAAAACCAGAAACATTTTTCTTCTCTTTTCTACATCTTCCTTTAAATGATGGGCATGGTTTTCACAGACATGTCTCTGGCTGGATTTCTGGGGTGCTCCTTCAGCCCATTGCATGTGAGCAAGAGCTAAGAGAAGAGAAGTGGAAGCTCTGCAAAGCCAGGAGGGTGCTGATGAGACCATGACTGCCTTTCTGTGGCCCCATTGGCTTGGTTAGATGATGCGAGTGCAGATCCTACCATGAGAGACCAGGCTCCTGACCCTCCCTAAAGGTACTTTCTGTAGATCCTGCTGCTTCTCTCCTGTGTGCAGCACCTGGCAGCAGGGGGCAGTTGGGGTAATTCTCTGGTGGCAGAGTTCTCATGGGGATTCTGTGAGGAGGGAGCACTAACATCTGTGAGCAAAGGATGTGGTCCAGCAGAGCCGTTTCCTTCTTTCCGCTGAACCTGAAAACATTACAGGGTACCTGCTGTGTTTTTGTTTCGTGGCACTGGGAATGCAGAAGTTTGAACTAAGGCTTTGCTGGCTGTTAGAACTGCAATCTCTCATGGTCTTAAGTTTAGTTTCAGAACATGTTTTGAGCTTGCAGTCTGCTTTGTGCTTACTTTATGTTTCATGTAGTGAAGGGCAGGAAAATCACAGGTGAGAAATCAGTGTTTCCAAGTTATGACTATCAAAGAACAACGCACAGAGATTTTGGGATGCTTGTGATATCAAAATCTGATACAGACCAGTGGATGCATTTCAGCTTAGTATTTACTCCTATTTTTTTGTCCTGGATCTAAAGCTAACAGGGCAGGGTTTGTTGTGGCTTGGTGCAGTTTGAATTCTGATATAGATATAGTCTAGCTTGGAATTAACTGAGCCTATAGCAAGTCATCAGCTTAATTTGATGGGATGAGGATGCTAGTTTCATGATGAGAGCAAGGAGCACAAATGTAGTCAGACTAAATAAGGCACTGTTATTTGTCCTATGAGCAAAACTTCTGGATTTGCTCACATTTTAAAAATTTCTCTGGCAATACAAAGCTAGAAGTTTGCCTTTTGGGCTTCTCAAAGAGAGGAATAGCTCAGTCTGCCAGGAACAAATTTGTTTCTTTCAGGTGAGATGTTTCCTTCTTTTACACTTAAACTGAAAGTTCAGGCAGTGTACGTGCGGGATAAAATGTAGAACCTGTGTGGTGTCCTCTAGCAAATCTCAGCCCATGACATTTGGAACTTCATTAAGAATCCTGCAGAGAACTATCTTTAGGATGACCAAGCACGAACTGTGCTTCTGCTATGCAGAATGCTTTAATGACCTGGACAACAACAGCCTTGCTGTTTGTTGTGGTGGAGTGGATCTTAGCTTTACCCTCAGCCAGGAATTAGTCATCTGTCCTGTGAGCAAGAAAGCTACAACCCACAAAGGCTTTTGGAGGAGAAAATGCCTTCATGTTTGGCGTTGGTTGAAGCAGTCTTTCTGCTTTGCAGCATAGTGTATTATAGGGAGGGAAACTGAGTCTTGAAACCATAAAGCGAAACCCACGTGTACTTGAATGTTGAGAATTCTCTCGCCTGTGATAGAAAGACATTCTGTTCACCCTGCCTGTGCCAGCTGGTGCTAGCTAACTCACAGGGTCCAGTGGCATCTGCTCTGAATCAGAAGCAAACGCTGCCAGTCAGATGTATTTCTGTAGTGATGGCCTTCTGTGGGTCTTCTAGTGGGCTGGTTAGAAGAGGGTGATGATGGCAAATAATGGAACGATTCTTTCCACTTCATTCTTCGTATGTGCAGTGAATGGGCATTCATAGCACCTCCTGTACATACACAGGCCTTTGTTCTTGTGCTAATAATAAGACGGAGTTCACAGCTCCAAGTGTTGGGCACAATGTGACAAGAACTGGGTCAAGATTGTTCATGTGTGCATAAATGTGCTCCTAATTTAGGCCAATGGCTGTGCTGGGTGCTTCTAAACAGGCTATAAAGATTTCAGAAGGACTGGAGTTTAGCTGTCAGATGCATGAATTGCACCTCTGGCTGAGCAGAGCAATTAAAGATCAGGATCCAAATGTTCTTCAGTCGCTTTGCATGTTAATGCGAATGAAGGAGAAGCTTTGCTGTTTGGTACTCCTGGAGAGCAAGGAATTCAGTTTGAGCCAAAGGTAGGATGTAGTTGCCGAGCAGTCCTTTAAATATGTTCACTGCTTCATTGTTTCCTATGTTTCCTTGCAGGTATCATCAGGGAAAAAAATGATGGGCTGGCTATCCTACTGTGTTGCTGTTGTGTCCTTCGGGCTTGCTGCAGTAGCTGAGCTCCTTGCTGCCTTTCATGGAAGACTGAACCAGGCTGTCTCTTCCTGGACTCTTACTGAGATGCAGCTTGGTGCTTGCCTCTTTGTAGGGAAAGAAAGCCAATTTTCATCTGAATCCACTAGGATATTTGGGGGTTTATTTCTGGAGAGGATATGAAGCAGTTTGATTGGGTTATGATAGTCTTTGTGTTGTGATATATTTTTCATCCAACTCTCCTAGGCCATTTGTTCTTGAAGCTTAGCTATGTCACAGAATCACAGAATCACAGAACGATCCGGGTTGGAAGGGACCTCAAGGATCATGTAGTTCCAACCCCCCTGCCTAGCAGGGCCACCAAACATACACCTTTACTAGATCAGGTTGCCCAGAGCCCTGTCCAACCTGGTCTTGAACACCTCCAAGGACGGGGCATCCACAACCTCCCTGGGCAGCCTATTCCAGGACCCAACCACTCTCCTAGTAAAGAACTTCCCCCTAACATCCAACCTAAATCTTCCCTCTCTTAACTTAAAACCATTTCCCCTAGTCCTGCTATTATCAGCCCTTTCGAAGAGTTTACACCCCTCCTGGGAGTAAGTTCCCTTCAGGTATTGAAAGGCTGCAATGAGGTCACCCCGCAACCTTCTCTTCTCCAGGCTGAACAAACCCAACTCCCTCAGCCTGTCCTCATAGGGGAGGTGCTCCAGTCCCCTGATCATCTTTGTGGCCCTCCTCTGGACCCTTTCCAAAATCTCCATGTCTTTTTTGTGGTGAGGGCTCCACACCTGGACACAGTACTCCAGATGGGGCCTCACAAGAGCAGAGTAGAGAGGGACAATCACCTCCCTATCCCTGCTGACCACCCCTCTCCTGATGGAGCCCAGGATCCCATTTGCTTTCCGGGCTGCCAGAGCGCACTGCTGACTCATGTTAAGCTTCTCATCTATCAGGACCCCTAGGTCTTTCTCTGCCGAGCTGCTTTCAAGGACAACTCCTCCCAGCCTGTACAGGTGCCTGGGGTTCTTCCGGCCCAAGTGCAAAACCTTGCACTTTGCCGTGTTGAACCTCATCAGGTTCACCCGAGCCCAGCTTTCCAGCCTGTCAAGGTCCCTCTGAATGGCATCTGTTCCCTCCGCCGTATCGACCGCACCACTCAGCTTGGTGTCATCAGCAAACTTGCTGAGGGTGCACTCCATTCCCTCGTCGATGTCATTAATAAAGATGTTAAAGAGCACCGGTCCCAAGACAGACCCTTGAGGGACACCGCTCGTTACCGGCCTCCACCTGGACATAGAGCCATTGACCACCACCCTCTGTCTGCGGCCTTTCAACCAATTGCTTATCCATCTAGTTGTCCACCCATCAAATCCACTTCCCTCCAATTTGGAGATGAGGATGTGATGGGGGACCATGTCAAAGGCCTTGCTCAGGTCCAGGTAAATGACATCGATCGCCTTCCCTTCGTCCACCAATGCCGTCACTCCATCATAGAAGGCCACAAGATTAGTTAAGCATGACCTTCCCCTGGTGAAGCCATGCTGGCTGTCTAGGATCACGTGCTCGTTCTTTATGTGATCAAGCATGTTGTCCAGGAGGATCTGTTCCATAATCTTCCCAGGCACGGAGGTGAGACTCACCGGCCTGTAGTTACCCGGGTCCTCCCTGCTCCCCTTCTTGTAAATGGGAGTGACGTGACCCTTCCTCCAATCATCCGGGACCTCACCTGACAGCCACGACTTCTCAAATATGATGGAGAGCGGCTCAGCAACCACCTCAGCCAGCTCCTTCAGGACCCTGGGATGCACGCCATCTGGCCCCATAGACTTATACTCATTCAGTCTAAGGAGGCACTCTCGGACTTGCTCTACCCTTACAGTGGGGAGGGATTTACCTCCTTGGTCCCCACATAGAGGTATGGGGGTGCAAGACTTAGGGACGTGATAGAGACTAGAATCCTGGCCACCAGTGAAGACCGAGGTGAAGAACTCATTCATGTCATGTAATGCGAGCTGTAATGTATAGTCAGTATACAGTTCAACTTGCATAATGTGTGGCACATTGCCACTGTTCCCTGAAAGTAGTCTGGCAAAAATTCATAGCTAAGTTTTTTATTTTTGTATTTTTAGATATTGGAGAAAAGGGCAGGAAAGGAGTAGTGATGTGTTTTTTTTGGGTTTTTTTTTTTTGGGGGGGGGGGGGGGGGGGGGGAAAAGAGGGATTTGGGGGCTATTTTGAAAAGTAATCCTTGTTTTTTTTTCTTCTTCTTTCCAAGTCTCAGAAATACTTCTGTGTAATACAGAGAAGCAAATCAGAGCATTGTGCATTGTAACTGACTCCGTGGTTGTGCTGGCAGTAGGCTTTGCGAGCCAAAGAGAGGACTTTCTGTAAGTGACTGGTAGGCAGCTTGGCTTGCTTGCTCTGCGACTCTCCTTGTGTGAGCACCCTTCGCAGGTATTTTTTGTCACACACAGCTGCACAAGGACACGCTGACCCGTGCCAGGTACAGGGAGTTGTGTGTTTTCTGGAGGAAAGCCCTGTCTGTATGGTTCTGTTAGTGCAGCTAACTCTCCAAAGGCAGTCTAAGCAGGTCCATTGTTTTCTTCATTTACCCACATCATCTTCCAAGAACAAGAAAACTGAACGAGCCATTTGTAAAATATGAGTAAATATGAGTATGTCCTTTCTTTTTCTGGGAAATAAATTCTAGCTGTAAATCTAGCTGTAGTATGTGAAAAATGTTCTTTATCTGAAGAGCAGGAAACATTTCTTGGGCTGATGTCATGTTACATTGAAAAGGTGTACAAAGATGTTCTGAAGTTCCAGCAACTGGAAAGCTAGCCTTGAAACTTAATATGAAGACTGTAGTTGTGAATGTCCACGCCAGTCAGTCTCTTTTAGTTTAAAAGGCTGAAGTACGTTACAGATGTCATTCTATCAGAACACCCTCTTTTTGAGAAAGACTGAGTCTGAGTTCTTGGTCCTGTCAGCTCAGCACTATTCAGTCACATCTAAAGAGACAGTCTCAGCCTTGGGGAATGTGCAGTTCAAATAGGGAAGAGAGTGAGGAAATGGTGTTTAGAAATGCGAAAAGGTGAAGCATGTTACGTTTTTCTCACTAGTTCAGTGTTTTTACAGACTTTATGTATCTATATAAACTGCTTTATTGCTCATGCTTATTGCATTACAGGAATAACTTTTTACTCTGCAAGCTGCCTTACAGGAATCTCTGTACTTTCCAGCTAGTTAACGTCCACTCTTCTCTGTAGAAGTATTAAAAAGTCATCTCCTTAACCTATTATCTGCTTCCAGGGAACTAACAGGATTGACAGATAGAAGAAAACATGTTTCTTTAGTTAAATGTAATCCATTTCCCAGTGTCTGCTGGAAGCAATAGCAAGGAGAAGAAACACTGATAGATAAAGCACATCTTATTGTCTAGGAAAATAGGACTGAAAGAACCCTAAAGCAAAACTTCTCTCTTGAAAATCTCTGCCACAGATGTCACTTTTATTGTGCAGCGTTACTGTTGATTCCTCAAATAGTGGAGGTCAGTTGTAGGTGCAAAGACTGGTCTGGCCAGTGATGCTGGGATAACTTTTTAAAGGCAAAGAACTTTAAAAGAAAGGGCAGTTTTTAAGTCTTGGGAGGCCTCTTGGATGCTATAGAAATGGCCCACGTATGTAGCTGAATTTTCTGCCTGAATTACAATTCAAGTATATCTGATCTCTTCCTAATCCACTGCCATGGTGTCCTGCAGCTAAGTCATTTGATTTCCTTTCTCCAAAACTGCCATGATGTTGCTGGCACAGCCTGACTACAGATGGCATCAGCCACAGGAGGGTTCCTGTTTCTGTGACATTGAGGCTGAGGTCAGCCCTGTGAGGTATGTAGCTTTCCACCAGATACTATAACACTATGCCACTAGTCTCTTAAGGTCTGTCATGTAAAATTCTTAGTTGTCCCAGTATCAGCTTTCAGTAGAACTTTTAGCTGCTGAAGCATAATGCTGTCATTTATTTTACCTGTCTGTGTTTCTCTGTATCTTTGGGTGGCTCTGTTTTAATGCTAAATTCCTTTGACTTCTGTATCTGGTAGCATACAGACAGAGGGCTGCATTTGTAATGAACTGTTGTGTGCGCTGGAAGGCAAGGGTGGTTTGGTTATCAACTCTAAGGTGAAGGAGTATGTGCTTTAAAAGGGCTATTCCTTCCATTATTGACTGGAATTGGATTAATGGAGTCCCTTGTTTTAGGGTGTTTGGTGATTTTTTATTTTTTATTTTTATTTTTTACTTTTAATGGGATGAAGATTGATTGGCTGTTAGAACAGCCACTGATGTAGTTAATTTTCTATCGAAGTGAAGATGTTTAGAGTTCCATGAAGTTGGGCAGACTAGATTATACATATTTAGTCAACAAAACGTTGAATAAGAAAGACAAGTCATTATTTTAAAAGCAATGAAATAAGAAGCTCTGCTCTCCTTCCTGTTGGATATTTTCCTCCAGGAAGGGACTGGAAAAATTGCTTTACTTTAAAATACCACCATTCAGATTTCTAAGGTTCTATAATCAATGTATCAGTCCTCTTTCAAAAATCTGACAAAGGTAAGATGCTACAAACTCTTCTTGGAGTACTATGTTTTGCAAAATGGCAAGTTTAGAAGTGCAGATTAAGAAATGGTATCCCTCAGAAAGGGGAGGATGTGAAAGCTGAACAGGGCATGTACAAAAAATTATGATAATTATTTAGTGTAGTTAATCTAGAATCATGGAATCATAGAAGTTGGAAAAGACCTCTAAGGTCATCTAGTCCAACCATCTACCTCCCACCAGTGTTGCCTAAACTATGCTCCTTAGTACCACATGTACACATTTCTTGAGTGCCTCCAGGGCCAGTGATGCCGCCACCTCCCTGGGCAGCTGTTTCACTGCCTGACCACTTTTTCAGAGTTGTTTTTCCAAATATTCAACCTGAAGCTCCCCTGGCGCAACTTGAGACTATTCCCTCCCATCCTATCACTGTTACCAGGGAGGAGAGGTTGACTCCCAGCTCACCACAGCCTCCCTTAAGGCAGTTGTAGAGAGCAATAATGCTTTCCTTGAGCCTCTACTTCTTCAGGCTAAGTAGTCTCAGTTTTCTCAGCTGCCCCTTAAAGGACTTGTGCTCCGCCAGGGCTGAATACAGAGGGATGATTGCTTCTCTGGTTCTGTTGGCTATCGGATTTTTGATACAAGCCAGGATACCACTGGACTGCTTGGCCACCTGGACATGCTGCTGGCTCATGTTTACGTGAGCATCAGCTAACAGCCCCAAGTCCTTTACAGTCTTCCAGCCACTCTGCCCCAACCCTGTAGCACTGCCTACCTAGGGTTGTTGTGGCCAAAGTGCAGGACCCAGCACTTGGTCTTATTGAACTTCATCCCATTGGCCTCAGCCCAGCAATGCAGCCTGTCCAGATCCTTCCGTAGGGCCTTCCTACCCTCAGGCACATCGACACTTCCTTCCAAGTTGGTGTCACCTGCAACCTTACTGAGGGTGTGCTCAATGCCCTCATCCAGGTCATCAATGAAGATACTGAAGAGAACAGGCCTCAGTACGACCCCTGGAAAACACCTCTCATGTCCGGTCGCCAGCTGGATTTAACTCCATTCACCACCACTGTTTGGGCCCAGCCCTCCAGCCAGTTCTTTACCCAGCAAGGAGTGTACCTGTGCAAGCCATGGGCTGCCAGCTTCTCCAGGAGAATACTGTGGGAGACAGTGCCAAAGGTTTTGCTCTAATCTAGGCAGACTCTGTTGACAGCTCTTTTTTCATCCACCAGGCTTATAACTCAGTCATAGAAGGATATGAAACTAGGTAATTTCTGCTTAGAATGCTATAGAGGCATCATGTATTTGAAAATCAAACTGTCAGGGTAAACAAATATTTATTGTTGTCCTTTTTTACTAATTGGGAAACAGAGGCTGAAATGATTTGATTACAGCTATAACTAATTAGCAAAGGACAGAATTTTAACTCGGGAGTTTAAACCAAGATGAAAGAACAACAGGATGGAATACTGCAAACAGTGCTAATGAAAAGATAACATAAGCACCTTAAACTTTGTATTTCGAGCAGGAACTTACTGCACCAGTATAGAAATCATCTTCCCTTAAAGGCCTTTAGGGAAGTAGGCAGCTTAAGAAACTGGTGTGAGGTGAAAACAGGATCTGGTTAGACCATGGTCATTTCCTTACATGATAGTTCTGTGCTTCTAACATTACCTTTATTAAGCTTGTTGCTTCTCAGGAAATTCCTTAAGACATTGGAGTTTAAATTATTGGAGTTTAAATTATATTTCCAAATAACTGAAGTTCAAATAAGGAGCACCAGGCAAATTAGGCTTCATCTTGAAGAGCTGCAACACGATCTTGCCAAGAGATTTTCTGTACTCACCTCCCAGGCTGTGCGTCTGAGTCACCTGAAGCAACTGCACTAAGTGTGGAAATGTAGCTGACTCAGAGACAAGTGGTTGCCATTCTTTGGTGGGATGTCATCAGCTACAGTTGAGCTACATTGCAATTTTCCCCCTATCTTGATGAAATATGAAATTTCATTAGAATCTGGGCTGAGCCACAGGATAAACGTTTCTTGTTGCACAGTGTGTGTGTTGAGTGACAGCCGTGTTCTACTGTAACAGCAGTGGAGATTTTCCCCTGGAAAGCACTTTGATTCATTGCACCGTGTGTTTTGGTCAAGGCATTTGCATCAGTGTTGAAAATGAAGAGATGAGGATTTTTTTGTTGTTCCTGTTTTGCATTTAAGCAATTTGGACTTCCTTAATGATTATTTCTTATTTCTAAACATGGTTAATTAAAAAAGCAAACCAAACTTTTATTAGCTTTCCATACTATTATGGGTTTTCTCTCCTGGATGTTGTTTGAATCGGATACCTTTGCTTTGGCAATCTCATGTTTGCTCTGGTGCTTGTGGTTCATTTGAATCTGAAATAGCCAGCACTCAACTGAGGGAAAACCCGAGGTAAATAGGTGATAGTGCGTGCTGGACAATCAGAAGGTCCTGCAGTGATCTTAAAAACAATTTAAAAATATTTCTGTAAACCAGCTGTTGAATGAGAAGTGGATGGATGGTTGGAAGCTTAAAAGCTTGAATCATTACAGTTTGGGACATTTAAAGCTTAGACTAGATTTAATTGCTGTTACTTTGAAGCCTTTAATGGAAGGGGAGTAGAACAGCATATCTGAAATACCTTTTTTCTTTACTTAGGGTTTATAATTGAAGCTAGAACTTGAAGTATTATGGAATCGCTTTGATGTTGGTGAAGGAATGTCACCATACTGCTCAAGTGTAGTGTGGTCAGCTTAAATGCTCTAACTTCAGAACTAAAGGCTGGTTGGAAACCAGCTGAGGTGTACGTGCACTAAATATCAGTGAAGAAGAAATCTGCCTTGCAGCTGTTGCTGGTGGTGTCAGTGAGCTTCTCCTCCCAGCTCCCTACATGACTCCTTGTTGCCTTTCACAGGCAGGGCACGAAGTGCAAAGTAGAGCTGCATGCTTTGGTACAGGGCTATGGATGTCATCCAGAGACAGACAATGATGTTGGACTGCGGGTGGGTCTCTGCCTGATTCTGTTCTAGGCACGAACAAAATAAGCAAGAGATGTAAAGGCAAATCAGGCATTACCTGGAGTAAAGACTTTTAGTGATATAACTCGTCCTCAGCTGAGTAACTAGCCTGGGGTTATTCTTACTGCAGGAGAGCTGAACCTTTAGCATTACCCAGTATATGGCAATTTGCTAACATTTAACTTTTTAAAAGTGAAAGTTGCTTTGGAATATAGGTGTCAGTTATGTAGACAAATGACAAAGTCTGTAAAATGACCTAAAGTGCTTCTTGCAAGGACATGAATGGAGGTCACTGAGGTAGCATGTAGTGAGAGCAGAGAGAGGATGGTAGTAGATTTTAATTATGTCCAATATGACAACGGTGTGTTTGCTTTTCTCTATAAGTTCTTTGTACTTAAAGCTGGAATAGATTGGGATTATTTTTTTTTTAATTTTTATTTTTCCAAATATGCCACAGAAGTCAGAGATACCAACCTTGCAAAACATCTCCTTTCAGATGGAACATGGGCATTTTGGCACCTTAGATTTGACCTTTTCTTCATCATTATTTGATAAATTTTGACCCAATTTCTGTACAGAGGGAAAAAAAGTGGATCAGATTATGATATCAGGTGGATATAGTGGACTGAAAAGAAAATGAGAGAATTCAAGGGAAAAAAAAGTCTTGAAGTTTATCTGTTTGAACTTGCACTATGAGCTGGAGCTGTAAGCTTTCTAGCTGATCTGTGTGAGATAAGCTTGCATGAACCTTCTGCACCAGAATCACAAGCTTGGCCTCTCCCATGCTGCATAAGTTGTCATCCAGTTCTCATGCAGTCAATATGCAGACCCTCAGGTGTTGCCTTCTATAAGCCATGGTTGCTTCATCTCTCATATCAGAGCAGCATTCTTTCCATGTGTCTAAATGCATTACAACATGGTTGCTACTTTTGTAGAAGCCTGTTGTGGAAGCAGACCACACTGATTTCCTTCAGCATGATTTAAACTGTCATTTTGTGGGTAGCTGCAATGGGGAGTTCTGGCTGCGCTTTCATTCTCACTGTCAGACCAATGAACCATACAGAAACTCTGTGAAGCTGAAGATGGGGGGGGGGGAAACCCTGTATATTTCTGCCCCCTCATTCCTTTACCATGGCAAAAGTGCAGTGCTTACTTATCACTTCCTCCTAGAAGCTGAGGGTAACCAAATGAACAATTCCTGTAATTCAGTGAGGTGTATTGGGAAGTCTTGAAAAATTAGAGCTGAGAGTAACCTCGTTATTTCAAACTGTTATGTATTTGTAAACTAATTGCAGGGCTCTGAGCTGAAAGAGCAACCACTGAGTTCAACATGCAACAGGGTTATGCCACAGAAAACCACAACTTGCTTTTGCATGAAATGGAAACTTAAGCAAGTCTGAAACTCGGTAAGCCCACAGTGAGAATACATTCAGTGTGTGCTTTACAGTAAAGGTCCGCGTGGTGCGGTGGTTTCTTTGGATCACTGGCCTTGTCACATCGTGTAAAATCAATCTTTGCTTAAATAGGAAATAGTTGGAAAGGAAAGCTGCTGCAGACCTGTGTGTCTTCTAACTGTGTTATCTCTGCTGGCTGCTAACCACATGTTTTAGCTGGTATCCTTCCCAGTGCATGAACACTCCTGGTGAGTAATGCATGAAAAACAAACATAACCAGGCTTGGTATGTTTGGCCAATTTGAGGAGTGTAAGGATCCTGTTGGTTTTTGCCCTATTTCCTGCCTTTGCTTTTTTGTTCCAAATTTTACCTTTTTGATATAGTTTTTCCCTTGCCTATTTCTTCTGTTTTTTTTTTTTTTTTTTTTTGTGGGATGCTATGTTGAATGATTAATTTTGTTTTAGCAGTAGTT
The DNA here is from genome assembly GCA_035772895.1 of Perdix hodgsoniae. Lineage (NCBI taxonomy): Eukaryota > Metazoa > Chordata > Aves > Galliformes > Phasianidae > Perdix > Perdix hodgsoniae. Next base: position 26,468,197 of record JAPSGF010000006.1, read on the forward strand.
TTTTATTTGGATCCTTCAAGGAGCTGCATGGGTATATTTTTGTAATTTTATGTTAGTATATTAAAGGAAGGCTAAGGGCCACGTTCTACTGGGGAAAATGGAGGGCTGCTAGAAACATACCACTTTCTACTTTCAATAAAACTTTAATTAACTAAATGTTCTGTCTGGCCTCTTGCCCACATAATAAGTTCAAACTAGAGAAACTTGTGTAAGTCATTATTATCTGTTATCAGAAACATTTCCATTTCCATCCCACAGTGGAGCTGAGAAAAAACTGGCTAGCAAGTACCCTTATGCAAAGAAATCTTGCTTACTCAGCTCACCTAGTTCTCTACATCTGTGTGTTTGTGCTGCTGTCCTAAAGGGTCACCTGTATCAAGCCGATCCATATTTAAAGTTTCCTTTGTATATACACCACAGGAAATATGTGGTAGGATTCCTGTTGGCTTTGTCTACCTGAGTAGGCAGTATGTGTCTGCCCTCTGCAGAGTTCCTTGGAGAGGAAAATTCCTGTTTGGGACAACTTCTACACTGCAAAAAAGTTACCCACAACAGACAAGGACTCCTCAACCCAGTAAGTCAGGATTTAAGCTGTCTGAGCCAGTGTTGGGCAGCTGGGCTGCCCAGAGCAGACAGCAGCTTGTGTTACTTGAGGAATGAATCTCCCTGCTCCCACCTTGTAGAAGGTGTTTGTCGTTCTGACTTGCTTTTTTGGAGGTTGATACCTGCCTGACTTGCCCTCTGAAAGAAACTGAGTTGATATAAATACTGTCAGGTGATTGTCCTTTGAGAGCAGTTGCAATGAGGAATTAATGAGGAAGGAAATAAGAGCTCCTATTGTCTTTGTTTACTTTTTGTTCTTGAATCTCCCATTTCTTATCTCTAATCTTCAGCTCTAGCAAATGAGGTTTAACTGCAGATCCTAATGCTGAGCTGGTTAGGCAGAGATCTGCAGATGAAATGTTAAGCTGTCAAAAGGGAGACGTGCGTTTGGGGCTTGGCTGAACTGCCTGAGATGAAAGGACATTTTGTTTGCTCCTTGTCAGAATGGCAGTGTGTTACAGAAGTGGAGCTGCAGTTCCAGAGTGTTGTGTCCCTCTGGATCCAGGGCTCTGATATCCATGTATTTGCGATGTCAGCTGTGTCACCTTCATGGGGACCCCTGGACACAACCCCATAGTGCACAAAGGAAGGATGCAGTGGCATCATCCACACCCTGTTTCAGGCCTGGCTCCCTAATTGAGTGTGAGTTGAGGCCCTGGCTGACGTTGTGGGTGCAGACTTGCCTTCAGCTATGAGCTCAGCGTGAGTCGGCACACACAGCTTCTTCCAGTTGTCCTTTTGCAGGGTGATTCTGTGGTTGTGGTGGCCTTTTTCCAAGGATAGTGCTCAGGATGCCTTTCAGCAGTGTGGATGCTCAGGCCACAGCTCAAGCATCCTTGCCCACGCACTGCTCTGGCTGGCTGCAGCTAATTGGCCATTTCCAGTAAATTGCAGATGCTGTCAGTTTCCCAGCTCTGCTTTTTTGATGGAGTCATTACAGCAAGAAAGCATTTTAGGAGCATCTTTTCACCATCAAATTATTACTGTGCTACCTGAAAAGTGCAGATGAAGGATGACTCCTCCCTAAACCAGTGTGACTCCCAGATTCTTAAAGCAGCCTGGCTACTGCACATTAGCTGTGCTGAGCTGCCTTACAGCTCTCTTCAAGTCTCACAGGAATGTTCATAGCAGAGGATAGCAGCCTCTGGTAATGGCCAGCAAAGGGAGGGAGAGGAAACAGTGTCTTGAAAGCCTACTCCCTGCAGATAGAGAATCCCAGTGACCAGTAAGTGGAATTCTCTAAGAGCAGGGACTTCCTAGGGCTGCTCCTTGGGTCACAGGAAAATCCATCATTTTTTCCAGCCCACTTTTTCATTTCCTGGCTCACCATTCAAGTTAAATTTCCTTGTAAGCGTTGTTTATATTTGCAGCTTTAAAAATGGGAAAGGCTGTCTTGTGGCAGGCTGTGATACAGTGCTGGTAATTATTTTAGAGATGACCTCTGCTTTGCCTCTTGCCCTCTCATCTAGCATCAGCTCACGCCTATGTTTTCTAAACTTTTGCTTTGCTGCTGAAGTCTGCTGCTATTGTGACCAGGCAAAAAATGAGTTCAGACAGAGCTCAAATCACTGATTTCTGAACAACTAGTTCAGATCTTTTTAATGGAAGCCTTCCTTCTCTCAACCGTTTTGCGCTCTTTTTAATTAAGCCATTAAACTTCATGTGTTTGAACTTCATGAAAACAAACCCAAACCCTCTTCTGTGTTAGTTACAGAACACTTTGGTTCTTTCCCCTGTTTTTGTTTCTCATTATTTACTTCATTGCTGCTGGAGTAGCTGCTCAGGGTAAAAAGACGCTGCTTTTCAGCTAAATGACTTTTCATAAAAGGAGATGTAAACCAAACTCTTTGTGAAACTACTTAAGCATCCATTCCAGCTCAAGCTTTAAATAGAAAGAGTGGATCATTTCAAAAGCCAGCAAAGTTTGGATATGAAAGAGTATGGAAGAGATAATAGTTTTCAGCAGCTGAGGAAATAAAGGAGTATGTCTGACTGAGTGTTTCTGGCAAAAACTTGTATAAGTTTGAGACTTGGGGTGTATGCATATGGTCTCACGAGATGGCAAATCTTTGCAACCACATGCAGTACTGAGAGGTAAATGAGCATCAACCTGTATTTACAAAAAATCCTCTGGTAAGTATCTGTTCAGCTGGTTTTCTTTTCCCGAGGCTGAGATGTGCCAGCATCAATTGTGTATCTTAAGTGCATTCCGTCTCTCTTTTTGTGTTCTTAATTTGCTTTTTGGCTGCTGGCTGATCTTTCAGTGATACTTCAGGGTAAAAAGATCTCAGCAGCACAGTCAGTGATGTGGAAAAAAAAAATTATATCTGCTTCCGAGCTTTTCTCTGCGCTCCGTATGTTTCGTACATTTTTGGAGATGGTATGATGTTGTCCAAGTTACTTTGGCAGGTTGTGAAAAGCTTTTTAAAAAGGTCATTCTGGTGTTTTGGCAGAAAAAGTTTTATCTTCTGTCTCCGTGATTCCAGCAAACCTATGGCCACTTCAGTGTGTGGGTTGTCTCCAATTGCTGTGCTTGATGTTTTCGCTTTCTCGAGGTACTGCACATGGTTGCTTTTTTCTTTCATTCTTAATTTATTTTTAAAAGGATATTTCAGCCCCGCAGACCCAGCACTCTGTATGTGTGCAGTAAATGACTCTTGTTGAGATCAATGGTTTCCTGTGTTTTATTAGCACTCCAGTTTCAGCTGGTCCTGTAATCTCACATTTCTTTTTATAACTATTTTATAAGGAGAAGGACCCAATTAAAGCAGTTCAGGTTTCTCTGTTACAGTGCTGTTATCCTGTCCCTCACTGTAACAAACCTACCCTGGCTCTCTGCTCTGCTTTGCAAGCCTCTGGCATGTTCCCCCTGCACTCCTATGTTTGCACTGGAAGCTTCTGCAACCATTTATGCAGCGGTATCTTTTTGACCATCTCTGCCTCCTTTTATCCTGACATGTACGCATAAGCACATAACCTGATGTTTGGTTTGTGCTTTTAGCAAACAGGCCTACATTATTAGCTGGTTCCACATCTGTATGTCAGACTGTTCCGGACATTGAAAATTCCCAATCTGGTAATGTGCTGCCCTCATCTTTGGCTTTTGGGTAATGTGGCAGCATCTTGTGCCAGCCCTGAGAGCTACAAGGTATGAAAAGAGAGGGGAAAGGGGTGGTAGCTGCTGTGGCGAGGTTAGAGAAGCTTCTGCTATCTGAGCTAGAAAGCCAGGTTGTTTCTGTCCTTGTCAGTAAAAGTGAGAGGAGAACTTGGACAGAAAAGGGGCCAGTCTGCACCTAGAGCAGCAGTCATTCAGATGCAGGTTGCTGAGCTGTAGCAAGAAGAAAAAGTAAATTGTGCACTGCATAGTGTGCCTTTTGAAGAATCCTTCTCTGTGTCTCTGCGGAAGAAATAACACAGGTAACCAGAGCCTGAAGACTTTCTACTCAGCATAGAGGTTTTTAAGAAGATGTTTTGGGGGTGATGGCTCCAGCAACAAACTCTATGTGCATCTCGTTGTCGGCATACATCACTGCTGTGGTCTCCTCTGCTCTGCTTTTTAACTGGGAACCAAATGGAGTATGGAAGCAGCTGCTGTTTGTGCCTTAGCTTTGCTGTGTAGGCATCCTGCCAACCTTGTGATACAGCAGCGAGTCCTGACCAGGATCCTCTGTTGGGAGTCTGAGATGCAAACATTGACTGTACATTCAGGGTTGACAAAAGGCCTGTTCTAGTGTGAATGTGTGGGGTTAGGTCTCTTAAATTCCGTAGACTGAAACTTTATTTAAAATTAGAAATACATACACAAAGACAGAGAAAGCTGTGTACTAGTTTTAAAACTGGAATAATAACAAAAAAAAAAATCAAATTGTTGACTTTAGATGATAATTACTTTTTTTTTAATAAATTTGATCTGTTACCAACATGCATCCAACCTGCTTCAAGTGACTATATTCAAGTAATTAAAGTCAGTTTTGCAGCAGTGATTTTGCAAACTTGCTCTGTCTTCAGTTATTTTAGTGCAACTTTTCTATGAATAACTGCTGAAAATGTATTTGCTTTGAACACTGGAACTGAATCATTTTCAGTGTTGTAATAAAGAGTTTGAAAGCATCATATCCAACCAATTAGTGCATCTTACCTGCCTGTTAGGCAAATAAAATGCTCACGTTACAACAACCCTTCTGCAGAGCGCAGCTGGAATCATAGAAAAAGCTAGAAATACTTCACAGTCAAGATGTGTGCTTAAATCATTTTGATTTTAGCATTCGTTCAGTCCTAGAATACAAATCAACAGTGATATTTTTTCCCCGATGTCATCTTGAATCCTTTTTAGCTGAAGTGAATAATGGAAGCATGGGATTATTTTGAGGCTGTCCCTTGTTCTGTTCTAAAACACTGAACCCACAGACTGCAAGCTTTGAGTGTGCAGAAGTTCCCTCTAGCCATGCATGGATATATTTGTGTGCAGATTGTGCAGAACCTTTGTAGCCTTTCAAGGCAGGACTACCTTGGGTAAAAGCAAGTTTGGAAATGGAACCTTGTTATGACTTCTTTCTTAGATCTGACAGATGCCTGGATAAAGGGAATTAGTCATAAGAAGGAAGTCTTAAAGCTGGTTTCAGTTACATTTCAAAGATGATGGTTGTGTCAGTGATTTACAACTTCAGCTTTCTCTCCACCACCAGAGTCAATAAGTGCTAATCTGACATGAGGTTCTGCAAGGTACTGTCTGGTCTGTTAAAGGCTGCATGCGTGTTGATGCAGATGTTTGAAGCAGATTTCCACTGTGTGTCTGTGTCTGCCGATGGAGGTAGTAGAGATGATGGGTGTTCCTCAGCACAGGATTGTTGTAGGTTTGGCTGACATGGACAGTTATGCAGGTTTTGGCTCATTCTTTTGGGCTGAGGTGGAGGATGTCTGCCAGCTGCCCCACTAAGCCCCTGGTTTCTCAAAGGTGATTGCTGGTCGTGTCCCAGCACTTCTCTCCAGTGCCCTTTGGGCTTTCACAGTGCTGTCTGAAGTTCTTTAAAAGTCTGTTCTTGGTTCCCTTTGGTTCTGAAGGCTTATTACCCATTGCCATAGAAGATGGAGCCACTGAGGCAAGCAGAAGGGAGGCTTTGAGTCTATGCTTTCCTGTGTCTTTGCCAGCTGGTGTCCTGTGTGCAAGACAAGCAGGGAGACAGTGATTTTCAGTCTCCTTCAATCCGTGTGACCCTCTCACGTGCTTTTTTGGCTCCCTGGAGGAGATCATGTGCTTCTTTGCATGCTTGCTCAGTAAATAAAGGAAATATGTATCAAGTATGTTTATCTCCATGGAGATCTGTAACTTTTTTTTTTTAACCCTTACTATTTATCTGAGTATTTGTTATTAACGAAATTACAATAGACTGAAAAGCACATTCAATTGCATCTGGGTATGATTGCTGCAATTGTTGCCTGGCAGTATTGAAAGCCATTCTGTCTAAGTACAAAACCTAACCAGTGGCAGAGGGACAGAGTCTGCTAATGAGATTACAGAGGAAAATATCAACAAATGAAATTCTCTGTTCTCCTCCTTTCCCAGTCTCCAGAACCATTTATGCCAGATGAGTGAAAAGAGGCCTTGGTTTGCAAATTATTTAAGGATTAGAAATTATACTTTAAGTGATAGGACTTGATCAGTTAGCAGAATTACAGTACTATTGTTAACATATGTGAAATAGACGTAAATGTTCAAAACACAAATATTGAAAGCATTTAAGCAAGATGCAAAAATAGGGAGGGGAAGAAAGCAACTGTTGGGGTCTCTTTGTAAAGCTCTACTCAGAGCCAAATAATTTTATTTATTTCCCTCAGCCAGTTTCATTATTGAATATTGGTTCTCTTTTAATCACTTTTTTTTCCAAATCAAAGTCAACTTTTTGTCTAAAGAGAATAGAATCCAATTATTTTTATTTATTTATTTATTTATTTATTTAAACTTTAGATCTTTAGGTCAAAAGGGAAGAAAGCTCACATTTGTAAGAATGATTCTGTTTCAGAGAAAGACTTGCTTTCAATTCTCGCTGGTGATTTAAAGAGCCAATATAATGTACTAATGCTGCATTTTTCTCAATAGCTTGCTGGAATGGTAGTAGCTTTGCAATGGGGGAAAAATGTTCATCTATCAGAAATGGTTTGAAATGGTTAATTCAAGAATGTGTATTGACCAAATAGGTGTACCAATGCAATGAAGGCATGCATGAGGCAAAGTCTTGGAAAGTATCATCCTGCTCTGTGCACTGCACCTATTCTAAGATAAGGAATGTGAATCTATGTGAATCATCTATGTTACTAACTGCATTGAAATTCCTCCCAACCTTTAAGAGCACTGAAAGAAGATACAGAACTGGCACCATTGCTATTTTACATCGATAAAGGCTAATGAAAGTCAGTGAGAATTTGTATATTCTTAACATCAAACACAGAATCATAGAATGGCCTGGGTTGAAAAGGACTACAGTGATCATCTAGTTTCAACCCCCCCGCCATAAGCAGAGTTGCCAACACCAGTGTGCCCAGAGCCACATCCAGCCTGGCCTTGAATGCATCCAGGGATGGTGTCCCAAATGGCTCATAGAGTGGCTTTTCTGCTTTTGATATTATGATTACTTCCAAATAGATTATTCTCCTTCCTTCAGCTGGATGCTTAAAAAGAAGGAAAAAAGATTTGCAACAATGTATGATATCTATATAAAATGCTTTGTTTTCTTTTTCCCCCTGGGAATAACAGAACAGCAGCATACTATTTTTCTGTGTGCTATTTTTCGTAGAGGTCTTACTGTGGAGTCGAGTTTTGAGGATGCAGATCAGTGCTATCGGGATGCCAGTGTGGGTCAGTTGCCTGTGTTTGTAGCCCATTTATCAACTACAGTGACCAAATAAAGCAGTAAATGATGGTGGGAGAGGAAGGAAAAACATGTTTATGCAAAAATAAAAAATAAAAAACTCTTAACTGTCAAAGTTTTAATGTGTTAGTATCATATCACTTCAGTGCTGGGTAGTTTCTTTTAGAGTTTATAGAGACTTGACTTCATCCCATCTAACATTACAACTGAAACGTCTCTGTCTTTCTTCCAGCAACAAATGCTTGTAGAAGGTGATTTGGAACAAAGTTGAGTCAGAGCTGCATCTCTGGAGCAAGAGAGCTCTTTGTTGGCTCTATTGAAACTGGTGACCAGACACCTTGGCACATGAGGTACCTGGCCAGGTGGGAAAAGCTCATGGAGATAACATCCATCCAGGGCAGTTTGTAGAAGGGCTTTGGATAAAGCTTTCAAGTGCCCTTTGAGGACACATAATGCACTTTTTCTTTTTTTTTTTTTTTCTTTTTTAATTGAAGCCCTTCGAAGGGTACTTAATAATAAATATGCTTTCTCAGGATTAGCCAGGCTTACCAAATGAAAACATTTTAATTTGCTTTGGAAATTAAGACGGCAGAGCAGTTCAGTGTCCATAGCACCCACCTCCTATTGAACTGTTTCAATATCAAAGAGCTTTCGCTGGGGATAAGGTTTCTTTTTGTTTCACATGGTCTATGAGTCACTTTGGTTCTTGAAATCTGCGCTTCCCTCTCCCATGATGACCACTTTTGTACAGGACTTCTGCATATTTCTGCTCTTTCTCACCTACGTGCTTTGCTGCAGGCTTCTGTTGGAAGAAAAGAGTCAATTATGACTTAGTACAGGTATTTTTTTCTGTAGGTAAGAATAAATCTGTCATTATTTTAGAAAATATTTGCACACTGATGTCGCCTATTAGGCATAAAATACTTCTTTGATATCCCTTAAAAAGAAATCCAGGGACTCCTTAAATCAATATTATTACTTTTCATTCTCTGCCTTCTCAGTTTTGCCTGTTGCTTTTGTTATATTCACTGTATGAGCTTTTTGTGATGGTATTTTCCTTTCAAAAGTGGCCTTGTTACACTCCCTTGCTTTGTTTCATCTGCAGTGCACACAGTAACGTGATAGGGAATTTGGGAGTTAGAGTTTCAGAACAGATCTGTAAGTAATTTCTTTAAAAATCATTTTCTTGCTATTTTTTTTTTTTGAATGGGAAGAGGGTTTTCTTATTTAAGCCATATCCGCTATCCTTGTGTGTTGACAGTAGTGGTGATTTACTGTCTTAACCTGAAATGTAGAAATGAAGTGCATTGTCTGGGGCTTATTGAAGCCAATACTCCTTCCCCATGGATGGTTAGTTTGATAATGACAAAGAAATGAGGATGGTGATAAGATTGACTGGTTTAGAGAAGTGGGTAAATGTTAATGCTTGGCACACAAGATCTAAACGTGTAAGGGACTGTAGTGTGAGTAACCTTCCTGCACCTACCTTTATCCATCCTGACTTTGTTGCCTATTCTTTTTGCAGTCACAAAAGTAGACTCTAATTTATTGCAGATCTTTGTTATCGTCTCCCACTCCTTTGTCAGCATGGAGATGGACACGGCTCTGATATTAGTAAGCCCACAAACCACATAAAAGCAGGTGAGGCTGCAGTTCATTGCTGGTGTGCTGAGCTCCACTTAAGTAAGATATCTTTGAAGTTATGCAGAAGCAGCATGAATATTTTCTGATCATGACAGAGCCTGCTAAGTCAAAATGCACTTTCTTTCCAGAAGCATGATGGTGTTTTCCTGCAGCGGTGATGCTGCCCTCAAGGTTACATCACCATTTTATCTTACTTTTCTGTTTTATTCTTTTCCCTTTTAAAAATAAATAAATAAACAAAACTTTCCTTCATCTGTGAAACTGTAGTTTGAAGTGGTGCACAAGCTTTGCTCATATAGTCAGCTGTAAATGCATAACGGTTGGTCTTCAGTTAGCAGAAAAAGAAGCCTTGTTTTAATTGAGTCTGTTATAATTAATAATTGAAATCTTATTAGTTATATCAACAGACTTCTACTGCTGGCCATGAGGACTGTTGAAGCAATTAAGCAGCGTTCAGTAAGAATTTTTATAACTCAGAGTCTTACGAAAAAGTAGTGCTGTCTTTGCGTGATTTCTAAGTTGTCCGTGCTGATTTTTTCCTATTTCTAATGCCGATTGAAGGAATAGTTGATGTAGGGCTAATAAAGCAAATGGTATGTCACATTTTAGAGTGCAGGGGGATCTTCTGGTATTAATACTAAATAGGCTTAAGTCTTACTCATTCTGCAACTTTAGTGTGCCAATTAGACTTCATTTTTTGTTATATATTTTGTTAATGGTTTGCACATTTGGGGAATTGCTTTCCGTAAGACTTACTGTAAAAAAAAAAAATCAAACCCAGGTTATTTATTAAAAACTATTTTAATTAATGACAAAGGATATATATGTGTGTGTTTGTATATTTTAGAACTGAAGACTTCAGTCATGTGGCTTTAACCACATGTAGAATGCAAACACATTGCTTTTTCTTGGCTGCAAATGTACTGGACTGAAAAGAAGTGCAGATAGATGCAAGAAAGAGGGATGCTTGGGATTTTCTAATCTTCCCTGCCAGAGTTTGGGTCATCTTTTTCCAGTGAAGGAAAATTCAGCAGTGTTCAGTGAGTGCTTAACTAGGCTGAATTTGAAGTTACTGTGCATTTAGAAGTGGAGCAGATGGTCAAATGCAGCAAAGTTAACCTTACAGTACTCAGCTGGGACTCACACGGTCTGCCTTTAGTTCTTACAGAGCTTTGGACAGATAGCTTGATTTCTTTTTTACAGTACGCATCTTACTGGCACTCCACAGAGTGCCATGAAGGCAGATTGGGAAATGTGCAGTGGATGAATGCAGGCTCCTACTCCTACCATTAGCCCTAGGTGTGGTAAAGAGAAACATCTCAAGAAGGTAACCGTGCATTTCAGATGATAAATGACACACAAATGTGAGTTTCTCAGGAACTGTGGTGTGTCCTGCCTTTCTTTTATGATGTAGTGGCTTTTCTCTAGCATGGGTCTCCAGCTGCATATAGTACCATGACTGCCTCTGGGTGCTGGCGCTGGTAAACTTGGGGCTGTACAGCACTTTCTGTGGTGATCCTAATTGTGACGTGGTGTGGTGAAAGTTAACACAGACACCTCTGTACAAACTGTGGGAGTGTCTGCTGTTCACATGTGCTGTGTGGTGAGCATCACTCAACAGGAGCACAGCCTCCTCAAAGAGCCTGACAGCGGCATGGTGCTGCCATTGCTACTGAGAGCAGTAATTGGAGCAAAGCAAAAACCTGCGCCCATAAAACCATAGAATATCTTAAGTTGGAAGGGGCCCACAAGCCTAATTAAGTCTAACTCCCAGCTCAGCTTGCCACTGACGTGCTTCATAGCAGTCTGCCTGCTGAGACAGTCTGCTGTCTGCCTGCACAGACAATATCCAAATTGCACCTCCAATTTCCTGAAGCAGATCTCAATCTTGCCTTCTAAAACATGTGAGGTTTTATACATTCCTTTAATTTCTTTGAAAAATGGCTCAAAGGGCACAAAGTTCTTTGCAGGCAGTCAGGGAATCCCTGTGCCCCATCCCAGGGGGTGTGCTCCTCCACCCTCCTGCTGCTGGTCCTTCTGTTCTCTTCCTTCAAGTCACTTGCAAGATGGATGCGCTCACGTGAAGGGCATCTTCTGTAGCTTTTGCGTCCTGGAGGCTGCATACTATAATGACGAACTATGATGATATCCTCTTTTGAACACATTTTCCTGATGTGCATGTGTACTTTTGTCAAGGGTACCCATCCCATGCTTCAAAGTAAAGAACTGAGTCGTTCAGAAAACCTCTGAAAATGATAAGAGAGGGGATGACGACAATGCTGATATCTAACGATGAGTCTCATGCTAATTTAAACATACATTTATTTTAAATTTATTTAAATAACTGTAATAAGTACTACCAGAGCCACATTTCTCAAGACTCAGTAGCTTTTAAGTCTTGAAAAACTCCTTGTGTGCGTGCATGTCTATAACTTCAAACATCTTTCGTATAAATCTAGATTAATGAAGTGTCTTGAGAGTGCTTGCCTATACGTGCACTTAACTTAGGTGTGTGATGATTACAAGCACAGGCTGAGAGAGCTGAGGCTGTTCAGCCTGGAGAAGAGGAGGCTGTGAGGTGACTCAAGAGCAGCCTTTCAGTATCTGAAGGGGAGCTACAAGAAAGAGAGGGACAGACTCCTTAGCAGGGTCTGTGGTGACAGAACAAGGAGAAATGGCTTCAAGCTCAAAGAAGGTAGATTTAGGTTGAATATAAGGAAAAAATCTTTTACAGTCAGGGTGGCAAGGCACTGGAACAGGTTGCCCAGAGATGTGGTTGATGCCCTGTCCCTGGAGACTTCCAAGGCCCGGTTGGATCAGCCCCTGGGCAACCTGACCCAGCTGTGGTGTCCCTGTTCACTGCAGGGAAGTTGGACTAGATGGCCTTCAGAGGTCCCTTCCAACTTTAAGGATTCTGTGATTCTACAATTCCATGCTTCTGTGATCTGAATATTGAATAACTTATTACAGAAAGACAGAGATGAGCCTGTAGTTTTTAATTTAAATAAAGGAAGCTGGGACTAACTTTTATATGTGACCAAATTGTGCTCGTGTGTCTCCTTGTGAGGAGACTGTCACGCATTTACAGTCTGATCTCATTCTTCTCCAGTGGGAACAGATGGGGATTTTTGAACACAGATCAAATTCCTGGAAAGTCACTTCACTGACATTTCAGGAAGGTGTCAGTGGAAGTGGGAACGTGGATGGCAGAGGGTGCAGCAGCAGAGAGTGCTAAAAGGAAGCAACAACACTTTCCTTCACTTTATTCAACACTGTGGTGATGACTGTGAATACAAAATATTTCACTGTAGTAGAACAAACACTCTTTGCCTTGCTGTCTAGGTTCAGCTTGAAAAGGATCCTCCTCTTGATTTCCTGTGCCCTTTTGTAATTAGCTCAGAATTATAAATCTCGGTGACACTTTCAGATGTGAATGTATGAGTCTTCCTCCCTCCAATATGCTTGGGAATCCTGGCTGCCTTGCAGATATTTTGACAAACCTGTGAAGAAGATGGGTCTGGGAAGGTATTTTCTCTGCCTTCCCCTGCACTTGCTGGCCTCGTTCCCTGGCTTGAGTGCTGCTGCTTCTATCCTGTGGAACCTGGAAGGAAAAGATCCAATGGGTGCCATCACTTTCGGCCTGAGGCTTAAAAAGTTTGAAGAAGACTTTGCTGCCTTTTGTTATCTAATGGAACACACAGAACGGTATGTTTTTATTGTAAAAGAAAGGTTGTAGGGGCAAAACAAGACACAAGAATCACCACTGAGATGTTATATTTAGTCATAATTATTTTAAAATTTGCCATTTGGCAATGTGATTCTTCTCTTTTTGACAGGCTCTTCTCACTGGTATGGCAGGGTGGTAATCTTGTTTGTCCACAGCTTTTCTGATTGACTTCCTCTGGCTTTGTTTGGGGTCTGGATATCTTCTGAGCAAGTTTACAAGTTGGTTAACCCTAATTTAAAACACACAGCGTTTAAGAGAACAGTATGTGCTTCTGATGGAACAGCTTCTCAATACAAAATTCCCTCACTTCTCTCTGAACATTAAATATTCACGTCAGAAAAGGTCTGATGGCTTTCCTTTAGATTGTGTGGCTCAAGCCACGGTGCCAACAAGATTTTGCATTGGATTGAAACTGCTGTATTGTATCAGATTAGATCTGCCTCTTATTTGTATTTATGAGATACCAAGTCGCATGATGGGCTTTTCAGAGCACATCTGAACACATCTTTTGTTTTCAGTAGATGTGCAAAAACTGTGTGTGTGTGAATGTGTGAAATAGAACTGAAATGAGCCATGGCTTTGGAAATGGTTTGTGGTTGGTGAACTTCAATCTTATGGTCTCCTTTTAAAGTTTCAGTTTATCAGTTGTTTTTGTTCCAACAAAAAGCAAAAATATGCGACTTTTGTTTTTCAAGTCTTTTGGATCTGATGAACCCACCCAACAAGACTAAAGTAAGAAAGGGAACTGATGCTGGTGGGTGACTGGATGTATGCAAGAAAACTGGCAGACGAGTAGGCTGCAAATGTGGTGCTTGTGCAGTGCGAGCTGCTTGAATTTTAATTCTCAGTACACAACTCTGACTAGCATGAGCTGATCTTGTGTGCATACCTACAGCACAGTCATTTGCTGCTCACCCGAATACACAAGGTTTTTGTGCCTTAACTAATGGCTTCCTCTTCGGTGCTCCTTTATGACAAAGGTGTGGGAACAAGACAAGACAGGAAACATCCCATTGCATTGCTTATTTTAACCATCATTGGAATGACTCAAGGACATCGCTCTGCTGTGAGCACACTGAGCTGTATCCTCAAACACACAGCAGCTTCCACATGCTTCTGGCATCAGTATGGCACTGTGGTCTCTGCTTTAGAGCACTATAAACAACATGTACTTTTTACCAGGCACTAATTCAGCCCAGAGGCCTTCTGCTCCTCTACAGAACATCTTTGCCATCAGGCACTGTTGGGTCAGCGAAGCAGTTTTGCTACATGATGCACCAAAGAAAAGAACAACAGTTAACCTAAATGTTGAAGCAGCTGCTTTAGGGCAGCAAGCAGGCTGCCTGCTGTAACATTTGTTTTCTGTGTGCAGTAGATAATACTATCCCCTGCCATTAGATCTCTTCCTTGCGGTGGCACGAGCTGGGGCAGGACACCTCCTGCTTTACTGGGACAACTGTCTTTGCTTCATCTCAGAGAACAGAACAAATGTGTGGGGGCAGACCTCACTGGTAATTTCTTACATTTTTTACTGTCTCTTTTCAGGCCTGCACATGTGTTTGGAGTGTGATTTTCTTTTAAACAATATGATACAGTTCCTCTTATGAATCTTAAATTAACTATTGTCCAACAAAGACCCTCTTGTCTATTACACGTGAAGCATATGCTGGCATCTACTCTGTTCTTTTGATCAAGTATTTGGCAGTGTAATTATGTATGTCAAGTTGTTCAAGCTGTGCTGACTTGTACCTGCTGAAAGATTTGCCCCACGGTTTATGTCTCTCTGTGGGTTTTGGTTTAGTCAGCAGCTGGAAGATGCACAAAAATATTTGTGGGCAAATTATGTAACCATCAGGGTTAGAATCTGCACTCGATTCTTTACTTCACTTAAAGCCAGCAGGGTTATATTTGCTTTGCTAATAGCCAAATAAAGGTAATATTCATTCATATGTGTGGATTGAATGAAGGATTTAGAAGAGTATGAAAGCATTTCATGTGTGAAATGAAACTTTAGGAATCCTAAAGTTTTGGCAGTGGAGAGGTTAATGGTTCGTGACAGAAAGCTTTGTAATTGCTTTCTGTTGTGGAGGAACTGGGCCTCAGGGGAACTGCTGAAATAAAAGAGAGTCCTTGGATTCTGTCTTGTTACTGCCTTCAGTGGCAAGTCAAGACCTAATGAGGGATCACCTGGTATCATTTAAGGGCTCTTCCAGTATTATTGTAGTGTCCTGTTTAACACAGGCTTCGCTAATAGCTGGTGAGCTGTTCAACTTTCAGAGTCTTCCCTGGAAATCCCCTGGGTGGTGGACCATAGGTGTTTTGTCCAGAATTCAGCGTGCAGTTATTACATCCCCGTTTCTGCGTGTTCCACATGGTGTTCAGACTGCATAGGTTTTGTATGCACTTGTTCTGAATCCCTGCTTTTGTCGCTCACTTTCTGCAGGGTGGTTTTGCAGTAGGCATTACTGTCTGTCCATCTTGCTACCTTGGGAAGAAAAAAAAAATGAATGCTATCTTTCACCATGCTCGTGCCCTGACTGTTTATCTGACCTGTAGCCTATTCTCTGACTGGCTGAGCTTTGCACATCTGCAAGAGAAGTTGGACTGAATCTTTATGGGTCCCTTTCAGCTCCAGCTGTTCTATGACTCTGTGCCTGTTTTTCACTCTCCCTTTAGCACATAGGCAGAACAGGCAGATGTTATGAAAAAGATGTGACGTCTGAGTAGATGGTAGAGAGATGAAACTGAATCACTGGTTTCTTCTTTATAGCAGTGATGGGCAGCACTGGGAATTGAAAGGGAGCTGTCCCGTGTTGGGGAGCTCCCGTGTTGGGGAGCCAGAATGGGAGCTGCCCATTCTGGATGAAGTATAGCTGCTTTTAGTGCTGGATACAGGAGCTATAGCTAGAGAAGGGCTCAGTGTTACTCCAGCTTCTGGGTCTTTGTTTTTGTTTTTCCTGTTTGCCACTTGCTCCTTAAAAGATTCAAGCACACCAAGTGATTGAGCCTGATACACAAGGAATGAGCTCTGTCTGAAGTGACACAAAAGGCAAGGCTTCTGTAAGCAACGTGAAAAAATGTCCCTACTTCTCATGTGCATCAGCTGGGAGAGACATGGCTGCAGCAGCAACTGGCCATTCCTCGCAGGAGTAGAGCAGTTGCTTCCACTGCAGCTGCCAGTGTCAGAGGGTTGGACCTTTGCAATGGCATGAGCAGAGGCAGGACTCCTCCTGCTTTACTGGGACAACTGTCCATGCTGCATCTCATAGAATGGGTCAAATGTGTAGGAGCAGAGCAGGCAAGTTCCATGAGTAGGCAGCTGGTTTCTTTGCTGAGAATTTGAGCCCTGTGCTGGAGTGCAGCTAGCACAGCTCCTGCGCCGCACCGACGAATACCATCACATCCCTTACAGGGTCACTGAGAGGCTCCCACATGGGTCACTGCAGGTACCCCACCTGCCAGCTGTGCAGAAGAAGCAGAGCCACCAGAAATACTCCTCATTTTGTACTTTTCTTGGTAATGATGTGACTTGCAGAAGATTTTTAATTCAGAGAATGAAGTTGTTCCAATTTAGTTTTGATTTTTATTGCTTCTAAGAAAATGCTTTGCAGGGCTCCATCTCATTAGTGCCTCTATTCAGAGTGATGATCCAAGCAGGGGAACTAATAATAGTGTTTAACACTGTTGCTTTTGATCTGAGATCTGCATAAAGAGTGATGCAGAATTAAAGTACTCAGTGTTTTGTGCTGCTTTTTGTAGTCTGAACTCTTTGTGACAAGCGACATTAATTTTCATGCAATTCTGGAAGAAAGAAATCGGATAGCTATTTCTAATTGTGAGTAGTTAGGAATACGGTATGTGTGTGATGTAGGAGAGATTGATTAGACTCATTATGACATGAAATGAAAATGTCAGATTGCAAAAATAAGCAATAGAGTTGTCGCATTTTTTTATTACGCTCTGCCTTAGGTTTTGTAATACTGAAAAGGGATCATACACCACTTCCTCCCCCCCCAAAAAAACCAACCCAAATCATGCTACACTGAAAGAACATCAGTCAACCCCAAATGATGTTACCCTGCAGAACATCAGAGAAGGGGAAAGTACTCGTAATTATTGGGGAAAAACTGACTCCCAGGAGATGGATGAGTGTGATTTGTTTGAATAATTGCATGAAAAGAAATAGACAGGAGAAAACTATATACATATATATATATATATATATATATATATATATATATTCTGGTTTAGAACTGCAGTGAGACAAGATTGCATCTCCTTATGTGCACAAGTTTGTTTTCAGGGCTGTGGCAGAAATGATGGAAACCCTTCTAAACAAGCCCTAGTTGCCATGCCAAGAAGCTCTGGAAGGAAAAAACATTCTTATTACTGGGTTGTTTTCTTTCAGTGATCTGTAGCTGCTTCTTACAAGAACCAATGTGTTGCTGTGATAACTTAAAACTTTTCTGAAACTAGGATCTGATGTCCAGGCCCTCCTTTTATTCCTGCATCCTTCTGTGCTGGTGAGAGCGAGCAGTGGGAAGATGGACACCCTGGTACCCCTCTCAGCAGAGGGCAGCCTCATGGGAGCACTGCTTTCTCATGCCCTCTGTGCTCTCCTCCAGATGTGCTGAAGATAGCTTCTGAAATGAAAATCTCTTAAACAGACTTTTCATTATGATTTTATTTCTGGTATGGTTGATTCTTGCTCTATATCTTCTTCTATCCCCAAATTAGCGAAGGCCTAGCTCTGTATTCACTACTGCTTTGGAACTGGCCAGCCAGTTTGATGTTCTGTGTATGTATCAGCACTAAAAATCAAGCAGCTGGAGCTTGAAACAAGCTGAATAACCAGGTTTAAGTCAGATCTTGTTTTGGACTGAGATCAAGAATGAAACATTTTGGCTCAGGAACGTCAGAGGATGGAGACATGAGGAATGTTGAGGTGCTGCAACAGCTTGCTTTGGGGCAGGGATGGGGTGAGCAGCCTCTTGAAGTTCCTTCCAGCCCCATTTTCTGTGATTCTGCAAAAAACATGATTACGGTACTTGTTAGCTGTGCAAATTGCTGTAGATACATTGCTTTCAGCAACCTGCATATGCTTGGTGTCTGTGTACATCGTTCTGGTTGGTGCACTTTTGTGGGCAAAGTGTTACGGGTGCATTGCTGCAGGTCTCCAGCATTGCACTCCCACACATGAAAGTGAACCCAGGCCGTTGCCCTTGGCTGTACTGCATATGTCAGCTCGTGGAGAACTGTAATATCAACAACTGTGCGCGTTCCTGAGCGAGTCAGATAAGCTGAGGAAGATTTTAATAGACTACCTCCAGCTCATTCCAGCTCAAAGTAGAACCTTATGTCATTTATAGTAGTTCTTAATCTGATCGTGGAATCTCAATGTAAAAACGTGAAATTTTGTGAGTGTGTGGCTTTCATTCTCCCGGCAGACCTGTAATTCCTGAACTCCTCAATTCTCAGTACCCGAGCTGAGCTGCACATAAAGTGGCTTTTATTTATGAGTACAGATGCTTAGCTATTTTAAAACTAACAACAAAAAAATAACCCTGCCCAAACAAAGACAACAAAAAAACCCTCCCAAATAAGACCCACGTCCAGACCTTAAGAATATTAAGTTGATTCCCTGGAAACAGAGCAGTGTAAAACTCCGTCTTCAAATTTTCCAGCTATTGGTGGGGAAAAAATCTGTTCCAATATATTTTTAAAGAAGTGGTCTGGGAATGTTAGTGAAAATGTTTCAAGTATTTCCACGCAGTCCTATTTCAGGAGAATTTCTTCTGAAACTCATCTCTGGTAGAAAACATCTCTTGGCCAGATTTATCCCTGGGGTAATTTTCCTTCATGTTAATAGCATTGCAGGAAGGGTGATTGTGGCTTGTGCTTTCATTTATAAAGTGGGAACTGTGTATAACTACAATCCGTCTTTACCCAAGGTATATTTCACAGGGGAAAAGCATGCATGATTCTATCATTACTTCGTTAATTTAATTATAACAACAGATGCGGCATTTAATCTATTTGACTTTTGTTATTGAGTTACTAAATCCTACTCAAAGAATGTTTTGATTTTCCCCAGCTACAGCTCAGTAAACCTCGCAGCTTCTTGAAATGTTGAGCAGCTTTGCAACACCGTCTCCCTCTTTGCATCAATAATCTAATCTTTTTGCTGCTGGCACTTTGCTTTGAAACTAGATGTAAATCTGTCTTCCTTGCTGCTCGTACCAACAACTATTTCCTCCTCTGCTCTTTTTTGTCCCTTATTTTTAAGTTAGAAAATACTCAAAGCTAATTTAAAAACACAGCTCTCTCAAACACAGTTTAGGCACATTTGTGTTCAGTGGCATTTGGTACGTATTTAAGAAAGTGCTTCTCTTCAAGTCATTTCTCATATTGGAAACCAGAGTAGTAAACTAGTAAGTGCTACTTGTGTTTGGTGGCCTGGAAATAACAGAAATATTTCCAGTGGTATTTCCAGTGCTGTGATTTATACTGCCTTCAAACAGAAATCTGTGCCTCCTGCTTAATCAGGATGCACAGAAATGAGACGTTTCCAGCTGTGTGGGAGTGGATGCCCATGGGTTCTATTAGGGGAGCAGAAGTTCTGCTCAGGGCCTTCCTGTGGCTGTGCAGTGGCTGGCAGAGCTGCAGGGCTCTGTGGTCCAGCAGGGCTCCGTTGTCTTGGCTGTGGTATCTCATCATTGGGCTGACTCTGACAAATCAGCGCAAGCACTCTCTAGAGGAAGTTTTTACCCAGTGCTAAGATAAATGGAGTTGGGCACTTCCTGGAGGTGCTGTTCTTTATCTCTTTTTTTCTTTTCCCCTACAGATAAAGCCTAAATTGGCACAGACCAATTCAAAGCAGCAATGTAGAGATGTTACATCTCTTAGATGCCAGTGTTGAATGACAAGGATCACAGTAGCTGTTTTCTGTTCTTTTTCTCCCTTGCTCCATGCCCTG
Organism: Perdix hodgsoniae; assembly: GCA_035772895.1. Taxonomy (NCBI): domain Eukaryota; kingdom Metazoa; phylum Chordata; class Aves; order Galliformes; family Phasianidae; genus Perdix; species Perdix hodgsoniae. The sequence goes on from JAPSGF010000006.1 coordinate 26,488,013, forward strand.
GTCCCACTTTTTGAGTAGCCACCTCCACGCTACAACCTCAGTGTTTCATAAACTATTCTCAGTTGGAAGGGAGCCACAACCATTGTTGAGTCTGACCTCTGGCTCCAAGCAGGACCACCCAAAAAGTAGACCATAGAGCATTGTTTTGGCAGCTTGAGGGGTGCAAATATTGCCCGTGGGAGCCAGTTCCATGCCCCATTGCCCTCCAGTGAGGAATGTTTTCCTAATCATCAACCTGGATTTGCTGTCTGGTAGTTTCTGGCCAGGTTTGAGATCTTGGGAACTAGAAGAGGGAACATCCTTTTACTTTTGGTATTGAGGATCCTCTGGGCTCAGCAGTGGGTTGAAACATTGATGATACTGCACTACTCTTTGGAGTCATACTCAAAGGACAGAATAATTATTTATGCTATGCAGCATTTATGGCATGGTATTTTAATGTAGTGATTGATGAGATTTTTTGACTCTTCATTAGATTTCAAATGAAAAAAGTTAGATGTGTCAGACTTAGTGACCCATCCTTCTGCCCTTTTGAACAGTTTGATTTCCAGGCACAAATTTCCTCTCTTCTCTTTTCCCAATCACTGGGACTTTCCACAGTTGTGTAATGGTTTGATTACCTTCCTGCACAGGGTGGAAAGGGGTTTTGTCACCCATGGGGAGCAGGTAGGATGGGTTCTTCCTCATTCAGGTTCCTTCTTAATGCAGCAGTTTGCATGAGCACATGGCTTTCGATGACTGCTTCAGACCTACAGGGTGCTTGCCCCATGCAGGCGTTTTCTTATCTAGCTAATTAATCCACAAGGTACTGCAGACAATGTGGTGAATAACACAGGAAATGATTAAACTGCTTACTTTCCATGGTTTTATGTTATACAGTGTGTGAAGCCTGATACATCCGGCACACGGGAGGTGTAACAAACGCAGCGACAGGTTGATGTGCTCTGTGTTATTGTAGCTTATGAAAGTTGGGGTGGAATTTCTCACTCCTCACACTTTTTTCTCAAAGAGACCTTTCCCAGTGCTGCCAAAAAGCGGCTGGGGAGCCCAGGCCCCTTGGGCTTCCTGTAATCTCAGCAGAGGAAGGTGAATGTCTCTGGCAACTGATTGAGGGCGATAACTGACATTAGTGATCAGAGTAGCTGCTCTCATTTACCCCCTGGATCACCATGCTAATGCTATAAGGAGCTTGCTTGCCTATTTTAGCTACAGCAGTTGAAGGCCTAAAGGTAGGTGACATGAATGCTTCTATAAATATGTATAGTTTTAATCAAGTCTTTGTTTATATTTAGATAATATAATAATGGTATAAACAGAGGTTAGAGTGAGATATATAAAAGATGTTGAAGAAGGCTGTGACAAGTGGTGGTTGTCTTCAGTTTTTAACTGAGGTCTTGAGTAAGGTTAATAGAAGATGTCTACAGCTGGACTGTGCTGAATTATTGGAAGTATTTATTTCTCTGATGTAAAGAAGGGGAGAACGAGATGTGAGAATTCCAATGAAGTTCTTCTTGGTCTGTATGTGCCTTACTCATGTACCATGCTATCTCCTTCTGTTTCTCAAACCATTTATTGATGTAATGCAGCTGTCTTTTGGGATTCTGGGGGAAGGGATTTTTTTTCTCTAAAACGGATTCGCCATTCTCCATCAATGGACATAACCTGAGCTTTGAGAACTCTGAAATTTTGCATAAATCTTCCTGAAAAATCTCCCGTGTTGTAGCCTCTACAAGCTTCTTGTTTAGGGCTGTGCTGGAAACAACCAGCAAATGTGCCGATCTCCCCAGCAGTGAGCCCAGCACTTATGCTGCTGGACAGGCACATCTGCTGGCATGCACTCAAGTGAACCCCTGCTGCTGACTCTCAAAGTTCATCCATTTACTTCCAACTTTTAACATTCACACTGTCGTTTTTATCACTGCGTGAATGCGACTGTAAGCATTGCTTTCCTGGAAGTACTGCTTTTTCAACGGTAGTAAATGTTTATGCTGAATAGAAGCCGTAGGAAAACACAGAGCACAGTAGGATGTGAATCGAAATCAATTTGCAGACATACACTTCCTGTCTCAAAATGTGGACCACTGTAGAGCTGCAAAGATTTATTGTTTTTTCACCAGGTCCTAAGGTGTATGTTTAATTAGGTGTGTTTGTGAGGAGGAAATGACTCTTGAAAGAGGGTATTGAGCTTGAAATGGTGCAGTTGTGACTGAGCTGCATACAGAGCAGTGCCATAATAGTGCGCTGCAAGGGAGGTGACAGTTCTGCTGCTTAATGATACAGAAGATACCATCTTGCACTGCCTGCTTTGTAGCACCAGCCTTGTAATGCTGACAAGGTGAGCCTTGGTGATGGAAGTGCCCACTTACCTTTTTTTTTTTTTTTTTTTTTCCCTGAAGAAGTTCAACTGAACCATTAACTAAAACACGAGTGGGATATTGGGATATTAGCTTTGCGTGAGAGATGCTTGTCCAAGGGTCATATTTTGTTGGAGGAATGCAGGATTGAAAGGGACTGAAAGCTGTTGAAAGTAAAGCTTCCAAAAGTTCTCCAATTTAGGCTCCAAAGTCTATTGACTTTCTGGAAGGTTTGGGATATAAACTGGGGAAAATGCTGCAGCCCTTTCAATAGGTAATTAGTGACTTTATCAGCTGTGTCTGTGGACAGCAAAGTTCTTTTCACTTTATAAAGTACATTTATAACATGAGCTCTAATGAAACTCAAATAATAATGATTGAAATGTCATTTCAGTCAGTTTTCTGTGACCCCTTCCTCATCACCCGAGTACATCATGAACAGCGAGGAAGCTGGGATATTTTTTTTCCTGATGATGTTACTAAAGAGGGAGATTGTATATTTCCACCAATGCTTTTTATTCTGATGTTAGCTGTTATGAAATTCCAGCCTTTTCCTACAGATTTCATTGCTTTAGTTGCAGTGCTGTGGCTGCACATGATTTCCTGTAGTAACTGACTATGTTTACGTGGCACATCTGTTTTGGATATGGAATGACTTTGCTTGGTACCTACACAAATAGATGCATCTTCTGATTTTCATTACCATATTGCATTGGAAAAAGTTGCACAATCACAGCTGACAGTGCCTGTTTGTTTGGGGGATCTTGCTTCCTTGCAGGTCCTGTTTGAAAACGTGGGTACATCATGAGCCAAATGCTGCAGTAAGGTGCCTGAGATCTGGGACCGGCTGGAGCAAGCTGTCTTCTGCTGGTAAAGATCCATTAGGCAAATGTGGTTGAGCTACACACTGTTCAAACTATACCCACCATGCCCAGACATTTACTAGTTGTAGTTTGTTACCATCTGTACCTGTGCTCTTGCCCCTGGCAGCCCTGGAAATGCACAGGTGGGACAAGAAGAATTCAAAACACAGCATTCAGGTTGGATATTAGGAAAAAATTCTTCTTTGGAAGGGTGGTGAGGCATTGGCACAGGCTGCCCAGGGAGGTGGTGGAGTCTCTGTCTCTGGAGGTGTTCAAGAAAAGGGCAGGTGTTGCACTGAGGAACGTGGTTGGTGGGCATAGTGGAGATGGGTCAGCAGGTGGCCTAGGCGATCTTAGTCTTTTCCAACCTTAATGATCTTGTGATCTATGTGCAGGGGAAGGCTGCTGGATGAGTTCTGGTGGCCTGTTTGCTTTCATACCCGAATGCACCGAAGAAGCATTAATGGATCCTTTGTTGTGTTTCTGCACTGCTTTTGGGATTATTTTATTTTGGATCAGTATGAAAGCAGATGGGACACCATTCCCTCTGCAAACAGTCTGTTGGTTAAGCAGACTGGGGAGGAATTCTGTGCTTATAATATTGTATATGTAGAAGGTACAGAATAAAGAAAAAAATAAGGCTGATTTTTTGATATTGGTGTTGAAAGATGACTGTTAATGTTGTGATGAAATAAGACTTGACTGCCACAAACGGTTACTGTAATTCAGATGGTAACGTAGATGTTAAACTTGCATTGATGAAGTGTCTGAAGAGGCAAAATTTGTGCCCTGCTGAGCACTGAGATTATCGAGGAGTGCGTGCTGCTTTAAAGAGGACAGATTTTGATAAATGAGTCTCCATCTTATTACTGACACACTTGAGAAGAAAGTGCTGTATTCACCAGTGGGTAGGAATGCCCTAAGGCTCCCAGCTCTTATTCTGGCCCTTCATCCTGGAGACGCTTCTGAGGACTTATTTCCCAGTACAAATTAGGAAAACATGCATTTTGTGTCTGGGTTTGTTGTTTGAATGAGAAATCAATAGACAAATAACAAGCAAAAAAAAAAAAATTGTGGCTGCTAATAACTTGGGAAGGAAGAAATTCATAGAAATAGACACAGAGTGAAATGGCAGTGATGGTCCTTCAGGCATAAGAATTAAAAATCCCATGCACTTCTTTTATAACACTAAGAGAAAATTCCCAGCCGGTGTGTTATTAATTTTAATCTCTTTCTAAGCTTTCTTCTGTGTATTTGCTAACCCATAACTTACCAGCTTATTGTAAACATCATCAGTTTCATTTTCTAAGCTTCAGGCAGCCAGTTACCTATTTGTATTATGCCTTTTGACTCTAAAACAAGCATTTTTTCCGTCATAAAAGTCTGCTTTACATGAAATGTCTCCAAATTATTTTACAAGTGCTGCCTATAATAGAACAAAGCATAGCATTGTCATAATTTATGATGTCTCTTACTGATCTGCTCACCCAAAAAAGCATGTTTTGTGCTCTCTGCATTTGGTATCCAACATATTGTCTTGTGCTGACAACCACAGCCTGTTCCAGATTAATTTAGGCCCAAGTGTCCTGCTCAGCATCACAAATCCAGTGTTTGGTAGAGCTGAGAATAGAGTCTCTCTTCTGTCATAACTCAGTTCCTCACTGTAATTATGGGGCAGCTCTTCTTCTGAACGACTGAGCTTCTGTCGTGACCAAGCCTTATATAATGAACAGGTCCCACTTTATTTTCTGATGAATTCTCCTTCCTTAGTGATTCTTTTGCAGTTTTGAAACATACTTCCTCAGTGAAACATAGTAAAAAGGAAATTTCTGCTTTAGCAATATTTGTTAAGCAAGGAGGTTGAGGAAGTGATCATGTTGCAAGAGAATGGACCAGCTCTGTTAGATGTAGGAGCTTGAGCAACATGGCTTAGAATGTGTGGGAGCGTAGTACAGGTCAAGAATTTGCAGTGAAGGGATTTCCACCTCCCTTTATTGATAGAAATACGGGTGTATTTGCAAGCCACCGTTCTTGCAGGTGAAGCACAACTCTAGAAATCAAGAATGCATGAGAGACCTACTCAAACATCAGTTCCTCTTGAACCCTTCAGAACACTAGCAGTGGCAGTGCTCGCCGCCGTGACCGAGCACACTGTGCTCACTGAATTGCTCTCAGTATTCACCAGTGACCATTTGTTTAGTCTCTTATGATTCCAAAACAGAGGCATGTGTTTAAAAACCACGATCATGTATACTTGTTGGAATTTTAATTGCAGTTTTTCTGTATTTGCTTTTCTTTTTCTTTTTTTTTTTTTTTAAGCCCAGTTAACTATTGAAGGAGAGCAGGAAGAGGACCACAGAAAAATCTCTTGACGTTTCTTTCATTCTACAAATATCTGAGACAGTGAGATGATATCCTGCTGGTGATGCAGTATGGTGATGTCTTAAGGATTCCTAGCATGGTTTATTGCACATTAAGCTTGCTGCCCTGCAAGCTTCCTTCTTTGGTTCTGGGCCCAGTGTGCAGTCAGAGCCCATGTCCTCTGTTCAGCAGAGGGCAGAACCAGGGCTGCCTTCAGGCGCCAACAGGTACAGCTGGCTACTGGCAACAGGGAGAGTTTATCAATAGATATTCACCACTGTCTGACTGTCTGTGAATGACAAAAGGTATTCTTTCTCCAGAAGCTGTGTGTGCTGCTTCCTCGGACCTTCACCAGCAAGAGCCAAGTTGTGACCTAACACTGGTTTTGTTCCCCAGCCACAATGTGTTTAGGCAGCAGACATCTATGCCAGAGACGTTCAGTCCATTCTTGGCTTTGTCTGAGTCTTGTGCAGCCCTTTGTTCTTTGGCTTCCTTTTCTTTGAGGTTTATCTTTATTTTCTCTTGCAAACGAGGAGACAGGACCTCTGTGAATTAGCATGTGACTCTGGGATGTGGGTAGTTTGTTTTCATAGTTTGCTGGAGATCCCTGCAGTACCTCATAGGACTGCTGACTTTTTTTGTTTGTTTGCATTTTTGCAAGCTGAGCTGACAGTTTGAGTTCTCTCAGTTTATATTCGAGTCCAAGCCCACTTCTTCTGCAGCACACAGAGCAAGTGATCCATCCTGCTGAAACCCCGAAGGAAGGAAACAAGGAGCAGAGCTGAGCATCTCCTACCAGTGCTGGTGGCACGGCTGGGCCCCTTCATCAGTGCTGCTAATGGAGGACAGGCTGGGATTTCCCTCCAGGTGGTCTGTCAAGCAGAAAGGTAACAATTGTAGGAAATTCCTTTCCTGTCACCAACTCAAGCTCAACAAACAATCCCTTTGTGAGAGACTGGGGTCATCCCTCTGGTTTCTTATTTTTCTTTGTTAGCTGTTGGGAATTTGTTCAACAGTTCCCTTATGGAATCCATTGATTATGGAGCGATGGCTTGTTTCTCCCTCCCTGAATTTCATCAAGCCTTTTGAAGAAAACCAAAGAAGATGATGTTCTAGAAAACCTCCTAGAAATAGCCCAGTGTCACCACACTATTTAATTTGTTCTGCCAGAGTATAGGCTAAAATCTCACCTACGTGCTTGCTAAGCTGGTGTGACTGCTTTTGGTTTAGATGTTGACATTGTGGGTTCTGCATTCAAGCAAGGCTGAAAGGCCACAGGCAGCTCAGCTCTGTGAGGGGCACATCGATGTGGTGTTAGGATGGAGGCTTGTTTCTTCAGAAAACAACGCCCTTCCTCTGCAGACAAGGCAGGCTGAGCTGTCCTTTCTCTTGCTGTGTACCAACTGATGGGCAGCTCTGCCCTGGTTTCAGAGCTTCCTGATATATGGAGTTGCAGTAAGAGCTGCTGACTGTAGCTGCTCTTAAAGAGCATGTAAAAGTCAACAGCTTTGACAGATGTGACGCAGTGTCAGTAGTTTTGCTTTCTCTCATTTCATATTTTTGGGGCTCTGACTCCTTCCATTAAATGGTGAAGAGGTGATGCTTCTGTAGATGTATTGTGACACACTGTGTTCTTTTAGGTCCCCTGTTAATCACCTTTGCAGTTTTGTAACTTCGCATGTATCAAGCTTGGCTGTCTTAAAGCTATCTTATCTAATGTGTGCCATGGCTGCTATGTTATACATTTTCTGAAGGCTTGTTCTGACTGACATGCATTCTTACACCCACAGTTTCCTTGTAAATCCATTGGAAAACTATGGTACTTTTGGTTAAGGTCATGAGGAGGGTGTGGAACAGCCTATTCTTTAATTTCTTGCTCTGTCTCCATTTTGGAGGATCAGGAGATCAGTTTTATTCTGGCCTTTTCTTTCAGGTCCTTTTTCCTTGCCTTTGTAGTGGTGCCCTTTTGGACTGAGTTGCAGTGAGGAGCCACATACCTAAAATACATCTCAGAGTGTGAGAGCAGATAAAACAGGTCTGGGCAAGAAAGGGTGTCTCTTTGTGGACACAGTGCAGACTGGAATGTGGATGTAGTTGCCAGAGCCAAAACCAACTTGCAGAGGTGAAGGCTTTATTTCTTTCCTGTGAGTAAGCTGGGAATGTATTAGCTTGGAGTACTGATATGTGTATGAAAACTACTCCTTTTAGTTTCCTTTTCTCTGTTTCTAAGAAAAGATATTCTTTGTCTTAAGAAATCGAAATTCTTAGAATCATAGAATGTCATGTGTTGGAAGGGACCCTTAAGGATCATCAAGTCCAACTCCAGTTCCTATAAGCTGGATGCCTGTTTGAAGCTCCTTGCCAGCAAACAGAGAACTTGAAAAAAACAATTTTACTAGCAAAGATTTTTTTTTTTTTTTTCAAGCCAGGAAAGGATTTTCTTCCTGGAAAATGAAGAGAACTTGAGAGGTTGAGTTGGCAGGTAATCGATTCACATCTGCCTGGTCTGAGGAAGTATTTAGTTTTTATGTAACTACCTATGAATATACTTAGGAAATGGGCAAGTTGCACTTGCACTGAAAAACACTGCGAGATTTTCATTATGCCAGTGTTTTTAAATGTGTTGAAAACAGTAATCTTTTGTGTAGAATTTCTTTTAAGCTGTCATTCAGAAAGAATGTACACCCATTATTAACAAGGAGAGGCATGACAGCTCAGCAGATCGTGCTGTGCCATAACTCCAAACAGAGTGCTGGTGTTTCCCAAAGATTAGCATGAGGCACGAAGCAAGATCTGGAGGTTCACTAAACCCTTCCACTCCAAAAGGCACGAGTTGAAGATTTACAGTGCTGGTGTAACTTAAGCAGCATGCAAACTACTCTCAGCTCACTTGGTGTCATTTTTGTTGCTGTTCCTACTTAATGTAAATCTGATTAATGCAAAGATTCTAATTTTCAGATTTCATTTCAGATGCTTATTAATTGCATTCATAGACTTACAGATTTGTAAAATTAGAAGGGATAATTATCCTGTAATTTGATCTCTCCATGTGATTGAACTGCCTTTGACTTCACATTACACGTCTTTCAGTTGCTTTACTATTGCATTTTCCCTGCTTTAAAAGTGTGAGCCTTATTTTTAGAAATGTGTTGTCTAGTTCCTGTCTCCAACCATCTTCAGGCTTGCTGCTTCTAGGATAAACAAGCTGGTCTTAAACTGCACATTTTTCAAGCCAAGTGGACTGAGCTCTTTTGACCACACCAATATACAGTGTATTCTCTGTTATTGCTTTTGCATTTTTTAGAGTCATAGAATTCTTAGAGTTGCAAGGAACATCTGAAGGCCACCTAATTCAACTCCCCTGCAATGAACAGGGACATCATAGCTAGATCAGGTTGCCCATGGCCTGATCCAGCCTCAACTCAAAAGTCTCCAGGGACAGGGCATCAATCACATCTCTGGGCAACCTGTTCCAGTGCCTTGCCACCCTCGCTATAAAAGATTTTTTCCTTCCATCTAACCTAATCTCCCTCAGCTTGAAGCCATTCCCCCTTGTTCTGTCACCACAAACCCTGCTATAGAGTTTGTCTCCTTCTTTCCTGTAGCCTCCCTTTAGATCCTGAAAGGCCGCTCTCAGGTCACCTCACAGCCCTTTCTTCTCTAGCCTGAACAGCCCCAGCTCTCTCAGCCTGTCCTCACAGGAGAGGTGTTGCATCCCTTGGGTCATTTTTGTGGCTCTCTTCCAGATGTGCTCCAACAGGTCCACATCTCTCCTGTACTGAGGACTCCCCATCTGGATGCAGTTCTCCAGGTGAGGCCTCACCAGCACAGAGCAGAGGGGCAGGATCACCTCCCTCACCCTGCTGGCCACACTTCATTTGATGCAGCCCAAGATACAGTTGGCTTTCTGGGCTGGGAGGGCACATTGCTGGCTCATGTCCAGCTTGTCATCCAGCAGTATCCCCAGGTCTTTTTTGTTAGGGTTGCTCTCAGTCCTTTCATCTCTGAGTTTGTATTGGTAGTGGGGGTTGCCACAACCCAGGTGCAAGACCTTGCACTTGGATTTGTTGAACCTCATGAGGTTCAGCAGGGCCCACTGCTAAAGCCTTTCTAGGTCCCTGTGAATGGCATCCTGTCCTTCTGGTGTGTCGACCATACCCCGCAGCTTGGTGTCATCAGCAAACATGCTGATTTCCTTTTTAGTGTTGTATTTGTTACACACAGCAAAGCTGTGCTCCCTGTGCAAGTCGTATTTATAGGAGTGCCAAGTAACCTAACTCCTTTTTTACTCCAAAATTTTGTTATATATACTTATCAAAGGTTGGTTTACCTTTTTTGGCTTTTAACTGGCAAAGACTTATGGCCAAATGAATCAAATGCACAAATCTCTCTTGGTCATCATCACTGTTGTAGCATCCACAAGAAGATTTCCATTTGGAGAGCATGATTTAACTTAGAATCATGGAATCAAATTGTTTGAGATGGAAGAGACCATTAAAAGTCATCTAGATGAACTTCCCTGCAGTGAGCAGGGACACCCTCAGCTAGATCAGGTGCTCAGAGCCCCATCCAGCCACACCTTGAATGTCTCCAAGGATGGGGCACCCACCACCTCTCTGGACAGCCTGTTCCAGTGCTTCACTTCTTGTGTTCCTGGACCTTGCATGGAGACACGTGTTGCTCTCTCACCTCTCTCATCAGTTCTTGGTGAACAAAATACAGAACAAATACTGAAACAACCATCATCATGTGTTCCTCTCTTGTGTGGAAGAATCTTGCTGAACTGTGTGAACTAGATTTTAAGAGCATTCAAGACTCACCCGTCTCTTTTTGGCAACTGATGTCAGATGTTTGAAATGTTTCCGTTCTCCATATTAATAAGATGCTGCTGGCTGCTCTGGATGTTTTTCCCCCAGTGGAAATACCCTTCTTTAATCTTAAAGCTTCCTATGACTGAGAAATGACTGACTTGTAATGCTGACAGCTTCACAAGCAGACTGTCCTAAAAGCAGGACCTTCTGCTAAAAGGCCGTGGGATTTTTTTGTTTGTTTACTCAGAAGTTCAGCAGTTTTGTACAAAAACACTGATTTTGGTCGGTTTTTTCCCTTCCCCTGCTTTGACTGCTCTCTGTGCCAAAAACTTCTGTTCCTGTCTGTAGGAAGTCCTTTACCACTGGGTGACACTGTTTGATAGTTCTTCACATTTGCAATAGTCAAGTCCTGAAGAAACTGTCTTCTGACTCTTGGAACTTCTGCTTTTGAATGAACACTCTGTTTTTGTATGAAATGCAGATTGACCTACTTCTCCTGAATGTCACGTTTACTGTGGTGTATAAGAATTACTGTATAGCAGAGAGGTGAAAGCCAAATACACATTTTCAGTGGCACGTCTTTACTAGTTGTGATTTATTCCTGCCAAATGAATGACATTAGATTAGATGGAAGGGAGGAGGTGTGCATGGCATGCCAGTGTTCTGTGAAATGAATACATGCAGTGCTTTCTGGGAACAGAAATGATACAAGGTGCTTAGTTTGCTTTATTTTCTGTGAATTTCAGATTAGAAGCTTAGTGTGCCAGTGGGTTGGCCAGGGACTAACATTTTGGAAGATGTGTGCTGTTCACAGCCTGCTAGTTTTTATCCTGTGTCTTTCTGTCCCTCCTCTGCTCTAATAAAATAAAATAGATGCCAAACAGTTTTACAGGGAAAATCCATACCTGAGTTTTGCCTACCGGGCAAAAAGAGGACCTGGTCCCCATCTGCAGTGGTGAACACAAATCTCGGTTTCCTTCCTTCCCTGTGCTCTTACAGTTACCTCTGTTCACAGGTTTTCAAGAGGCACATTCTCTCCTTTTCTACTTCTAATTGCACAGCTTCATTGGTACATTTTCAGCATTTTAACCAAGCAAGAGAAGAAATTCAACTATGTAGGACTGCTGGTACATCTAGCTCATTTCAGATATGCTGACAGAGGTTGTAGTGTAGGGAAAATTATTTTGGATTACAGTAAGTTCATGCTTGTTTGTTCTCATGATATCAGTATAAGGTGAAAACACTTTTAAAGACTCTTGTCTCTCTTTCTTTTTTCCAGATAGACTGGGAACTAAGAGGGACCAGTCATTGTGCTCTTACCAGCATCACCCTTTAGCCATGTTAGCCTCACTGGGGATGTAGACTCTTCTCTTAGCACCCAAGGCTTGACTGAACTTCAGAGCACAGGAAAAGAGATTGCCTGGTAGTGTTTAAATTGTATGAGAGCCATAAGCAACGCTTTGCATTTGAGAGAACTGTGGTAGTATGGAACACTGCCCCAGATTTTGCATTCCCTTCCCCTTCAGGTGTCAGTGCCAATACAAACATCTTTGAAATGACCCTTTTTCTTCTGGTTTCTCATCTAGTGGGCGTTTTATCTGTGCTGTGTTGACATTACGTTGTCAGCAGTATTAAGGGAAGAAAATGAATGTTAACTGGATATCCTTAAGGTTTGGAGTGCTTTAGTTCATTTTAATAAAGCAGTAGGAATAGTTTCAGTAGCTGGTGAGCCCTGCTTTTCTCCAAACTCATGGCATTGCTGAAATTGCTTTGGGCTGCTCTGGTCAAGTGAGCAGGAGCAGCACCACAGTTACTGTGAGGAGTCTCCATGGTCCTTCAGTCTTCTGGCAGCTGTGTGGCTAATGAAGCCATTAGCAGCTGGTACCAATACCTTGCTCCCTAGGTTTGAGGCTGGAGACCGATGGTCCCTGTTCACTGCCACTGTAATCAGGAAGGTGTTCTGAGTTAATGTGATTGTGGTTATGTGGGCCTAATTGCAGTGTTATCTATCAGGCTCACGCATTTCTTGAGAGTGTTGCTGTAAGATGTGCCATCAGACTGTGTTGAATGAAAGGAGGGAGGGTTAAAAAGACTTTTAATAAATTAACCATTTCTATTTGCATTTAATAGTAGCTTAGGAGGTGTTTCTTACTTGTGTATTCCAGCGAGGTAACCTCAACGTTACTGCAAAGGAGAAAGGTTACATATATTCAGAGAGCTTATAAAATCTGCTTGTGAGAAGGGTGCTGTTAGTTGAACTATTCTGGCATTGTACTGACAGCAAAATTTCAGGCTTTCTACTTCATTCAGTGTACTGTGATCCAAACCTCACCATCCCTCTGAGCTGCGGAAGCCTGCATAGATAGAAGCCAAACTGCTTGGACATGGGCTGCCATCAGCATCCTGCCTGGGAAGAGTATTTTGCATTCTATTTTCAGCAACTCTAACTTTGAATGAAAGGGTGAACTGTGAGAAGTTATTAATGATATCTGTAATCATGGATTAATCAAGTATATCTTTGCAGTCAAGTGCCTCTTGCTGCACTGAGTGCATTTAGATGAAAATGATAATGGTGAAGGGCTTTGATGCACAGTGTTGAGGTGATTGGAAGGTTCAGTGTGTATAGAAGCAGCTCTTTAGCTTTCCATCCAAGCTGGACTGTGAGACAGCACTGTTTGAGCTGGCACAGTGAACGCTTCTTATTCCAATTCTTCTCAAAATGGGAAGGAGTCAAACCGTATTTCTTCCTAAAGAATGCCTTTGGGTTACTTGTAACAAACCGCAAGTCTATGAAGTAGTATAAAGATCTAAAAATGTAAGTCTTAAAAAGCAGTGTTTGATGGTTTGCAGTACAGCTCAGAACAGATGTTCAGGCTTTTTCCAGAATAAAATCTGATTTCAAGAGGAATCCAGTGTTTGGGCTAATGCTTCTGGGGGAGATATTAATTCAATCATTTAGTAAGACAAAGAGGAAATGATATGAATTTAGCTTTAATGTAATTTTTGGATCCTAGACTAGTCTTATTTTGATGTCCATCTGTATTCTTAGGCATTTATTTGTCTGCTTTTTGAGGGGCCTCAAGTCTACCCCTGCTTCCACAGCTGCAAATAATTGTGGGAGCCATTTGAAGGGTGAAAATGCTTCATATATGTATAATCATATAAATGTCTGGTGTCTCACAGGAATTTTTATGTTCAGATTCCATGTGTGTAGGGTGATTTCTGGTATGACAAATACCAGAGTGAAAATAAATGCAATTCCCTGAATGCCATATAAACAGAAGCTTTTTTTTTTGCATGAACTTCCTTCTCTGAAGCCTTATGAGCTCTGTTGCTGCAAACACTCTGGCATATGGAGAATCTTTCACCTGGTGTTGTTAAGATCTACACTGAATCTGCTAAAAATGCCAGTGACTGACTGTCCATAGCAATCTTGGCACGTGTCTTGCAGGGAGTTTTACTGGACACAACTCTGTAGATGGAATAAAAAATGAAGAACATCAGAAATAGACATGTCTCCTGGAGATGCTCCCCTTAAATATTATTTGCATTCCTCTAGCGTGCAATTACTACACTGAGAACCAGCTCAGCCAGAACATCCAGTGAATCCAAATCTCAGTTTTGTTCTAACAGTGAAATGCAGAAATGGATTATGCTTGATGTGTGGGTGACTCAGTGGTTACACTTCCAGCACAATTCCTGTCTATTGTGCGCTGAACTCTTGGTACCTCAGTCTCCTTTTGTGAAATCTACCTGTGTTTTCATAAATGCTTGTTTTGAAAGGGTGTGGGTAGAAATCACACTGTGTTAATTGTGTTGGTTGTGTATTTCAGGGTTGGGATGGTGGCCTTCAGCCAGGCTGGCCCAGATTTGCAAAGGGTGGAAGGGGATTCAGTAAGCAGAAGCTGGGTGCCCTGCAGTGCTAGCTCTGCTTGGAAATCCTAGCTGAAATCACTTGCAGCTTAATCACACGTGGAAAGCGTCTTCAGCTCCCAAAGGAATTTCATTCATTCTTGCTTGCTTCTGGTAGAGTTCATGTTACGTTAGGAAACCACTGTTTCTGACCTTGGAGCTGAATACATGTTTTTAAAAGTAGAAATGGGACAGAAGAAAGAATAGACTCCACTTGAAGTTTTTGCCAGAAGGAAATATACAAGTTGCAAAATATTACATCAAACTTTCTGAGAAACAGTCGAATCCAATTGTCTTTCAGGGGCTCATGTTAGAAAACCAATATGTTGTTCATGACGAACAGTTGTGGGCGATTCTGCATTTCTCATCTTTGCCTAAGCAGATGGAAAACTTGACTTAAAGAAGCAGCAGGTCATTTTCTGGCTGATTACACAGTTATACTGTATATAGAAAACTATACTTTTGTGATTATACAGTGCTTTTATGGAGAGCTGTGGATGATAACTGCCTTCCAAGAGACTGAGAGCCCTACCAGAGCAACAGAGCTGAGAGTATAGAAGAATGGAACTTTATATCCACCCTTCAACCAAAATTAACGTGTAGATGCCAGAGTTGTTTTAGTTGTGACAGACGTGAACATCAAGGAAATATAAATTGCTGCATTCCTATTTAGAATAAATAAAAGGGGAAAAAAAAACTAGTTTATTCAGTCACTTATAAAGAAGGTAAACTTCCACACATCGAGAAATAGGCTCTGTTTGGGGGTAGTTCCTTAGCTTTTGGCCTTTTTATAGGACATGCAATTATACAGCACCATGGTCTTCCCAGCCGTCCATGGCAGGAGGATAAGAAGCAGCAGGCAGAAGCTGGAACACGGCTGCCATAAGGGAAAAGTTCCCCATGAAGATCAGTGAGCCTGGGAACAGGTTGCCTATAGAAGCTGTGCAGCCGTAGGGGATTTAGGACCTTGCTGGATAAAGCCTTGAGCAGCCTGGTTTGACCCATAGCTGATATTACCTTCAGCAGAAGGTTGGACTAGAACTGAATTTCTTCTCATCTGAATTTTCCGAGGGTTCTGTGTATTTGATGTTTGTGGGGATAGGTGGTTGCTTGAGTGAAGCGAGAAGGACTCTGAAGGGCTGACTGAAGTATTTTTATTGTATAGTCAACATCAGAAATGGGTTTGTGCCATCTGCGGCAATATGCTTACATTGTTTTGAACCACTGGCACTGCTGACAGCTACTTTTTCTTTACTAGTTTCAGAGATCCCAGTGAGAACTAACACTTCCACAGAGTTCAGAAATTCTACAGATGTCCTCACCATGAAAAACTAATGCCAGGGCCACCCTGAGAGCAGCTCACTCTGGTAAGCTGCTTCTCATGGGATTAGCTCTGTAGAAGCTAGATGTGTGAGATGTAGCACCAGTAACAGCACACAACCCCCATTGTGCTTTCAAGTGAAGACACTGAAAGGGCTTTTCAGGGTATGTTAGACACATTCAAATCCAGCATGGCTTCCCTGCATCCAGTGACAGACGAGCGCTGTGGTTTCCCTTCTTCATCTGTAAGCCCACTTGCAGCCCTGCTGCGTGCTGGTGATGTTCTGTATGAAGGTATCCACATCTTACATGGAAACCTTTTCACTGTGCCAAGAGGTAAGCGCTGGTAGCAGTGGGATCTGAGTTAAAACACAGATTCAGCTTCTAATGGAAGATATGTTACAAACCCCAGTGGTTCTTTGACTCATCCCAGAGCTCTGCAGCATGCAGCATTCGGCTGTTCTGTCAGTCAGGCTGATGGAGGCCTCTGACTTTTTCTTTCCTGCCCCATTGATTCATCTCTGTAAAACCCACCTGCTGTGAGGTGGTTTTTTCTTGTCCAATCAAGAGACCAATCTTTGCCTCACCAAACTACAGCATGCTGGATTCTGTGTGCTGCTTTCTGTGACAGCGAGTGGAGACAAAACTGCTCTGAATGTGTTTTGTTTCAGATGCTGAACTTTTTTGTGGCCAAGGCTTTTAGTGGAAGGGGAGGGATTTCTTCTCAGAAGTGTGGTGAGGTGTTGGCACAGGCTGCCCAGGGAGGTGGGGGAGTCCCTGTCCCTGGAGGTGTTCAAGGAAAGCCAGAGGGACACGGTTAGTGGCCATGGTAGGGATGGGTCAGCTGTTGGACTATGTGTTCTTAGTAGTCTTTTCTAAGCTTAATTATTCTATGATTCTATGACTTATTTAAGGTCATTAGGGCTTTTCACATGTTTGACTTGGAATATTTGTCCAGCTGTTACAATGAGAGGAATCTGTGCATCTCAGTGAAAGGATGAAGGGCTTTGAAATTGCCATCTTTAAAAAAAAAAAAACAACACAAAAACCAGGGGGTACTGATGTTTGCACTGAGCACATTAATTTACTACGACAAAATCTATCCAGAAAAGCTTAAATGTTATTAATGTGGTAAAGTGTGCCTCTGTGTGTTTTAATACATTTTCAAAAGGCCTTTCAGTGTTGATTTACCATAGTCTTTCCCCCCCTTGTTTTCCAGATACTGTGAGTAAGGACACCGAACCCAAAGATCCATTTCCCATTCCAAGAAAGATTATGGCTGAACCAGACTACATAGATGATGACAATCCTGAGTTAATTAGACCTCAGAAATTAATTAATCCTGTGAAGTCATCCCGGAATCATCAAGATCTCCATAGAGAGCTACTTATGAATCAGAAAAGGTAAAAGTCTGACAATCACGTGCCACTCCCCGACCCCAAACACACAGCTTGAGTGTCATCAAAATGATGTTTCACCCCACACCCACTGGACGTATTTCATGGATGGAAACCTTGCAGATGAAAAGACTGCAGTTCTTAACCATGGTGTTTATTTGCTTGCATTTGAGTTCAATTGGTCCAGTCCTTCTTTCTGTGAGAATTTTATCTTTTTTTCCACATTTAATCGTTAACTTTATTTTCAGACAGCTTTGATATCCATTTTAGTATTGAATCATTATTTTCATTACAAAGGCTTTGCCATGTTGCTTACTGATTATGTGTGGTGTAATCAGTGGTGCTACCTACACCAGCTGCAGGTGGGATACTTAAAAACCTAGGTATAACCACCAGAATCTAGAACAATGCTGACATAATAGTGGTGTAAGAAAGCTATAGGCTGCTCCACTATTTCATCTGAGTTTTAATGTAACTGAAGGTCTTCCATGTCTGTTTCAGTGCTAGTCAAAAACTACACTGAGGATGTCAAACACAAGATCAGTTGATGATCACTCAGCAAAACTGTGTAAAAGCTTATGTAAATCAGACTTGCCATGTGGTGTTTGTGAATACTCACTAAAGGCTGTTTTCATGAGGAAGAGGTTCAGTTCTGCCACGTCACATTTCATATTTGTTACTTCAGCACTGTATTTTGTCTTCAGCTCTCAACTTAAATGGATTTTGTCAGATATTTCATGGTCACCAACAATATCATCAAATCTGTGAATTTTCACCATTCCCAGCACTTCTAAGTTAAAGAAATTGTATATCTTATTTCAAAAGTTGTTCAGTGGTTACTTGATCTTTCTTACTTTGCAGCGATAGCCTGATGCCTGCTCTGCTGCTGCACAAGTGTTTCTTTGTGTATTTTGCAAATTCTGCTTCCTTCTTCCTGGGATGGGATTGCACAGCTGTTGCTTTATATATTGCTTTTGAAGATGTAAAGAATTGGAACTTGATTTCATCAACTGTGCTGAGACACAGGGGCTTGGCCCAGGGGTAGATGAGGGTCTGTTGCTAAATCTCTTCAACAACAAACTCTTTAAAAAAAAAGACAAAACACTAAAGCTGCCTAACTACACAGAGGAGAAAAAGCCTCCAAATTCGTGGGACTCCAGCATTTAAGCAAGTGGAAACTGACATCTTTATAGATTCATGATTTGATGAAGATATCCAGTGTTACTTTGATGTCAGGAGCGTAATCTTGCATGGCTGTCCTAGCAGGAGTAAGTGAAGACGTGTTGTCTTCCTGCACCCTCACAGATTAATTAGATCTTGCAATTCAGGAATCTTATTTAATCCTTTAATAAGATACATAATTTTAGTCCTAATGTTCTTTGGCCACTTGCAGCCAGAGTGATAGTAGATCCTTTAATCATCATTTTCACATCTCTTCCGATCACTCTAATGCTACGAGGGATTGCAGTGTGGATGTCACTATATCAGGAAGTGGTTTGGACTTGATTTGCTCCTTTGTCTTTTGCCCTCATTTGTCAGCTGCCTGTGCAGTTTTTAACTTAGGGCTGCAGTTTCAGATGCACCCTGAGTGTCTTCTCTACGGACTGTCTACAAAACAAAGAACCACTCAGAAGGCATATCACATAGGCAAGGGTGTGGGGATCCCCAGAGCAGAAGTGAAAGAACTATTTCAGAGTGCATTTGAAAATAAAAATTGCTGTTAACACCCATTCAGGCTTTTTGAGACCCAGGACCTTAGGAAAGTAGAGGAAGAACTACTTCAGTTCAGCTGGATTTGTGTATTTGGCAGAAGAGTTGCATTCTGAAAGTTTCTCTTTTTTTCCCTTTCTGGCGGAGTTGTATTTTGAGGGGAGAAAAGGGCCTTTTCTATGTGTAACAGCAAAATCCTTACAAATGCTAGGCTTAGATACTTAATTCTAAATGAACTGCTTACACAATACAGCATTTCTTTAGTGATGAAGAAGTAGAAATGTTTTACAGAATGCCAACTGAACTGGAAGAAACTGGCCTAAATAGGTGTTTGTCCTATTTTTTTGTTGATGGGATTAAACATCAAAGTCAGTTCCCAGCACCACAGAGTTTAAAGGCATTGAAAGGAAGATAGTTGAAGTTTCTCAACTTATGATTTTATTGTAAAGAATGTGGAGACTGCACTAAATTAAGTCTATTTTTTTTTCCTTTTTAAGTTTATGAAAGCATAAAGCACTTGAAACCAGTATGAAGTTCTTTTCTTTCTGAAGAATATCCTATTACACAAAACAGTTGTGCTGCCCTCAATACCCCTTCTTCTCTTATTGTGATTTTGATTAGTTGCAGCTGTTAATTTTAGAGCCTTATTTATTGGTGCAGAAATGAAATACTTTGAGGGTTTCAGCAGCAGAAAATCTTCTTTGAAAAGATGTTTAGGACTCTGTGCTTTATTCTGTGGTACTGCCTCTGATACAAGGCTTTTCCTTGATGTAGGAATTAGGTTTGTGTTATCACACACACAGAGTCACAGAATGGCCTGGGTTGAAAAGGACCACAATGATCATCTACTTTTAACCACAACCAGATGCAGGGTCACCAACCAGCAGACCAGGCTGCCCAGAGCCACATCCAGCCTGGCCTTGAATGCCTGCAGGGATGGGGCATCCACAGCCTCCTTGGGCAACCTGTTCCAGTGCCTCACCACCCTCTGTGTGAAAAACTTCCTCCTCCTCTGAGATAGATGAATAAGGGGTATGCATTGTTACTGCAAATTGCCACGTATGTGGAGGATTTTCAGTGCTCTGATGGAAGTGGTTAAGCACAGTTTGTTTGCTCTGTGCTAAAGTTTTTAAGACTTTTATTTAACTAAAAAAATCATGAAGAGGTGATACAAGACACTTAACCCAGTAGCAGCCTGTTTGTTGCTTTCCCTCTCTAAATGCAGGAGTGAGAATAGGATTGACGTTACAGGTGTTATTTCACAGCCTGACTACTGATCCCTTTTGATTAGATGGAGAGGTCTTCTGCAGGTGTTAGCTGTGCTGTAGATAGGATAAATTGGAAACCTAAATCAGCAATGTGTAATGTCACTTAGCAGCTTGCATCTGATTCATGGTACCTTCACTGTTCATCAGTATAGAAGTTCCCATTAATTTAGCTCTCACTGACCCAGATGGAGTAGAAGTCGTTAATAGTAGCAGTAGTCATTATAATAAAACATTTCTTCAGCTTTTCTCTGCCTGACTTAATTTTTAACTGCTGAAATGTAATTAAAATAGCATGAAACATAAAATATTAATACAGTCTTGCAGCTTGTTGCATTCAGGCCATGAGATGCATTATGAGAAATATGGAGCAGCATGTGGTGTTGCTAAATATTTGATTTTGCTGCCAGGGTATGTACACTGATAGAATGTTGCATAATATATGGAGTCATTCATAGATGCCACTGTAAAATGGCTTTTTAATACATTTTTAGACATGCTGCCAGATACACACGGAAGATTTGGGCAACCACAGATAATACACTGAGAAGTGGTAAAAATATGCTGCTTCTGAAAGCTTCTTCAGATTACTGAATTTCTTGAAATTGAAGTTAAAGATGGCTGATGTTAAACTCGATGCTGGATGTGCTCATACAGTAGTCATCCCAGCGAAAACTACAGTAACAAAGGCATATTTCGTATCTTTCTGTTCCAACTAATAATGGAATGATGAGGATATTCCAAATAGGTGTTAGAATATCTCGAGTTGGAAGTGACTCAAAAGGATCATCGAGTCCAACTGCAAAGAGTAAACTTTTCCATTTTAGAGTAGTGGGCTCGGAAAATATTTTCTACTAACTAAAATCTCATCAGAGCATCCTTCCCTCTTTGTCTGATCTCCAAGGTAACTGCAACCTTTTTTTATGTGGGGTTTTTGTTGTTTTAGCCCCTTTCTGTGTGATTTTCAGCATAGCCTGGGAGCTCTCGCTGTTCTCAATGGAAACAGTGCAGCAGCCAGGCATGACTAAAGCTGTCATGTTGTCAAGGAAGGACTGAATTAATGATTTCCAGGAGCAATGTGACAAAATCCAGAGGGACAATATATTTTTGTTCTGTCCATGCAGACCTCTCTGGGCATGGTACCCAGTGCAGGACTGTCTGAATGCAGTCCCTCTGAATTATCAGCCAGCTTTGTTTGTTTGTTTCCCAAAATTAGTTTTCAGCTCTGATTTGTGATGTTTTTAAAATTGGTTCTTCTGGAATGGAGAAAAGAGAGGGAAGGCTCAAGATGAAAGCCATAGCAGTGAATTATTCAGGAGAAACATTAGCATGTGTGTTAAAGGGAAACATTCTCTGTGATAATGTGGTTTCGTTTCCAACTTATTGTTAGAGACCAATACATCTTCTGCCTATTTTTTCCTTTTAATTAAATATTTGTTTTTCAAAGTACTTAAATGGGCAGCCAGTTGACTTGAGAAAACTTGCCTAAAGGTCACTGTGAATGTCAGCTTATTAAAAATGATCTTTCTTCCTTGTTTCCTTCTCCTGTACTCCCATTTAATTTGAAGGGGTCTTGCACCTCAGAACAAACCGGAGTTACAAAAAGTGATGGAGAAAAGAAAAAGAGATCAAGTTATTAAACAGCAAAAAGAAGAGGAGGCACAAAAGAAGAAGTCAGACTTGGAAATAGAGCTACTGAAACGGCAGCAGAAACTGGAGCAGGTAAGATGGGAGATAACACTGACTTCGCACATCAATCTCCAAGCTAGTCACCTGGTGCTCTCTTTCTAAGAAAGAAGCAGCAGATCATTTTTGCACAGTTCCTCTGACAGAATGCAAATAAATTTTTTACAGTGAGTCAGTTCACACTCTACCATTGCCTCGTTTGTATGAAGAGATGATCTACCAAGAATAGATGTTAGACTGCAGTGCATTAAAACTAGATACTTGGAATAAAAAACTCAGTTTTTTCTTTCTTCTGGGCTGTGTACTAAAAGAGGTGACTTTCTAAGGCTACAGAGGGACTTTTTAATGAATGAACCCATTGGTTTTTTCAAATGAAGGAAAACACTCTCGTACCCTAACTACAGAGAATTATATGGAATTGCAGTCTTTTGTTGGGAAACTTAACTGCTAAGCAGAGGGACAGCCAAATGTCTTTGGGCCTCTGTGTATCTGAGAGGCAAAATTTCTTCAATTAAATACCTTGTGCATTTATTTCTAAAAAAATGAATGCTCTAAAACAGAAATCAATTAAATTTCTCAACAGAAATCAAATCGAATAACTCTTGAAAATGAGGTGTAGTCACATCAGTTATTATGTTTGGCTCTTCTATGATAGTTTTTCTTAATCAGGCATAGAAATATTTTTGGAGGGAGAAAACCATTGTAATTTTAAATATTTCATCCTCTCACTTTTGCCTTAAGCCCTCAGAGAGATAAGGCCAGCTTTCAAATGGCTTAGTCTGTGGGAAGATGCCTGATCTGGAATTCAGCTACCCAAGGACACACGTAGAATAGAAAATTCTCTTAGAAGAGGAAAAGCCTGCCCACTGCAAGTAATGTTGTGACTTTGTAAGCATCATAGGGATGTCATTAATTGACAGCATGACACATGGAGGAATGTTGGTGTGATTCACTGTAACAGGGCATGTTCCTCCTCAGCGAACCAGAGACAAAGGAGACATTACTGAGGTGAGCTAAATAAGACCAACAGCGTGGTCCCCATTAATCAGAAAGACCAGAGTGTGTTCTAAGATGAAGATCCTTTCAGGAGCTTTTGTTAGTTTTGTAAAGGGTTGTTTCCTTCTTTCTGGTGATGTGACCTGTCTGCCTTCACTGCGGATTGCTAAGCAGTCTTTATTCTGTGCAGTGTACAAGTAAGGCTCTGCATTAGCACATAGTGCAGGTTTTTATAGCCTGCTGGAATGAGCTAGAGCCAAAGGTTTGAAAAGGCTGATAGTTTGTGAGAGCAGATCGTCCCAAAGAAATTCAGCTTTATCTTTTCTATGAGAGAAAGAAAAGAAGCAGTGCATGGCCAGTTATTGAAACCATTACATTTTTGTCTTTTCTTTTGATTATCTCTTTTATATGCTCGTATTTAACACATGGATTTCTTTTAAGCTGGAACTGGAGCAACAGAAGATACAAGAAGAGCAGGAAAATGCACCTGAATTTGTCAAAGTCAAGGGTAACTTGAGGAGGACGGTCCAGGAAGCTACAGAAGCACCAGACTCATAGAGGCAGCGCCCACTAAGACTTCCAGCCTTCCTGCTGTGGCTGCAGAGACACTTTTGCAAGTTGTCTCCATCAAGAGGGAAAAAGAACAGCATTTACCTGACACTTACTGAAGATGAGATTTTTATTTCCTAGGACGAGTGGATTATAGACTGTAACAGATCGACTTGCCAAATGCAGTTCTGGGATTGATGCGTGGCATCAGGAGTCTGTCAGTTCAGTGTCATGGACCAGTGCTTATGGAAGTGCTTACTCAGAGATTTTAACCAGGGATAGTAGGGAAGCTTCTTCAGTGTTGCACTGTTTTTTCTCTCTTGTGATTCTAGTTTAGTGGAGGTATGCAGATGACATTTTGCTTTAAATCAAAACAAACTCCTCCTGTGATATCCTATGAAACTTTACTGTGCAGATATGTTTTCTCCATCTAGACCTAAAGCCTGTGTATATCTCACAGTTTGTTTGTGTTCAGTTGGATTTTTTATCAAATCTGGGATGATAGGAGGTGTGTTGATTATCAGTGCCCATCCCCACAGGGATATGCACTTGCAGGCAGGATGGGAATGCTTAAAATTCACCAGCAGTGAACAGGTGAGCAGCCTTAAAGCCCAATTCTCCCTGTTTAGCATGTAGAATCTAGGCTATGAAAGAGCAGAAATCCGGTGATCCGTTCACCAGAAAATCCAGAAGCTGATTTATCTCTTTCTTTAAATTTAAAATGTTATGT
The DNA here is from genome assembly GCA_035772895.1 of Perdix hodgsoniae. NCBI lineage: Eukaryota > Metazoa > Chordata > Aves > Galliformes > Phasianidae > Perdix > Perdix hodgsoniae. The sequence continues at coordinate 26,511,967 of JAPSGF010000006.1, forward strand.
GAAGGTCTGTACAGTGCTACCTGCGTATTTACGTCTCTTACCTCTCAATGCAAAATGACTTGTCTTCTAATCTTTGTATTTTGAAATCCTACCTACTTTACTGCTGTGGCCTTTCTCCTCCAAGAACATGCTGGTCTGAGTGCAGTGTTAGCACATGACTCATTTGCTGGAACTGAAATCAGGAATCTTTTCTGCCATCAATTCCTGCTCAGCTGTTGCAGGAATTTTCTGTAGCTCCTGCAACAGAGCAGTGTTTAAACCAGGCCAAACTGATGGTTGGAATCTACCAAAATGGAGAATTCTTCCCTGAAGTGAGGCATAAAATGACATTCATTTTATCCCATCCTTCCTCTAGCTTCAGCAGAGGGGAAATGTGTTACCACTGACTCTTCAGGTCCAATTCTGTCACCTTCTGCCTTTCTGCAAGTTATTCCATGACTTGCCACCATTAAATAAAATACTGTACAGTTTTATAGGAATGGCAGAATCTGATCCTTCATGCTTATGACTACTAGTTATCCAGGAAAGCCTGGGATGAGGAGGGGGGGAACAGATTACTCACGTAGGATTATAGAGTTGGATTCTTACCTGGTGTGAGTAGGTGCAGATATTTTGTCTTCAGAAAGTGGGGAGAAATCCTCATCTTCCTTGCTTGGCATATTTCTAGCTTTCACTAAGACTGTGCTCATCCATATCAGCTGAGAATCTAATCATAGTCTTTGCCTTAGGATGCTAAATGAAATGATTCTGACTTTGTATTTATAAAGGACGTAACTGTTTGAGAACACTTTTTCCTAATATCAACAGTGGCATGTTTGTATTGTGCGGGAGGGTTGGTTTGTTTTTTTAGTTTCTTTTGCCTTTACTGTAAGTATCAGATATTTTAAACACAATTTCAGCATAGCGCTTGGGACAAAATGCTCACAATTAGCAGTGTTTCCTAGAGACAGACTTCAGTTTCTCAAGATCCAGGCATTTATTATGAGGACATAATCATATCAGGAGTAAATTGAATTGTGATAAGTGTATTGCCATTGATTTAGATTTGCAGTGTGACTCATATCTAGATGATTAAATGTGAAGATGGTCTGCCAGACCATTCTGATTATGGAGTTACAAAGGACAAAGGCCAAATATAACTCTTTGTATTTTCTCAGAAGAGGAACACTCAGTGCTGCCGACTCTTCCTCACTCTTCCTGTCTTCCTCTATACAAAGAGGACCTACAGTTCTGGCACTTGCACTGTTTGGATTTGTTCCATATTGTTTGTTGGGACAGTGTTACATACCAGAGTTCCATGCCACACATTTTACCCTAACCATTCCCAGCCTACCAAACTTTGTCTGTTGGATTCCACTTTACAATTAACCTTCTGTTCAGTATGGAAATGTCTGGGAATCGGTGAGGAAACCCTCCTCTGGCTAAAGCAGACTATTTCTTTGCAGCCCTTTGTCTTCAGTGAACGTGGCAATCCTACTGTGCAGGCACAGCAAAATGAATGGAGTTGGGTGCAATCCAAACGGCACTGGAGTCGGTAGGGACAGCAGTTTCTCCTTGACTTCAGTAAGCATTGGATTGAGCCCTCCAAAGCATAAAGTATGTTGCTTCCTCTCCATATCAGCTTGTGATTCAGGGTCGTTTCTTGTTACGAAACACAGGTGGCCAGAAAACCCCCTTGTACATACAGTGTGAAGTAGATTTTTTTGTTTTTACTTGGAGTTCATTCTGCATACAAGCAGAACATCAGTGTGTTCATTAGAGCATCTTTGAATCCTGCTGACCTTTTAGTCTAGGAATCCAAATCACTCTCCTATTGATTTGACAAGCAAAAGCCTGTCTGTAATGTCAGGATTGGGCTGGGATGGGTAGCTCTTACGTGGGTAGTCAGCTATCAGATCATGAGCGTACTGGGTGGCTACCCAAGTAAGACACCGCTTGCCAACAGAGGTGAGCTATTCCTGATCTGTCCTTCAGCTACAGGGGATCTGAAGCAATCCTGCAAATACTTCAGTGATTTGAAAATGGCTTACTTTGACCACTTCTGCCTCTAATAAGGCAGTACTTTTTAGAAATTCTTGCTTTTGATAGTATAGTAGTAAATTTTTTAGAATTTTTGTGGCTTTAACCTTCTGTTAATATCTGCACTTGTTTGAGTGTACATATATAAATATATATAAATATAAAAAAGGGAGCCTTAAAGGATTTGTTTTCATAATTTAATATTTTTTGTATTTGCTCTTGTATAATTGTTTTTAACTAAAGGTATTACAAAAATGAGGAATACTTAGAACCAAAGTCATGCTTAATAAAATCTTCTACATGCTTGGAGTATGCAGCGGTGTCTGTCACATCCTGTCGGAATCAAAACTGTGGGGTCTGCACTGAAATATCCAGGTGATATAAAATTGTGAAGCATCAAGATTGTGGTGATTTCTAGGTCCTTAAAACTGCATCTGTGTTTGTATAAGCAAAAGAACTGACAAAGTAATTTGCAGGAGAAAGGTAAGTTGTGTCTCTTAGTCCTATTATCTCCTCATATCTTTAAAAAGGGCTTTTTAGCCAGTGCAAAGTGAGGCAGTGAGGGGGAACTCCTGATGGGAACCAAACAGTTTTGGCAGTCATTCCTTCTAAGTTTATCAAAGCAGAATTTAGCCTTGGAACCACAAGCATTATCACTGATCCACTGAAAAAGGCAGTGAGGAAGCAGTAACGAGTCTGCTTCTGGGTTCAGTCCTGTAAAGGGGCTTTTAATTTAGCTACCACTCAACCCTGTGGTTCTAGTATGAGAAAGCTGGACAGGTGAAAGAAAGTGTGTGCATAAATGATTTGCTGGTTTAGTCATATTGTTCTGTGCCTTGGAAAGAAAAATCTTGTGTTAACAGAAGGAGAAAAAGCTAGCAGGGCATTGGAAACAGGGTTGGAACAGGTGTGAGTGATCACTTCACCCCCAAGAACCTCAGCTCATCCTGGAGAGCCCTAACTAGCAAGGGACAGGTGTTGGTGGATGGGAAGACAGAGCAGAGTGCAGTGAAATGAAGTGGGGGAGGAGGACCAGAGTGGTGAATTCAGAACAGATGTCAGGAAATGCTTTTTCCTTCAGAAACTGCTCAGCATGTGGAATGGATCCTGGCAGTAATGCTGATGCAATGGTGCTGGGCCTGCTCCAGGAGCTGTCAGATGTGGGGGAGGTAAGAAAGAATAGAGTTAATACAGAATAGGTTTCTATAGTCTGGTGGAGATATTGCCTCGTGCTCTCCTACCTCAAGCATATCCAAATGTGTTTTGAATTATCCTTTGATATTTCACTCCAGCTCCAGAATGAAAACAAAGTGGAGGACATTTGATATTTCTTTTGTAGCAAGTCCAGCGGAAAAGCTGACCTTCCTTTTGCATGCCGCTTTGGATTGCACTGAGGTAATACATTTTGTCGTGTGGCTTTGCAAGCACAGGTCTGCTCTACAGGATCTTCACAGCGGGGCTCTGCTTGTGCTCTGCATGTGCTCCTGTGGCCATGTGCAACTTGGCTATGCCGTGCCATAGCTGTATGGAGAGTAGCACTCCTAAATCTTCTTGGTTGCAGATGCAGGAGCCGTAGATGTCATTCATACCTTACAATGGCTGATGGCAAACACGGTGACCAGAGGTGCTAAAGAAGTGAGCAAAGTGGCTGGAGATGAACCAGCTTCAGTGGTGCCATTCCTGTAGTATCACAAGTGATGTCGTTAGGGTGATGAAGGGGAGGGTGAGTTGCATTCTCAACACTAAGCAATGGGAAAAACACCAGCAGTTAATGAGATCTGAAGGAGTGGAAACACTAGATATTTTTTCACCCCACCACACCATTTTAAACTGTTTGTGTTATGCTGTGATTTGACAGAATGAAGATTGGCCATGCCCTCTTAAACAGTGATGACGGTTCTCCATGGTAGAAGCCATGGTAAAAGAGCACTGATATCCGTGGTCCATCCTCTGGCATTGCTTTAGACACAAAGGTTGGAGCCAGGCCATCACACCATCGCTTGCTGCCTACATTGCCCCTCTGAGGCAGGACAGGGATTTCTATTCCACTGTCTGGTTACCCAGGGTCTCAGTGTTGCTGTACTTCAGATGAGTACATTTGAGCTAATTGCCTGAATTTCACTTGTATCAGTGCAGAGAAACCAGCCCTCTGAAGTGCAGTTCAGCTCCACTTTGACTCTAAAGGCACCTGCAACACCTGACCTGGAGGGAACATCATCTTCACTGCAAGGACTCTGAAGCTGCATTTGAATGCCACCTCTCAACATCCACTCATTCTCATAGAATTTTGTTCTCTTGTAATAATGAGGTACTGTGGCTTCTGAAAAGGGCTGGGGACAAGCAACATGCCGTGGTTCAAGCAGTGAGGGGAGGTGGCATCTCCACAATGGTGGCAAGGGAGATAGAACACCTGAGAGGGGATCCAGGAACCACAATCCTCCTCTACAGTTGTCTCACTTAATTATCCAAGTAATTGTTTTCAGAATTAGCTTCTATTATGTACCTAAGCTTGATCTCTCTGGTGGATGGCATGAGCAATTTAACACAGATTGAGGCTGGCACCAGGAAACTTCAGTCTGATTAGATGGGAAGAAGAAATGTACTTCTTTCCCCCTCTTCAGCTGTTCTGAAAGCAATCTTTCGTAATGCAGTTGAAATGCCAAGTCCACTTCATTGTGCTTGAAAATTAAAAAGCAGCCAGCGAGTTTCAACCCCTTAGGAGGGTTCACTGGGATGGCGTGCCACTCGGTATGAAGGGGCAGAGGACACAGCCTGCACAGCAGTCCCCGTGCACCAGTGGAACTCCACCTGCTCTGGGCTTGGAGCACAGCAGCCTGGTGCGTCCCACGCCATCTCCTTGTCTGAGGCGTTATCAGGTGATGTGGGGGCTTTTTGTGTTACAGCCAGCAGGATATCTGCCTTCAACAGGTGAACTGTCTTCTGTACTGTGCTGGCATAGGCTGAGCCAGGATTCTGCTATTCTGCTCCAAAAAGTGGACGCTTCTTTATCTCAGTGGTACTTATGCTTCAAATCTGACGGTTAATTACAGAAATTAATCTCTTCTATGAGGAATTAACTCATTGAATGCCAGAGAGTAATATCTCTTCAAAATGCAGATCTTGATTTTTATTTTATTTTATTTTATTTTATTTTATTTTATTTTATTTTATTTTATTTTATTTTATTTTAT
>JAPSGF010000006.1:26517186-26531059 GCA_035772895.1 Perdix hodgsoniae
ATTTTATTTTATTTTATTTTATTTTATTTTATTTTATTTTATTTTATGGTTGTTTTCTTGGTCCCAGAGAGTTCCTTCTGGGTTGCACCCTAAATGCTCAACTTATTTATCAGGAAATCATCAAATCACTAAGGTTGGAAAAGACCACTAAGATCATCCAGTCCAACCACCAACCTACTCCCACCGTGCCCATTAACCATGGCTCTCAGTGCCACATCTGCCCTTTTCTTGAACACCTCCAGGGATGATGACTCCGCCACCTCCCTGGGCAGCCTGTGCCAATGCCTCACTGCTCTTTCTGAGAATAAGTTCTTCCTCATAACCAACCTGAACCTCCCCTGGCACAGCTTGAGGCCATACCCTCCCATCCTATCACTGTTACCTGGGAGCAGAAGCCAACCCCACCTCACCACAACCTCCTTCAAGCAGTTACAGAGAGCAGTAAGGCCTCCCTTGAGCCTTTCTTCTCCAGATGAACAGTCCCAGCTCCCTCAGTCACTCCCTGTAAGACTCATGCCAAGGTTGAAAAGCAAGTCTATCTCAAAAGCTGAGCGCTGTGCAGGGCACAAAATGTTCTCATGTTCAAACCTAATGTACCATGCCTTTTCTATTTTATTTTTTTTAAATTTATTTTTATTATTATTATTTCCCCCTCTTTTCCTCCTTGAAGCCTCACTGTGCTTTAATTCCCTTCCCATCGCCCCCTTTCACCCCCGGCTCTTTCTGCCTGTTGAGGCCTCCCTGCCCCTGGATTGTTTCCCAGGCCTGGCGCGTAACGAAAGGTGTTTCATTAATTAGGAGTCCTTGAGATGGATCCTAAAACCAGTGTGTGAGGCTGAAAACCGCAGCGCTGCTCAGAGCGAGGGGAACTCGGCCCGAACCCTCGGTTTGTGGGAGCAAGGGGAACAGAAACGGGGAACATTGAGGGATAAACTGCAAACAGAACCCAGAGCAGCAGAGCTGAGCAGCGCCGCGCCGGGCCGCGTGATGCTCCGGGCTGCACCCGCTGCTGCCATCTCCTGGGCGCCGGGAGCCGAGCGGTGTTGGGCGGTCCGGAGGGTTTCCCTTCTTCTTCCTCGAAAGCTTTCCCACTAAAACGCGGCCCTGCCGAGCTCTGGGGGCTTTTTGTACCAAAACCTGGTGCTTTCTTGGGGAAACACGGGATTAATTAGTGATTTTGCGGTGCAAATTACGTTACAGTCCCTCTGCGCTGAGACATTGTGCAAAAAAAAGCCTTGAATGTGTTTGAAGATTTCAGTGATTCAGGAGATGGGTTTACAAATGCTTTATGGCATTGTAGTCCCCATGCATGTGCTCACTGTGGGCCATAGGGATGCTTTGCCGATGGCATGAGGGTGTCTGCGAGCTGTTGTTGCAGTGGCGGATCCCCGCAGAGACCCAAAGTGTTGTCAGAAGGCATGAAAGCCCCCAGGTGTGCTGGGGCACATCTCCAGGGCTCATCTTCACCCCAAGTCCTAATATCAGCCCACTGAGACACCTCCAGCCATCAGCGGAGGTGCTGGTCCTGTTGGAGAGGTTGGGCAGGGTACAGACCTCACTAGAGCATTGGAAACATTCAGGGTCAGGCTGGATGGAGTTCTGAGCACCTGATCCAGCTGTAGGTATCCCTGTTCATTGCAGGGGAATTGGGTCCCTTCTGATTCAAACTATTCTATGATTCTATGATTGCTCTGAAAGGAGCTCAGGGGGACACCATTAAGATCCTAGGCTCCTACTCATCCCTCTTCAGTTTCCATCTTGATCTACAAACATTTTCTCCCTTTTTTCCCCCTTCTGAATCCTTCCTTTTCTTCCTAAAGTTTTCCCCTTCCCCATCCCTGCTCTCCATCCTCTCACTGCCAGCAGCATCCTCCCGTTGCCATAACAACGAGCAGCAGCCTGGCCAAATCAGCCAGACCCTGCCACACTTCCCTGCCTGCATCAAACCACCTCCTGACGTGTGAACACGCTCACTTCCTCCTCCAGCCCTCACCAACTGTCTGCAGGGGGGAATGCTCCATTCGGGGGCTGCTGGCCCTCTGCACAGCCGTGTGCCCCTTCCACCTCCTACACACGCATGCCTGTGCCACTCACAGGCATTTATAGTGCATGTAGGCCACGACCAGCCCTGCTCCTGTGTTGGGGTTAAGACCTGCAGGTGACATTTGGGGTCTTCCTGTGCAGGGAATAGATCTGCTGATGCTTAAGGAAAGCCCATGAAATCCAAAATGAATACCTGAAAACAGGAGAATCGCTTAAAATATAGTAAAATAGATATGTCCTGAGCTCCATCCTGACCTGTCTGAAAGCTGGCATTCAACAAGGTCGTGTCTAGCACAGAAGTCTAGAAAAATAAATGAACTAAAAAACCCCAGGCAACCTCTAAAGCAAAGACGGGGCTCAGGGAAACCCAGGGGTTGCACAAGACAAACCCTGTAGCACACATTCTGCTCTGGAGCTGCAGGGCCTCCGGGTGCAGCTCTCCTTGCCTGAGTGTTGGAGCCAGGAGCAATGTGCTGAGCCTTCATTCCCCAGAGTGGCTTCTGGAGCCTTTTGAAGTTCATAGAGTCATAGAGAAATTGAATTGTCTGAGTTGGAGGGGACTTCAGAGGTCATCTGGTCCAACTCCCTCGCAATGAACAGTGATACCTATATCTAGACCAGATGCTCAGAGCCCTGAATGTCTCAAAGTTCTCCAGTCCCTTGACATTTGTGTCTCATACTCACTGAATAACTGAAATCACTTCAAAACCAAAAAATTAATAAGCAAACATGAAAACATAGGATGATGTCTGTTGCTTGTAGCAGTGTACTGTTTTTGCAGCCTTGCTTGCAGCTGGAACTGAATATGAGCTACTGATATTTTTGGTGCTTTTGTGGTGTTGACCTCAATATAACTCTGCTTCTTTATATATGTAGCTTTGGATTTAAAAACACGCTTCTTTCAGTTCGGCACAGATTGCTGCATTCAAAAGCGCCCTTATTCCAAAGCTACTGAGCTTATTTTTTATAAAACAGCTTTTAGGTACAAAATGCTTTTGGCTGAGCACACAGATGGGCTTTTCACACAGCCTGATTCTGATAATTGGGAGAAGGCTCAAGACAGATTTGAGATGCTGCGGTCCCTCCAACATTGTGAGAAAGCATATGTTCTTCATGGGACCACAGGGGTTGGTGCCCCGTTTCCATCCTATGAAGATGAAGTGAGGATGTCTTTAATGAAACTGGTACATGCCATGGGTTCTCTTGCCAGACAGCAGCTGGCTCCCTTAAGTATGGTTTGGGTGGGAAGGGACCTTAAAAATCATCCAGTTCCATCCCATGCATGGTTGTCACCCACTAGATGTGGTTGCCACCCACCTGGACAAGTGTATCAATGGTGGCACCCCTATACTTAGATTAATTTAAAACTGACGGTATTTGGGATGTCTCAGCTTCCAAATAAGAGGAAAGCATCTAAGAAAAGGCCTGCATAGTTAAGTGATGCTATTCACTGAAAACATTTTGAATAACAACTCCTCCGCAGCAGCTGTCTTCATAAAGGCAAGGACTGAGCCAAGGAAGCTTCAAAAATCACTTACTGTCTTGCAAATGTCCTGGCTATCCTAAGTGCATCAAGAACAAGGCGAGAAGACATACAGTTCCTCTTCCAGCCATGACTTCCAGTCATTGCATTCCATCTCTCGTGAGGCAGTGGTTAGTTCATGGAAAGATCACTGAGTCGGGTCACAGATATCCCTGTTAGGGGCAGTGGTAGGAGCAGGGCTGGAGATGTTTGTGGCTGTGCTCTGAGCACACGCAGCTCTGGCACTCTCCGTAGTGTTTAAATGTGGTTTGAGTCCATTGCAGAACAAACATGGCGTGGGAAGGGCAGGGTTTGTGTGTGTGCCAGGGGAAATCTGCCTGCAGACAACACATAACCCTGGATGTGTTTAAAAACCGTTTGGATGTGGTGCTCAGGGACATGATTTAGAGGAGGGTTGTTAGAGTAGCATGGTCAGGTTGTGGGTAGACTCGATGATCTTTAAGGTCTTTTCCAACCTGAGCAATTCTATCGTTCTATGATTCATAAAGAAAAACAAAGAGCAGAGCGGTGTTTGAGTATTCTTATAGTTGTAGTTCTTTCTCCTTTGTGTTAAACAATGCACCAATGAGTGACTTTGTATCTCAAATGTCCACTTTAACTTCTTCTGTCAAAAATTTAGCGCTCCTTTTCAAGTAATAAAAAAAATTCTCTTTTGGAAAGAGTGTTCAGGAGTGTGAGGAAGCGTGGCCTTAAGCCTCATACGGAATTGTTTGTGTTCCTGCAAGTCCCACAAATGTCACATGCCCTGAAGTCCAGTGTTTTGTTCAGATATTGCTGTACAAAATAATGTTGTGAATGCTGCATTTTATTATTTTTAGATCTCAGCTTTCAGCCCTGTTCTTTGAGCAGCTCTATTTTGTTACTGTCAACCATTAGCCATGTTCAAATGGAGTTACCTACCTCCCTCCAGATATCTTCTTATCTGCATCACTTTGCTGTGAACACAAAGAAGCATGGACTGTCTCCAAACAATTCACAGCTCATTGGAAGCAGCCTTCTACCACTGAACCCTGTTTTTCCTTACTCTTTTTACATGAAATGAATGGAGAAAGGGAGCCTGATCCTGAGGTCTGAATGAGGAACAAGGAGCCAAAAAGCTGCTGGGCTGTATTCCTGGCACTCTGTTCAGCTCACTGTGTGGTCTTGGCCTCCTCCTTCCTGTTCCAACCTAACCATGACAGCTCCTCACTCCTCTGTAGACTCTCAACATCCCACCGGGTTCAGTAGGACACCCCGTGTCTAAAAGTGTCTGCATTTGGGCCTTCATCTGGGGGTATTGCGTGGGGTGCAGTGGGGATGGGTGACATCTGGACAGTGCTCTCAGAAATGTGGTTTGAATTTTGGGTGGTCCTGTCTGGAGCCAGGAATTGGGCTCAGTGATCCTTGTGGACGCCTTCCAACTTGGGATATTCCATAATTTTGTGATTCTGTGATGACAAAAACAAGCTGGCACACAGGAGGAGGATATAGGACACAGGTCACAGCTCCCAGCCTCTCTTGGGATCTTCTTGAGACGTGCCATGAAAGAGTTTCTTAAGCAAGAAAGCTTCAGGCTTGCTCCTACACCCACAGCTATTTCCTCTGTCTCATGTTTTGCCTGGACAGAAAATTGAGCTGCCTTCAGGTCATTATTTAATATCAGTCGTGGTGATTCAGGGATAGAAATCCTGGTACTTTTTAACATGAATTGTCTGCCTCTAAGTGCCACTTTGAAGATGTATCCTCTTGTGATTAAAATTGATTAAGAAGTCTAGAAAAGGAAAAGTGGTATTTGATAGGCTCTACTTTCTGATTTTTGGAAGGTTGCCTGGAATTATTTCTAAATTTTAGCATCTTTCTGAGAAAAAAAATATGTAAAATTGGAAAGCAAGAAGAGAGTTCAAGTGGCATGGATTATTTGTATGCCTAGCTCATGAAGATCAAATTAATATACTTGTTCTTATGCTGTGGTTCCTCTCTGGAAAGTCAAACTGTAACATGACACATGCAACATCATTCTCTCCCCTAATTTCAGTGAGGCCAGAGCAAGACCTGGACTCAGTAACCCCAGTCCCATGGTCCTTCCTGTGGGCCTGTCCTCAACTCATTTGCACTGTGGTTACCACACGTAATCTTAACCAGTTCCTTTTGTCTGTTCAGCTTTTCCCTTGGCTGTGCCTGCATTTCTGTTGCTGCTCACAGCTCCTTGTTCCTCCAAGGCCCTGTGGCTTTCTGACTGTCCACTTGGGCACTGATCATAGGTCTGTGCAATAAATGAGGTTGGAAGGAGCCTTCAGGTGTCTATGATCCAACCCCTGCTTAGAGTAGGGTCAATTTTCAGTCACAGATGGTTGGACTTGATGATCTTAGTGATCTTTCCAACCTTAATAATGCTATGATTCTATAAGCTTAAAAGAGGTTACTTGTGACTTCGTCCATCTGAATTTTGAGTATCTCCAAGGTTCTGTAAATGGTTCTGTACAAAGCATGTGAAGGAATGAGGCCTGGAGCACGGCCAGAAGAGCAACAGCAGGAGGAAGTAGTGCAGTCTGTAAAGGAGAAGGTGACCCAAAAATACCTGGGTGTTGGGTGTTCATGGCATCACACAGGATAGCATGAACAAGAACTGGAGTCAAAGTGATATTGCACCTTCTGTGTCTGCAGCCAGGTCAACATGTTTGTGGCCTTGTAGTTTCCATGCCCAGCAAGAATCAAACGTCCTTCTACATTTGATGACTGCACTGCCTTAGCCATGTGGGTAACAATGAGCTTGGGTTCAGTCCCTGGGAGATGGTGAGGAGCTCACAAAGCAGCTTGTATGGCATTAAGGAGAAGATGCTGCCAGGCCTTCATGCTATGAATCAGCAGAGCTGCAACTGTGGTGTTACACTGATATTGTCAGTTTAACCAGCTGAAGATCTGGTTCTTCCTGACAGTACTGTGTAATTCCTGGAGCTACAGTCTGAGCAGGACATGGCAGTTGAAATCTCTTTGCAGGGTGTTCTAGAGATGTAATATATGCTATAGATAAAAACTACTTATGTCAGTAACTTAGAAATATGTATCTATTTAATGTTTAAAGATAAATTTATAACTTGACAAAGGGTTTATCCTCTGATAGACGACATCCTCAACTGTAGGGAGGACTGAGAGTATGGAGCATGATGAACAGTCAAATGAGATGCAGGATGCAATCACAGTCAGAAAAGCCATAAATTTAAGCACTTTATTCTCTGCTGAAACCAACCTGCAGTGATTATACACAAATGTGATATAGGTAGTACTCCACCTAAAAAGGAGAGACTGCCAACGCTAAGTTCTCTGCACAGAGCCTCTTTTTCTGCCAGAAGTGAATTGCAGCAGACACAAACATTAGCATTTTCTGCCTTGTAAGGCAAGTGCTAGATGGGGAATTTTTCACCCAATAGCATGCAAATAAAGATTCTTGACAGAGAATGGTGTGTATCGATAATCAAAGGCACCAGCCCGCATCTGGGCTTTACGAAAGGCTGTAGCACGCTGAAGTTTTTCTAAACATCCCCCTTTAAGCCTGAATTCATAAGCTTCCAGATTTCTCAAGGCCCAAAGGCACTAAGGAAAAAAAAGATGTAAAAACAGAATTTTAAATAAAGCTCTCTCCGGAGAGGAAACTGAAAAAGAATAAGAGTTTGCTCCTTTGAGGAAGGAAAAGAGCTGAACACACAAGTCCTTTGTTGCATTAGAAAACCCTGAGCTCACCTACAAGATCCTGCCGCTTCTAGTGGTTTTGGCTCACAATGGCTCACACCAGGAAAAACAATGCCCAATTAATCGGTCAGCTTCAGTTAGCAGGGGTCTTCCAGAAACTAGAAACTGTTCCTGAACTGTTACGGTTTTATTTTTGAGAAGAAACATGAAATTTGGTGGAAGGACTCCCTGTGGTGTTAGTCAATGGAACAGCTCGTTCCCTGCCTGTGCATTTGGCACTGGACAGAGGACCCAACACAAAGAGTAGACGGGCTGCTTGCATTCAGACACAATTACACATCTGAAATGTGTTGTGCATTTGCACACCAGTGCTCTTTCCTAGTTTTGTAAATCTCACTCTTGCTGTGTGCAGTTCATTTATGACCTAGGACCAGACCTTCAATTTCTACTGAGATCACTGAAACGTGAGCATCATTGTGGTCCTTTTCAACCCAGGCCATTCCATGATTCTATGAGTGTGTATTCAATGTCACCATCCGGAAGGACACCTAACCATGGAGAAAGCACCATGGGTGAGTGCCTTTGTCTTCTGAGGAATCTAATCAAGTAAAGCCCCTCATTTGGGCCTGCCCCTTGGAAATCTTCAAAAACACCTTTCTATTTCCATTGATTGTATGAGGAAATTGGATACTTTAGGGGGATTTTTCATGTGCAGTGCTCAGGTTCAGAAGACTGGCACCTGCTCATCATTGCTGAATGGATAATTTGAAAACATGGTTATGGTCAAGGAACTTCAATAGAAAAGTAGCAGACATCTCAAAACTTCTGCACCAGAGTCTGGGTGGGATGCAGCTTACTGTGAGAGGCTACAGGGACAAATCTGAGGAGTCCGCAGAGGAAAAACTTGTCCACAACAAGAATTTGTAGTTAATCAGCTGATTACTAGATGATCACTGGATGATCTTAGAGGTCTTTTCCAACCATAATGATTCTGTGATTCTGTGGTTCTATGATTCTGTGATCCAACGGTCAACGCACCCCCACCATATTCACTAACCACATCCCTCAGTGTCATATCTGCACGTTTCTTGAACACCTCCAGGGACAGTGAATCCACCACCTCCCTGGGCAGCCTGTTCCAGTACTTCACCATTCTTTTTTTTCTATATCCAGTTGGAACCTCCTCTGGTGCAACTTGAGGCCAAACCCTCTTGTCCTTTCACAGTTACCTGGGAGAAGAGGCCAACCCCCCCACTCATCACAACCTCCTTTCAGGCAGTTGTAGAGAGCAGTAAGGTCTCCCCTGAGCCTCCTCCTCTCTGGACTGAACAGCACCAGTTTCCCCAGCTGCTCCCCATAAGATTTGTGCTCCAGAACCGTCACCAGCAAACAAAGCTGCTGCTGTCTCAAAGCACTCTATCTTTATATAGCTCCTTATCCATCTTCACATAAGCATTTTGATCCCTGACAAATAAAAGAGCACATACCCTTGGGAAAAAAAATGCGTGGAATTATTTTCAAGGCAAAGTCTTTTGAGGATGATTTGCGTGCTAGAGGGAGGAAGTAATCTCTGCTGTGCAATTCCTTTGGTATTTCAAAAGTGACTCAGGATGTACCTGTGCTCAAATAACTCTCAGGATTATAAAGCAGATTGAAAGGAATAAGTATGAACCTAAGAATATTCCTCTGGGACAGTCACTGTGTTGTGATGAGCAAGAAGCCCTTAACTCCAGCAAATGCCTTCTATAGATCGTGGCTGTGAGAAACGTTCCCTGTGCAGGCAGAGCTGTTAACAATCATGCCATTTTTTCCCCCAGATAGTGTTATTTTCCTCTGATTTACCTACAGTCCTCCATTTTTTAGTTTGGTCAGTGAAAAATAGAGTGAAACAACTCTGGAGAGCCCTTTTCCACAGCGCTCCTGGTATTTCATTCCCTTCTGCTTCACCATGGTGGTATCTGAACAACTCCTCACCAAGCCTCAAGCACATGAGTAATATCTGTCAGAACTGATTACAGCTTTACTGTTGATAAGATGCTGTAGCATCAATTCTTTTTACGCTTACCTTCTCAATAGCTCCACTCTGAATTCAGATGTTTGGTGTAATTTAATAAAATACTCTAACAAATATATTTGTGTCAAACAGAAGCGTCCTCAGCGGTAAGTAATAGAACACTTAATCCAGCTGCAGACTTGTGAAGCCCAATATTTCCTGAGATCATTTCCTTCTCTGTGCAGCACGATGACCTTAAAATCATACAGAACACATCAAGCTGGAACAGCTGTGATTTACCCTTCATCACCTAATGAGGATTTTTTCTTTGCTGGTCTCTAGGCTGAAAGGAGAAAATAGAAAAGAATAAGTACCACGTCTAATGCAACATCAAATTATTTCAGCAACAATTTCTCGGTTTAAGTAACTTAACATCTTCTTTTTCCTTTTTTTTTAATGACAAAAATTCTGGAAAAGTACTTAATTCTCTCACTTGAAGAAAATATATTTTGCTTTGAATTATAATTATTTCAATTAGGAAATAAATACAATCTGAACAAACCAAGAATCTCATTCCTCCTGCTGCTTTTTTTTTTCTTGCTTCTTTTTCTTCTTTCCCAAATAACTGTGGAATATCTATAAACTGTGATGAGTCCAGATGCTGGGAAATGTGTTGGAAGACCACTCTGTGTTTTACTCTACAGCTAATTAGAAAGACTGGAAGGGTTTGTAGTGACTTCCCTGAAATTTGGACCATGAGCAAGTAGGAGAGCTTTCCTTTCGTGAAGTTCCCTATCTGTTTCAGTTTGGATTTGCAGGATAGAGTTGAATGCACCACAGAGAGATGTGACCAGCAAAACAGTGCTGCTCATCTGTTATTATTAATGACTGCTACTGAGAGAGGGGCCCATTCAACCTAGTATTAAGGTTTGCTTCTTTTACTTGTTTATTTATAAAATCAAAAAGTAAGTATATTTAAAAATCTAAAATTGACTGTAAGAAAATAAAAGAGGGACACCCTGACCAGCTACGCGTCAAAGCCATTCCTTCCCTGCTGCCTTTGTCTGTCCTTTTCTCAGCTATGAAATGCCAGCAACTCCTTTAACTTGCTGCACAGCACAACCTTCACATGGTTATCCTGGATAGAAACAAGAAACTGCATCTCAAGGGAGTGCCTCCTGTGCTACCAGCTCCTGTTTCTACCACCAAAGTAACCCAGACAAGAAGCAGAGTGACCTGGGAGATCCATGTTGAGAGGAAGCACTTGCAATGGGGAATATAATCATCATTTCCCAGTGGAAATCACCAGTTATTATCAACAAAATGTTGGAACTGACAGTAGTACAGATTGGTAGAGGTGGGAAGTGACCTCTGTGTCCGTCTAGTCCAACCAGAGTATGTGTGAAGACATAGTGAAGATGATCACAGGATTTCAGACAAGCTGGAAAGAAGATTAAAATAAGAAGAAATTATGGGAAATCAATGTCTACAGTTTTTATAGCTATTGGACTTTGAATCTTACTCAGCAAGTGTTGGTAAAGGGTGAAGGAGAGATGGCAAAGTCCATAACTTCTATGAAAGCTTCAAGCTCTGTGTGTTTGATGCATCCCTCATCTTGCTGAGGTTGGCTTCTAGGTGCCAATGTTGGTTGGGTAAGCACTTGGATGAGTGAGATCAAGGGAGATGGAAAGAAGTGGAAGTTTGTAATGGGTGTCTGGGAGTGCTCTCAGAAAGGCATCATAGAATCATTTGAATTGGACGGACCTTTAAAGGTCACCTAATCCATCTTCCTTGCAATGAATAGGGACATCTACAGGTAGATCAGGTTGCTCAGAGCCTGGAAAACACAGAAATTGGACTTGGATGCAGACATTTGCAGTCTCCAGAGAGACAGTAACACCTCTAGTGGGTGGTGGATCTACTTCCAAAAGCAAAGTTCGATGCACTTCTACACTTAAACAGAAAATCCTGAGACTGTGTGTCCAGATAGACATAACTGGTGTTCCTGTATTCCACGCACATAACTGAAGCACAGGATAAAGGCAGGGGTACATCTCCTTTCCTGGCTTACTGCTTATAGCCAGATCTACAGCACTGTATAGGCACCTAATGGCAATTCCCACTGATTTGATTCCAGGTTTTGATTTGGTGAGAGGAAGAGGTCCTGGCACAGGCAGACTTTCAAGCCATGTAGCCAGCAATGAGCTCATCCTCTCAAGTGTGAAATAGCCATGTGCTGGTCCTTCTTCTTACCCTAGAAATGCATTGACCTTGATGCTCCCAGCTCCCTTGGACATGCAGAGATATCTCAAACTGTGTCAGCCTTTGTTAATTTTTAGTCATTTTTATGATAGCGAGATGATGGAAGAAAAGAAAAAATGAATGAGGGAGCTTGGGAGGAGCTACAAGTGAAAGACATAAAATTATTGCACATAATTTAAAAGGTGCAAACAATCTACAGGCTCAATACTTTAATTACAGATAATATTTTGCCCTCAATTACATTCAAAGAAAATTTAGAGCTGGATTTTCAATTGATGTATCTATTTTGTTTCCAAATTTTTAAAGTTAATTTTGCAAGTCACTCCTTTATGAAGAATGGGTTGGCAGTGTGACACCAGTTGAGGTCTTAAGGCTGAGTTTATAGTTCACGCCACTGTTTTCTAGCAGCTGTAGAGGTTCAGGTTAAAATTTTTTGGCTCATGCTTTGAGTTTCTGGTGGCTGGGTAATGGGATCGACATGAACAGCAATTGGTTTGCAATGTCATAGCTTCAAAGGTTTTAGCTTAGACAGTTTGCTGTGTATCAGCAGGGGATTTCAGCTAAAAAAATGTTTGGGAGAAAGGTCTGGTAAGGGAATGGTGCTCCTTTGCTGGTGTATTGTCCTTGTTGCTTCAGATGAGGAGCATTAAGAGGAACATGACAGACACAGAAGAGACCACTAGCAACAAAGCCCTTTACTCCTTGGATAGATCCTTGCAATATATTATTTGAAAATGAAACACAGATTTAATTGGTGCTGAGGCTTGTGAAATAATTTGTCTTCCCTGAATCTCACCATGTAAAATGATGTATAACTACCTCCAGGCATCTGATGTTGCCATCAGTTTGTATAAGCCTACATGGTTGGATAAAGATAAATATGATATAAAATATCACAGTACTTGCTCATTTCAGCGTTTCTTCAGGTGAAAAATGGGTGAAACATAAAAAGTATGTGTGCTGCGTCCTTTCCTACATAAACAGACACCCATGGCCACTCCTGTGTGCCCTTCTGGGAACAACCAGACGGAAAAAAACCTTACAGAATATTTTATATAGTATGCAAAGCTGGTTTCTGACTCCACTGTTTTTGATGAGCGGAGGAAAGTTCTTGCTATGATATCTACAGCACAGCCCAATTCTTTGTAAAATAAGTATCCTTACATTTGGACTGTTGCATAGAGTTTGGACTCAGAAGGGTTGGTTCTCCAGTTGTGAACACCCAGGTATTAGATGCATTGTTCAGAAGAGCAGCCACTCACATCCACCTCAAGTCACATAATATTGGATGTTTCTAGCAGACTTCTGAGCACCAGACCAAAATGCACAAAAAAAGCACAGAGACCAAGAATAAGGAAGGGCTTTGGAATTTTTGGATGCACTCATATTTTTTGTAGCCCTTTTTGATATGTGATTTGCAGTGGTCAAGAAAACTGAAAAATAAGACAAACCATCTTTTTTTTAACATTATCTATCCAATTAAAAAAAAAAAAGTGTTAAGCAATGTGAAATTTGAAATAGTTTTAAAAACTACAAGTTTTGTCTCCTTTTCTTGAACAGAAAAAAATATATTTGAATCCACTCCATGAATAATTCTCTATGATTTCCAGTTATAACGGTGCATGCAGATTGGGAACTAAGCTGATGGCCAAAGCTATGACTGCAGCCAACAGTTACAGCCTTCAGCTTGGGAGCACAGGTTCCAGTTCTGAATCCCTGATAGAAACAAACTGATATTTGTGATGGGAGGCAGAAGCAATGGACTATGCCCTGCTCCAAGAAGAGGATGGGTATTTGAATTATTTGGCAGAAATTAACACACGCCTTCACCTTTCTCACATACTCTTGAGCTGTTGGACATTTTCTTGCACTTAGAGAAAGCGATTTTTAAAAGATTTGAGAAATATGAATAATATCAATAAATATGGTTTCTACATGGCTTGTCTTCATGGGTTTCAAACTAAAAGTGGGGAGAGAGAGACTGGATATAAGAAAGAAGTTTTTTACTATAAGTGTGGTGAAGCACTGGTGCAGGTTGTCCAGAGAAGTGGTGGATGTTCCATCCCTGGAGACACTCAAAGTCAAGCTGGAGGGGGCTCTGAACACCTGATCTAGCTGTAGGTGTCCCCATTCATTGCAGGGGAGTTGAACTAGATAGTCATTAGTGGTCTCTTCCAAATCAAAGGATTCTATGATTCTATGATCCAATGGGATGGTGGATTTCTTTTGGTGCAGTTCCTGATAGTGAAAGAGAAAGGAGCTGGACCTTAAGTATGAGCATAGCCCATGGCTGGAAGTGGAATTAAGAAGAAGCCTCGCATGGGATTAGGAGCTTATCTTTAATTACACCAGCAAGTAACATCCCG
>JAPSGF010000006.1:26531069-26577084 GCA_035772895.1 Perdix hodgsoniae
CTTGTTTGCTACTTCTCTGTCATCCTAGCCAGTGTTCCCAGCACCTGATGTGCCTGGAGGCTGCGCTTCCTCTGGGCGAGGAAGCAGACAAATAGTTATGTAAGTAGACAGCTTCCACACACAGCAGGTGAAACACAGCTTCCAAACACTGTGTGAGAGAAATCAGGCAACTACATTGAGGAGAGGACAGAATTAATATTGTAACAAAACTAATCAGCATGTGTGCAGATAGAATACTTACTTTTCTGGCCTCGCACCTGGGTCACGTCAACGTCCACAAACCCCCACAAGCTGAGTGATGTAAGGATGGAGTTCAGCCCTGCTGAAAAGGGCCCGGGGGTACTGCTGGATGACAAGCTGGACATGAGCCAGCAATGTGCCCTCCCAGCCCAGAAAGCCAACTGTATCCCGGGCTGCATCGAAAGAAGCGTGGCCAGCAGGGTGAGGGAGGTGATCCTGCCCCTCTGCTCTGTGCTGGTGAGGCCTCACCTGGAGAACTGCATCCAGATGGGGAGTCCTCAGTACAGGAGAGATGTGGACCTGTTGGAGCACATCTGGAAGAGAGCCACAAAAATGACCCAAGGGATGCAACACCTCTCCTGTGAGGACAGGCTGAGAGAGCTGGGGCTGTTCAGGCTAGAGAAGAGAAGGCTGTGAGGTGACCTGAGAGCGGCCTTTCAGGATCTTAAAGGAGGGCTGTAAGAAAGAAGGGGACGGACTCTTTAGCAGGGTCTTTGGTGGTAGGACAAGGGGAAATAGTTTCAAACTAAAAGAGGGGAAATTTGAATTAGATATAAGGATATTTTTAATAATAAGGGTAGTGAAACACTGACACAGGTTGCCCATAGGCATGGAGGATGCCTCATCCCTGAAGATACTGAAGGTCAGTCCAGACATGGGTGCATGTGGGAAGCCTGGTGACCTATGCTTCTCTGGGCAAGATAAAGAAACTCTTGTGAAACAGCATGGAGAATAAGGACAGGAGTTTGAGGAATGCTTATAACAAACGCCATTAAAATCCCCTAAACTTCCAGCTACATAGATGGAGATTTGATAACCCTTTTTGGCCCTAGAAATTGAGCTCTTAGTATTCCAGTTTACATAAATAGAAGTAAAACTAGGTCTATTCTTTGCTCCTGAAGGGCAGCTTGGCATTTCAAAGACCTTGTAGTCTAAAGCTTCATCCACGACAGCCAATTCATTCAGCGCCTTGGTGAGATTTTGAAACAAATCCCCTTGCAGTTCTCATGCAGGATTTGATCTGGGTTTCAGGACAGTTTGGTGCACACTGATTAAATTCTTTCTGTAACACAAGCAACCTCTACTAATGCTCTCCATCTCCTCACAGGGGCATATACCTCCAATAAGACAAATGATTGCCCTTCCGGCAAAGCAACAAACTAAATCAAACTCATCTGAAATGCCTGTAGAGCAACTGGAGCAATTTCATCACCAACGACTTAGATCCTACCTGTCTCCACCATGCTGAATCATTTGCCAGGGAAAATGAAGCATTAACTGGAAAAAGGGCAGTAATTGGGTCCTAATTGTCTGCACTGTTTTTGTAAACAAACACAGGTGTTTCCTATCTACTCTCCTCTGCACTAATCACAGCTGCCTAGATCCAAGAAGGTCCGTCCACTCTGTGCTTAGCATGAGGAAAAAGGCTCCGCACTTTTCAGTGAGTCTCAAGTTCTTGATTTACAGTCCTTCTGAACGTTATTTGGGTGGGAGTGAGCCAAAGGAGGCTTTCAATTTAAATGAACACACGTAGGAATTTGCTAAATTATCTGCACTGGTGTGTAACCTGTCGCTGGAATCGATTACACTAGCAGAGAAATTCTGTTAAAAATTGGTTCTGCATTAAAAAGGACTCTGGGGAGTCCACCGAAATATTACTTGGGTTGAAGCAGTTATTTACTATGTCCTCACAAGTATTTTGGTTTGCTAGTGTATCTAGTAATATATTTGACTTCCATACCAGGAAAATCTTCTGTAACTGTAATATAAAGCAATCAGCAGACACGTAAATAAATACATTGTGAAAATAAGCATGGCTTTTGTAAAGAGAAACCATGAATCACAAGTGTGATTATGTTGTCAGAGAGAATGTGTAGAACTGAACAGTCCTGAATAAAAGAGAAGTGCCTGGTGGACTAAGGGTAGAGCAAATCAGTAGCAGAATCATAGAATCATAGAATAATTTGAATTGGAACTGGTCTTTAAAGGTCACCTAGTCTAACTTCCCTGCAATGAACAGGGATACACATAGCTAGATCAGCTCAGAGCCTATCCAGCCTGACATTGAGTGTCCCCAGGTCAGAAGATGCCTAAGGTCCAGCTCCTCTTTCTTTCACTATCAAGAATTGCACCAACATAAACCCACAGGCAGAAGGCTTTAGAACACATCTAAAAGAACAGATGAAGAGCTGTACAGTGAGAGTGATGCCCTAAGAGAGATTGGTTTCCATACAACACAAGCTTAAAATTATGGGACTCGTCACAGGATGATCTTGAAAATCTAGGAGGTTTCGAACAGAAGTTGGGTAAAGTGATAAAAGAAAAACCAATAAATATGGTTAAATACAAAGTCACTGAGTCAGGGAGCCTTTCAGATACAGATTTCAGGGATGGATCATGGCCCTGTCTTCTTTTGTGAAAACTCTTCTTGGTTGCTGTCAGAGAGCAGCAGGCTGGGCCCTTCTTCATTCTTGACAGTGTGTCCATCCTTATATGCTTTTATTGCACAGTGCTGAGGAAGCATCTTCAAATTGACTGAGCAGGACATTTTAAGTAAGCGATGGAAACATGTTCTCTCATAACAATGCAAAAATTTGGCTGTCCTTGTAAAAAGTTACTGTGGATTCAAAATAAGAATGGATTTAAAGAGGAGCTGATCAAATTCACAGCAAAAACACCCACTCTGGACTATTAGATGTGATGGCCCAGGGGCAGTGTGTGGCTTGGAAGGGCCTGCACTGCTGGAGTTAGAAGCTTTGGTAAGGGTAAGGATCTGTCAGATTCATATCTCCTCTCCTGGTAACCAGTTTTAGCTGCTGTCAACAAGTAAGTCAGACAAACTTTTGTCCAGACTATCAAGCCTGTTCCAGTCTCTAATGCCCATTTCAACAGACCACATTAGATAATTTTATTTTAAACTGCACAAGCCCATAAAAGACAGTTGCTGTGACAACCCTGGTGTGAGATTCTCCTTGTATCAACCCCAAGCTTTTATCGTGCTGCAGAATTATTCCAGCATAAATATGCAGGGAAGGGAATGATGTGTTGACATAGGTGCAATCGTGCTAGTGATTATTGACTCTGAATGTGGTGTGAGCAAAACCCAGAGTCTCCCATTTAAGCTAAACTGCTATGTTCAGTTTTGGAGCTGACCCAAAACAGCAGCCTGTACAAGGAAGGAAGGAACACAAATGGAATGGAATTTTTACTCAAACTGAGCCTGTAACATTGCAAACAATCTCATTTTCCCTTATAAAACCATTGGCATTTCTGCAGGCTACACAAAAATCTGCAGTCGCTAGACAAGGAGATTAAAACCAGATCTTGTTACAAAGAAAGATTGTTTTAAAGATGTCTTGTTGTTATGACGATACTACTCTGTTACAGACTTGTATAGACACATAATTTCTCTAAACACATTATTCCTTCAGACAATCACCTTTCTCTACAGCTTAAACTAATCTAGGAAAAGAAAGTGGGGAAGGACTCTTCCTAGAGTTGGGCTTTCTAAAAATAGAATGGAAATGGAAGCAGAAAGTTTTATTTTCCTTTCTGCAGCACTGCAAACCTCATTCCTATAGCAAAATAATACAATTTTCTAATTAAAATGGGCATTGCATGAGCTACTGGAATGGAGAGAAAAATAAATACGTGTTTAACTGTTGATTTTAATATTTAAAAGACTTTCAAGGAAATTTACAGTGCTCTTTTATAACTGACATTTCTAAAAAGAATGCCAGGATTCCTATGGGAGCAAAATACCTTCAGTCTATGTAGCTAGTGTCAGAAGTGTATGTCTCAGTCCTGATGTATTTTTGATTCCAGAACCATATATTCATAGTGTGTCAGACATGCTAAGAAGTTGCTGACAAATGTGTTGACAGAAGAAATATGAGTTGAACTCCTGCAGACCCCCTCCAGAATACCAATGAGTAGACTGAACCATCACAAATATCCAAAAAGACCTGATGCGTGAAAAAAGCCCTGCTGCTGAAAGTTGTCTGATGAACATACCTGTCAGACTCTTGTCTTTATTTCCTAAGGTTGTGGTTTAAAACAGCCACCTGCTCCCAAAAGGCAATCCAATAATATTATGCTCTCTAGAAGTAGTTTCAGTTGGAGAAGCTCAAAGTACCTTGCAGATAAGCCCAAGGCTTTGGGTGAAATCAGTGGACCTACTTTGAGGTGGATGAGAATGACTTAGGATTGCAGCCCAAAGACACCTGCCATTTTCACAACAAATCTGCTGACTTCCAGGTTCTTTTCTCCTGCTTTCCCACTTAACATGGAGCAAGAAGAAAATATGGAGCAGTAAGAAAACATTACCATCAGCAAAGCACACAAGACACAATGCAGTTTTCTTTCATTCCTCAGTAGTGACATTCTACAATAATTAAATGTAATTCACAAAGGAAGAAAATAACCAAGACATTTTCCCATCTTTTGCTTCCCTCCATGCATAAAAATAGATCTGGAAGCTCTTTTGTCTCACTCATCTTCAAAAGGAAGCCCTTTTTTTTTTTTTTTTTTTTTTTTTTGGTCAGTTTAATATTTTAAGATAGGACTCGTGTTCTCTTATTTTGTGGAGTGATTCAGTGATCTCTCATTTATTTTGCAATTTTTTTCCAACCTTTGTTAAAAACGCAGGGACATAATGACATTCTAATAAAGACTTTTTCCAAGCAGTGTCTCTTCAGGTGTATGGCAATTGAATGAAAAAAATGAAAAAAGAAACTGCAGAATGTCTGAGCTTTGTGGCAATATCTGTGTTCAGTATATTGAATTTCAGTAGCATTTTAAAAAGCTAAAAATCGTCTTCCCTTTCAGACATTTCATTTGCTTGTTGTCTTTGATGTCAATTTTCCAGTCTTTGAAAGACTTTTAAATGAAATACAGCTTATGAGAGTCCGTAATTTCTAGCTAAAAAGACAAGTCTGTGTTCCAAACTCTTCAGCTGTGGT
Source organism: Perdix hodgsoniae (assembly GCA_035772895.1). Lineage (NCBI taxonomy): Eukaryota > Metazoa > Chordata > Aves > Galliformes > Phasianidae > Perdix > Perdix hodgsoniae. The sequence goes on from JAPSGF010000006.1 coordinate 26,536,271, forward strand.
TGGAAAGAGCTCTTTGTGCATTTTGTAAATAATTCTCTTGGTAATGCCCATCCCTGGCTTCAGTGCTGATCTACAACATCGTATACATCACTGTTTCTGTGCAGTCTCCAACACAAGCCATGATAAATTCCACTTTTAAAAAATCTTTTGGATTCCCAGACCAAGAAGCTGAACTTCCGTGCTGTCAGATCTGTGCCTTATGAAAACATCAAGGAGACCCAAGAATCAAGAGAATTTTAAAGATCAAATAATAAATAAGAATTCAAGGTGTACTGTATCTCTTGGATTTTTATATCTGTGCATTCTTAGCTTGCATCTCTAAGCATTCCTCTTTGATAAGGGGAATGATGGAAACTCTCCATTCGTTCTTTAAATCTTCTGAGATACTCAGGGCCAATGGTCTCGACTCTGACAAAATACTGCAAATTCAGAAAACTTCGGTTTATTCACACAATGCAGTCAGTTGGAGCAAAAAGTAATGTTTCTTCTACTCCAGAACAAGTCATAGGAAGAGCAGCTGGGGGAATTGGGACTGCTCAGTCTGGAGAAGAGAAGGCTCAGGAGAAACTTTATCGTGCTCTACAACTGCCTGAAAGGAGGCTGTGCTGAGGTGGGAGTCGGCCTCTTCTCCCATGTAATGACAGTAGAACAAGAGGTAATGGCCCTAAACTGCACACAGAAAGATTCAGGTTGCATGTGAGGAAAAATTTCTTCTTAGCAGGGATGGTGATGCACTGAAACAGGCTGCCCAGGGAGGTGGTGGAGTCACCGTCCCTGGAGGTTCAAGAAAATGGTAGATGTGGCACTGAGGGATGTGGTCAGTGGGCATGGTGGGGGTGGGCTGATGGTTGGACAGGATGTTCTTAGTGGTCTTTTTCAGTCTGTATGATTCTGTGATTCTATGATTCTTACCAGCAATCCTGATCAAGTTTATCTGACATCTGTGAAGCAAACAAGCTTATGTCCATAATGCTAAGATAGATACCAGTCATCATGAACTGCTACTGGGGATACTGGGATCATACTCATTGTTGCCCCAAATTTAAGATCCTAGCAGAGATGTTTCTGTAATCATTAAATCCCTCTTTGTTGGACTGGCAATGAAGAGCTTCACAAGGAACAGCGTTTTAAGCAAAGTTCTGAATTCAGCCGACACAGATCATGGACACCAGCAATGGGAAGACATCTCATACAAATTGTGACAAGGTGAAGGAATGGGAGAAGTGAGGGATTAAGACAGATTGCAATAGACAATAGGAGATGGTCGCATATTTGATACGTTTGACTGCTTCTGGCTTACCTGTGATAATTTCATGAGCCCTTCAGCACGGACACAATATGTGTTGGTAACTGAAAAATTAGGTCCCAATTTTTTAAATGGAATTGTAAACTGCTGCAACCTCTGGAGATTCTGCTTTGTAGCTAACAGTTATTAAAAGTAAGATTAACATGAGGGAATTTGAACAGTCATGGCAATAAGACAAAGTCATGCAGAATTTCAAAGGCGAGATCTGAAAGCTCAGAAGGAAATTAATCACTACTATTATTGTTATTATTTGTTTATACTGGACCATAAGTGCATGTGTCAAATCTACAAAGTGAAAGTCAGAGGAATCAATATTTTCTTATTGCATTTATGTATTTTTGTCAAAGTCTCATAAATTGCTGCCATTTTGGAATCAGATTTTGAACTTCATGCCAAATCCAGCTGTTGTACAGTGCTAATAGAAAGCATCACTTCCATTTATTGCTAGGCATAAAATTGAGAAACTAACCATAAAAGGATGCTCAGCACTGTAACTCTGACAAATCCATCTCAATGAAGGCTGTTATCTAGGGATATATAAATATTGAATGGGAGATGCTTGTTTCCTTTCAGCACATTCTTCTGGGTAATCCATTTGGTACCACAATATCAAAAGCTTTATTTTATGTGTTACATTCATTTCTTTGGTCTCTGTTCACTCTGCCTGTGGTTTGCCTTCCCATTAAGCTAGCTAAGTTTCTATTGTAGGCACCATGGGTAGGAGAGTTATTAAAATACACCACATCCTTAGCAGGTCTTTCCCAGCCTGTCACTTGCCTGTAAGAGCTGCCACTTTTTTAAACAGCTTTGCTAATTACTGCTGGGATCCTTGCATGAGAAGATAGGACAGTTCACCTCCAAGGGGCTCAATGGGAGCCCAGTAGTTACAAAGGGTGGGAGCTGTGCAATGGGAGCAAATGTCAGGCGATATAGGAAAATCTTTAACTCATAGACTGAAACTGCTGAAACACCAACAGATGATGCACATTTGAGCAGCCATCTGTGTGTGAAGCTCTCCTCTGCAAGGGGAAGATGTATTTAGATTAAATATGTCAGGCTTTCTCAGGGGATGAAGAGATTACATGAAGCTGGGATGGAGGGACTGCTGTGCTACAAATAGACTCCTTGAATATGCCAAGAGATAACTAATCAATTTGCTGTGTAGACAGGCACATGAGAAAGCCACACAATCACTCCTATTGTTCATACCTGGTGATCCCACTTAAGTTTCTGGCTTAGGATGGCTTCCTTCCTCCACCCAATTTAGTTGCCCGAAAAAGAGATGGTAATAGAAGATGGAGAAAAATTCTGAACTTGTGAACAAGATGATTTGACACTGTTGTCCATTGGAGTCACTGTAGTCCTTTGTTCCTGCAAGTAAGGCAAAATGTCTGTTTGATGACTTCTGCTGCTTCTTGCTGAATTATCAAATTCATTTTGGCCTCACTGTCTGCTTCATTGAAAAAAGTTTTCATTTTGAAGATTAGATACATTGCCTTTAGTTGTGCATATAAAATTAATCCAAGAGTGTGATTTTCTTTTTTCCTCAGAAATATGTGAACTTAGGGTAATATCAGGGTGTGCAGCATCAGCTCTGGCACAAACAGTACCAAGAAGGAGTGCACAACAGAAACACGTGCAGTGGTGAGATGAGAAATAAGGGTTTTCCTGGTTTAAGCTTGAAATGGTCACTTCATATTTCATAATTCTCACAAAATCTGAGGGCTTCAGAAAACTTCAGCAAGTGTCATTCAGTAAATATCCTAACAAAACTCAAAGGTGGGAAGCAAGAAACGAAGAGACATGTAGAACTGTCTGCCAGTCTGAAGGCTTACTTATTTCTGGCTGTTCTGGTGACAGTTTGTGCAAACAGTACCTACCTACACACCATTTCACCGTTTTTGTGTCCTGTTTTTTTTGGTATAGCATTGTTTGAAAACTCCTTGGTCTGAGCTCTTTAAGACTACTTGATTTCCTCCCGCAGGGAAGTGCTGCACCATAAAGCATCACCGTTGAATGTGTGGTGCCATTGGATACTATTGTGAATTAGAAATATTAGTAATAGTCTACATATGTTGAAAATTTTAATAAGATGCTATTTTGCAAATGTTTAAACAGATGTACCAGGAATATATTTATATTTTTATTGTCTGACCATCTGCAAAGCCAGGTGTCCAAACTATATGACTTAAGAGGACTAAAACAGAAATGTATAGAGCTAAAACATTTGGAAGCTGATGAACATGCTTAAACTAGCTCTATATCGTTTATATAGACACATATAACATAACTGTACGGCAGTTCTGAAATCCAGGGTCTTGCATGTATCTAGAAACCTTGCATTTCTATACTAGGATAATGATTTATTGGTAAACTGGAGAGAGTTAAGGGCTATGAAGAGCACATGTTGTAGAGGAGAAGCAGTGGGAACTGGCTTTGTTTATCTTCCAGGAGATTAAGAAGGATGTGACATCAGCTTTCTGATTCCTAGAGTGACTTATACAGAAGATAAAGCCGTACTTTCTCAGAGGTGCAATGGTCACACATTGGATATAAGAAGATTCTTGGAAAGTTTCAAAACAGCAGGCCATGGCCCAGAGCAAGATGATTTAGTTAGGAATCTAACCTAGCTTTGTACAGGGTACCTAGAGACCTCTGAAAGTCTCTTCAACATAAGCAGTTCTGTAGGTCTGTGCTTTTGTGATATGAAGTTCCTGTTTCTTATTGATTTATACGGTGCTTATTTCTCATGCACAGCTGATTCTGGCTGCCAGAATAACTGAATATCTCAAAATGCTTATTATACCTTACAGCACCTGACAGGGAGTGGCAGTGTTATTATTTCATTAGGAAAATGAGGAATTCATGTCAACCTTTTTTCAAAAGAGGAATTAATTATGGCCACCTTTACCCTTTCATTAGGAGTTCGACTGAATTGCAGCTTCACTAACAACCCCGAAGTAAACCTTCTCTGCACAAAATCACCTCCTCATCCAGCACTGAGAGCACTGAGAGTATCAGATCTCTTGGAGCTGGAGGGATATCAAAGCTAACTTTCCATCCCTTTAATGCTGAAAAAAAATTCTGAATAGGAAATAAAAGACTAATTCATGGACTTGTCTCATTAATCACTACAAACTTTCAGAAGACGTTTGGGGCTGCTATCTCTCTTTGTGGTTTTGAGGAGTGAATTCTACTTCATTTCATTTATATATTTATGAAAGGATCTTCCAAGTTCATACCAAATTCCACACTTTTTGCCATTCTTGAAATATTAAATCTTTGGAATTGGTACTTGTTAGTGGGACATTATCCGTCCTTAGAGTTCTTATGTGCTAAACCTGGTGTCCCCAGCTATAAGCTGGGCTACTGCTGGTGTTAGTGGAGGTTCCAGTCAGTTAGCAGAAGCCTGGCAGAAGCAGCAGGTATCTACTTCCAGGAACATCTTTTGAAAATTGGCTATTCAAATTCGGCAGCCTTTAATTGCTTCTGGGTAAGATGCACTGCAGCATAATAGCTGTAGCTTCACTGCGTCTATCCCTCTTCATTCTGGGAACCAGCTAGATGTATTACTTGTACGTACAGATAATGCATTTTAGTACATATGAGGTGAAAACATGAAAATATTTGTGGATTCCCCTGTTTTTGCTTGTTTACTTGCTTGCTTTTCTGGCGGGGGAGGGGGAAAAAATGACAAATAAAATGCCCTGGGAAGCTCTTGCTTACAATGAGACGTGGATAGTGTAGGGAAGACACAGATGTCAGAAAGCCTCATATGTGTCTCTAAGTCCATAGAGATGACTTTCAGGTGCATTTTACATAGATTTATATGAATTAGACCGTTCTTAGGCAGTTCTGGCATGAAGATGGGTTTAATAAAGGTCAGCAAAGGACAGTAAGTCAGGCAAGTGGAAAATATCTTCCTTCCACATCAAGAACTCCATAACTTCTTTTCACTTCTGTTCAGTCAATGTCTATAGAAACTCCACAGATAACACAGCTCTCTGCAGTTTGTGCTCTGTTTCTGGTCTGTCACTGTGATTGTGGTCCACAGACAAGTCTGAATCACTTATGAGTCATTACATGACAAACTCACTTCAGCCTCATGCAGTCATGTGAATTTCTGCTGTTCTTTCATTCTTTCATCGTGCACTTGCTAATAGTAATGAGACTAATAATTTCAACACAGAAATAAATTTACTAAGCTGGAAGAAGTACAACTAGATTAAAAAGGAATTTTGTTAGAGATCCATTAGAAAAAAAAGGGGGGAGGAAAAGGACTGATGGCAAATTACCATTTTAATCTATGCTAGAGCCATTAAAATTTTAGACAGCCTAATTTCTGTTTCTCTTTGCATGACCTCAGTATGCCAGTAAGTGTATTTCGTGGGTAATTATTTCTGTGGGCTGACTCAAAGATCATAGAGTCAAGTCCCTTTGGAGCAAAACAGCTGAGCTCTCTGAACCTACACGAAGATTTCACAATGGACAAACTATCCGTTTGCCCAAAATATGAAGCTGCTGTGTGCTCGTTCAGCTCTGCTCAAAGTAAGAGAGTTCATGTAATTGAAGCACAAGTCTTATGAGGAGCAGCAGAGGGAACTGGGACTGTTCAGTCTGGAGAAGAGGAGTCTCAGGGGAGACCTTATTGCTTTCTATACCTGCATGAAAGGAGGTTGGCTTCTTCTCCCATGTAACTAGTGATAGGATGAGAAGGAATGGCTAGGGGAGGTTCACGTTGAATATTAGGAAAAAACTGAGTAGTCAGGCACTGGAACAGGCTGCTCAGGGAGGTGGTGGAGTCACTGTCCCTAGAGCTGCTCAAGAAATGTGGAGATGTGGCACAGAAGGAATGTGGTTTAGTGGGCAAAGGTGGTGGTAGGTGGATGGGAAGGCGGTAGGTAGGTTGGACAAGATGATCTTACAGGTCTTTTCCAACCTTAATGATTCTATGATGCTATGATTCAGTGTTTCCTCACAGAGCTTGGGTGTTGTGGGAATGGCCAACAGCAAAATCCATGTGCTGGGCAGAGTGATTTATACCCAGCTGTTACTCTGAATAACTGTGTTTCTCTTTTGGACAGTTTAACTGCTGTTGTCCAGCAAATCAGATCAGAGCAGAGTAAATCTGTCATTTGGGGCTATTTTCCCTTTCTGTTTTGCCCTTGCCACTGTCCTCTTACCCACGTGGCAGTCTGAGGGAGGGATACTGCCAGGCACAAAGAGAGAAAGGACAGCCAGCTGGTCAGAAATACATCCATCCTTTTGATCAGGTGTCAGGTGAATCCCATCTGGAAGGGTTTGATAGAGAAAGTAGTTCGACTTTTGCTGGAATAACTTAATGGGCATTTACGCAATACCTCAAAGTAAGGAAAAAGGGTCACTTTGGTGTCCAAGAGCATTTGAAAATTACATATTTCCTGGTGGTTCAGAGAGCTTGGGTGGGATGAGATTTGCATCACTCTTAGGCAAAATCCAGCTTTCAATTAACAGCTGTGTTACAGAATCAGACAAGACATACAGGATGAATGCCTGGGGTAGGAATTTGGCCAAGTGACTTAATGACCTCATTTAAACTAGTCCATTCTTTTTCCTGAACAGCAGAACCGCTTGGCAGCAAGTCACTTCAGTCATGGAGCAAGCTTTGCTGTCAGCAGAGAGCCTTTTAGCTGAGCAGCAATTTGCACATCACAACTAATTGTGTACACCACGTGGTGATGTCCTGACAATACCCATGGAAACAGCCTCTCTGCATCCACTTCCATCTGAAGGACACTGTCATACGCAGAAGCAAAAACACAAGCAGAGTTAGAGTTAGTCTAATGTGAAACTCATCCAAGTCTCGCAAGTATAACCAAGAGAGAAAATGAAATAAAACCCCTAATCATTTTTTGGAAGAGCCAGCTCCCCAAACAGACTTCTATAGGTGCCTGTAATTTTGGTGTAAAACTTCACTCCTGATCTTCTGATCCTTTCAAAACTGTGGTATGCAGTGCAATCTGAATTGACATCTACACATCCATCTATCGATGCTCTTGGAACCCAGGCAGTGCAGTTCTGCTCTGTAGATATAGGGCATGACTCATTCGCTAATTAGAAAGGACACTGAGAGTGTGTGAAATTTTATTGCCCTGAGTACTTCCATTTGTGGGTCAGGCATGATCAGCAGACCATGAGACTTAACAGCTTGGGAATATGTAACAATTAATAATGAAATACAGCTGCATTCATTTGTAATTTGTAATGTGTTATTATCTAGTAGAGGCAGGGGTTTTGTAAATACATGACAGGAATTTTATACAAAAGGCAATTCCAGCAACACAAACTTTAAACTGCTTGCAGTATTTTACCTCTGAATGTTTTATAGGGCTAACCTCTCCATGGGTGTAACTATCAACCCGGAGATGTTAATTCTGTCCTTAATCCTAGAGGATTTGCTCTGTTTCTCTGTGTTCTCCAGTAGATGCCTTCGATGGAATCAGCATAAAACAAGTTAAAAGAATAGCAGCATTTTTATGATTGTACGGGATAGAAGTTGAAAAACAAGGGGAGATCAAGTCTGCTATGTTTTATTTGTATGAAAGACAGTGTTAAATCACAGCCCAGTGTCTAAAGCCTATGTTTGAGAGGTATTATCTGAACACTAACATTTCTACCCCTTCTTGTTCCACTTTCCCTCCCTGCATTTGTTTATCTGAGTCCCATTAATATTGATAGAAGTTGCACCTGAACAAAGGGAAAGTAAATTGTACTTCTTATTAATATTCCTGGCAAAACTCTTCCTTTACCAGGGTAGACAGGCTTAGCACTGAGCTCATGAGTTAATAAATGACAAAATACGGGTGGCTGTGTTAATCCTAACTGCTCCTTTTCACATATGCCCTCTCGCTATCTTCTCAAAAACACACTTTTGCTGTGCAGTGCAGTGGCTTTGCATTTCTTCAGATCTCTTCTATGCAGTGCACGAAATACAGTGTACTTCTGCCTCAGATGGCCATTTTAGGGCCAGTTCTCTTTGTAACTGATCTTGATGCAGGACTGATGTGCATACTAAGTAAGTTTGCAGATGATACTAAATTAGGAGGAACAGATGACTCCCTCAAGGGTAGAGAGGTCTTGCAGAGAGATTTTGACAAATTAGGTACTTGGCCGATCACCAACTGAGTGAAGTTTAACAAGAGCAACCAACAGATTTTGCACGTGCGGTGGGGTATTCCTGGTTGTACCTACAGGTAGGGGATGAGATGCTGGAGAGCAGCCCCACACAAAAAAAAAAGCACCTCCAGTGCTGGGTGCAGTGTGAGTGCCACAAGAACATAAAGCTATTAGATAGCATCCAATGCGGGGATACGACATAGAGAAGGGCCTAGAGGGCGAGGTGTGTGAGGAGCAGCCGAGGGCCCTGTGTTTGCTCAGCCCAGAGCAGAGGAGCTGAGGGGAGGCTTCATGGCGGCTGCAGCTCCTCACAGGGAGCGGAGGGCAGCGCTGAGCTCTGCTCTGTGTGACAGCGACAGGGCCGAGGGAACGGCATGGAGCTGCGTCAGGAGGGACGGGGGGTGTTAGGGAAAGGGTCTGCACCAGAGGGCCGTGGGCATGGAACAGGCTGCCCAGGGCAGTGGGCACGGCACTGAGCTGCCCGAGTTCAAGGGGTGTTTGGCCAATGCTCTCAGACACAGGGGTTGGATTTGGGGTGGAGCTGTGTGGAGATTGGAGTTGTATTTAATGATTCTTGTGGGCCCCTTCCAACTTAGGATGTTCTGTCATTCTAATGCCTGTAGAGGACTTGGTTTTCCTTCATCAACCCTATAGGGATGCTTATGTTAGCAGCACAGCTTCACTGATACCTAAAATCTAGGTGCAAATTGGGCGCCTACAGTTGATAACACACAGCTTCCACCTTTTACTGCCAATACACATATTGAAAACTCCCTTTTTGAGTCGTGATTTCTGCCCCACGCACCATATTTGACTTTGAGGAAGGTGGCTCAGCATCATCTTGTTTGATTAATGACACTTAGATCCCTTGAGGTTTGCATGTCTTCTTCCAGAAGAAAATTAACTTTCTCTGAGATTTAGATTGCCCACTGGATGTGATGATTCTCCAGTGATCCAAAAGTGAGCAAGCTGCTGATCTGGGCATACAGCAGGGCCCTCATCTCAACTGTGAAGAGAAGCTACCAGGACAAATATAACATACCAAATGGCTACGTAACATGGATTCAGCTTACCATCTTCCTGCATTGCACTTTCACTCTGGACAGAATTTAATTTGCTCCACAAAGTCGTATGTGAGACTGGTCACTTATAAGCTCCTTGTAGCAGGGTCTGTTCACGATCACGCACATTCCAGCCACCTTTTGTTACCTAGTGCACAGTGCGACCTGTCACAGATTTCAAATTTGATTACACTTTTCCTCCATGCCAAGAAAATCGGGTCTCATTTCAAACATCACCTCCAAGACTCTGTTATGGACTTTGTGACAGTAATTCATCACTTCATTGCTCCTGTTTCAGCTGGTGTGACTTCTGTGGTGGTGTAACTGTGTAAAAGTGGGACAAGGTGATGGATAACATAGGGCTGTGACTTCTAAGGGTGTCCACAAGCCAATTAATTAGTCTTAGAAAAGTTGTTCTAAGAAAATAGGTCAGTTGCCCCTCCCACTTATACCCTGGTGTCTTTTGACTCCAATGGACCAAAATTGATTTTTTGAAGTAGTTTCAGGACTGCTGTCTATATAAGCTGCTGCTTCCACCATCATTGCAAAGCCTGCGTTTGCAATGTTTTACATCCCTTGGACCGATATTAAAAAGATGGTGTGAAGTCAATAAAGAATAAATCTTTTTCTTTTTCTTTTTTTTTCCTCAGAGTATTTCCTGTTTTAGTATCAAAAGAAAAAAAATTACCATGCAGACAATAGGAAAGTATATGGCTATTGAAAAGATGAAGCCTTACCTTAAAACAGGTATTATTGCTTCTTTCAAAGCAATGAGACCTCTCTGTGAGCACTAATAAAAGCTGCAGTGTGGGAACCTAACTCCTTTTGTACCTGTAACAAAAAAACATGTATGTCTTAAAAGGTTATGTGGGTATAAAAAAAATCCAGTATAGCAGCCACATGAAAGTCAAGGTAACCTCCTGAGAACCATAACATGAAGTAGCAAACAGAGGGCAACATTTCACAACAGAATATATACATCATATGGAGCATATAATGAAACACATAGATTTTACAGTGAAATTGCTTACTTTACTGATACATGTGTTATGTGGTGTATGGCACCTTAAAGAAAATTAATGTGCTTTCCCAGCAATCGTGCACAATGCTCCACGACATGTACAGCTGAAAAATGTGATACCAGAGTGAAATAGAAGGATAGGATCATGGAACTGGGAGAAAAAATAATCTCAGCTCATATGGTAACTACAGCTTCCCCTGCTTGTTCCACAGGGTAGAAACCTCTCATGTTTCTGTTGAAAAAAAAAAAAAATTAAAAAGTAGCTAGGAAACCTGAGATAAAATTGCAGGTGGAAGCCTAGGGAGTGATTTGACCTGGGATAATCGGAGGCATAGGCAGGACTTGGCAATTACACCTCACGTTCTGGATTCACATTTCAACACCTGATCCCCACGGTTGGGTTAACATATGTGCATTAGCATTGTTTAATGTTAATATGTTTTGCACTCTCCTAACAGCCCCTGGTGGTTTCAGGGCAGGATGTGGGTTTGATGTAGGACTTCTCTTCCAGTAGAAGGTGTGAGGTCAGGGCACTCTTTCTGGGGTAATGTAATCATGTGATAGTGAAAAACTAGGTCAATTAGTCTGTGCTGAGCAGTGTGCTGCCATCTCGGTCACTAACACCCTCAGCCTCTTCATTTATTGATGTTTGTTTAAACCTCACCTTCTCTCTCTCTTTCAGTAAGAAATGCAGGGGATTGGAGCTAGATGATGATCTTCCAACCTGAGCCATTCTTTGTTTCTACTGTTCTATAATTCTATGGTAGTTACAGGTTTTGCATGAGGGATGTTTTATGTAATCTAAATTAAGAATTTAATCAAAACATTCTTCAAAGATAGGTCTGGAGGCTACACTGGGTTTAGGTCTGCCTAATGGAATAGGGCCTCCAACTGGTTTATTATTGTGACTTGCTTTAAATGAGAGTCAGCAATGAGATGCACACTGTAATTCCTTGTATAAGTGCAGCTGATTCACAATTTGGCGTGAACTGTCATGCATAAAAAAGGTTTGCACTGAGATATTTACATGGTTTCCCAATTAAACAGGGATGGATCCTCATCAGGACCAGATGAAGTTCACAAGATCTAAGCTGCCCAAAGCTGCAGAGGTGTTCTCAAAGTGAAGACTACCACACATTTAGAGTAGGAAATGCTGAACTTGACTGCTGAAGAGATTTGGCTCCAGGGTGGAAAGAGAACTCTGAAAACATAGGGGTCTCCAGGAAAATAACTGAATATAAAGATCTTCTGTAAAAAATGATTTTTCACCTATAATTACACCCTGAAGACGCACTATGTGCATGGAGACTGGGGGACCTCACTATCTGAGTTACATCTTCAGCTTCCCAAATGGACATAGAGAATAAAAGAATGAGTTTACTCTTGCAGTAAGTAGATAGTTTGGTTTTCTTTGTTTATTTTAAGATCTGTGATTAAGCTTCATCTCTCTTGAGTTTAGTTTTAAGAGAACAGGCTAACATCTGGATGTTCTGTAATTCTCAATGTGTTAACATCAGCAGCCCAGTTTCTGAACTGCTTATGGAGTCACAGGCTCATTGAATAACACAGGTTGAAGCCAGCCCAGGGGGGTCTGTATTCCAACCTCCTGTACACAGCAGGTCTAACTTGCAAAGGTCAGGCTGCTTGGATGCTTTTTATCCAGCTGAGTTCTGAAAATTTCCAGTGATGGTGATTCCACAGATTGTCTGGGCGTTCTGCTCCAGTGATTAACCATAAATGTATACATTTAATAATCAAATGGACTTTTCAGTTGCTCCCTTTGCTCCGTACATTTTGTCCAACTTTTTCTGTGCACTGCTGAGAACGGTCTCTGTCCATTCATATCCTCACCATCAGAAAGAAGAACACCAAGCCCCAGCATCCTAATGCCTTCCAAAAGCAAACAATAAAAATACTGCATGGATCAATATGTGGAAATATTTCAAGTCTTCTCTCACCCATCTCTACTCAGCACTGCGATGGCTGAAGACTTCAGTTTAATTAAACCCTGGAAGGGACTTGGGTTGATCCTTCTGCACTTCTGTTTTTAACGTCACACCTGTCTTGCAGAGGGACTCTGACAGGGGGGAGTGAAGCAGGACCAATTTCTGCAGGGCAGCAGTGAGAAGTGGAATTAGGTCTCCGTCCATTAGTCAAATGCTAAACCCCTATTAGCGAAATGATGACAACCTATCAGGGCCATTCAGATGTGTCCCTTTGGAGCCATAGAGAGCTGTTTAGAAAAGATTAAAGCTTGCTATAAGGGCAGTAAATGAGAATTATCTGCACCTGATAATTCCAGGCTCAATCCCCTATCTGCATCATTTCAGGAAGCCACAGGTTCTGCTGTCAAGCTGGTTCCTGCTCAACAAAATAGCCAGATCCTGAGGAATGAGAGTTTTTTTTACCTCTGACAAGTGTGTGATCACCCATAGGTAGAACTGGTGTTGGGAAAAGAACACATCCAACACGGATTGGATATTAGGAAAAATTTATTCTCAGAAAGAGTGGTGAGGCACTGGAACAGACTGCCCAGGGAGGTGGTGCTGTCCCTGGAGGTGTTTAAGAAAAGGTCAGATGTGGCACTGAGGGACATGGTTAGTGGGCATGGTGAGGATGGGTTGTTGGTGGTGGTCTTAGTGGTCTTTTCCAACCTTAATGATTCTCTGATTCTATGATTCTATGAGGTCCTGAAACTTGTCAGGGCTGAAAAGACAGATAAAAAGGTGCAGGGATCCTGCCTTGGGGTAGCAGGGAGCCTGCAGGGAGCAGCGACAAGATCTTTTATTACTGCTGGCTTTGCTAATGCTATTTCCACAACTATAAGCATAGGCAAACGAAACTTCAGGCAAACAACTGGTGCTGATGGAAGAATTTGTTTGTGCTGGTTTGGATGTGTATATACTGACACTCTGTAGGTGTGATACGAGTCAGAAACTACAAGCTAGTAGACTGAAAAATTGGAAGAAGAAAGGTTTTCTGTTTTTTTGTTTATTAGTTTTGCATCTAAATTACTCACAAAAGAAGTCCAAACACCTATGTAGAATTAGTATCTTCCTGCAAGGTGGTTTTCTGAAGTGTCTTCCCCCATTTGATGCAGTAAAATTGATAGTAACTCATGAAGAGATGGAGCAAAGCAGAGTAGCAACACTGCATGCTCAGCAAGGCACTTGATTATTTCTACTGCTTTCATCCAACCATGCAGCTCCATTTCTCACTGTGACTCAAATATCATTCGGTCGATCTACTAGGGATGGAAAATTCATAATGTGCTGTGGTTCAGGGGAAATTTCTTCCTTCAAAAAAACAAACCACTTCCACCTGATTAAAATCTGTGGGTTTTTCTCTGACACAGCTCGTGATGGATTAATGGAGAAATGGACAAAAGTGTAAAAACAGCAAGGAACTTCGTAGTAATAACTGTAACTTTTTTTTTTTTTTAAATAAAATCAGAACCAGCAAAGTAAGGATTATGACCTGCAAACCTTATATCTCCAGCTGACTTTCATATCTGTAGATCTGCTTATGAGCAAAAATAGTTGTCTGCATGAAACTTGGTAGAAGTGTGCTTATTCTAACACTGATTAACATGCCATGTTGATAAAAAAAAAAAAAAGAAAAAAAAATCCTGTAAATAATTTCCTAGCTACTGACCTCTATCCATGATCACAACTCTGATGTTTCTCAAAGGTCACCACCAGTTTTTATTATTTATCCAGATTTTGGATAGATGCGTCCCATCAAAATCAAGGAAGCACAATAGCTCAGGGCTGTCAGGTGATGATGTGCAGACATACCTATCATATTGCAAAAACAAGCCATGTCCAAATTAATTTCCTTTCCCAACATGATTGATAGCTATGAGGTTTATTGACTTTACACAACACGAAGCTTGACAATGAAGCATGTATCATTAACTGTACAGACCAGTCATCACATCTGTCCTTATCTTTGTAGCCAGACAGCCCCTGTCTGAGTCACTCTAGCAATAGGACTAGAAATGAAAGGACAGGGTTTTAAGGTAATAAAATATAACTTTCCCCCTCCCCTCCCAATTTCAGTTGCAAGCAAGTTTTTTTTATCCCTTCCTTTATCTCAGTGCAGACTGTTGTGTAAGGGGTTCATTTCCTTTCATCTGCACCTGAACACCTGAAATTTTATCTTTAGACTAGATACAGGATTTCACATACATTGTCACTTCAGCCACATCATTGCTGAATTCTATTATCTATGATATGAACAAAAGTAGTACAGTGTCTCTATTTAGGCTCTGGAAAAGCAAAGTATCAAAGCATGCTCACAAGAGTTGAGCTTGGCAGTTCTGAAAAAGGTGACTTCTGGATTGGCTCTCAGTACTCAGCACCTTTCCTACATTTTGCATGAAACAGAACCTAGGAACAGACCCAACTTCTCTGTCCCAGGACAATGCTCCACTACTGAGTTTGCTTGCTCCTTGTTTGACTGTGGTGCTTCTCTCTGCCCAGGCTGGTGTCTTTTGCTGAACTGACTCTATCTGCAGGAGGAGGGAGCACACACACTTCTTCCCCTGTCATTATTTATTAAATACATGGATTTGTCTTGGTACACAGAATCAGAGAACCAGAGGACCACAGAATCAAGGTTGGAAAATGGGCCAGGGCCCCATCCAATCTCTTGAACACTTCCAGGGACGGGGCATCCACAACCTCTCTGAGCATCTGCGTCTCAAAAAGCAAAGACTGAAATGTGCTTGGTCCTTTTAATAAATGGAGGCCTCTAAGGTTTGAGAACTGATGCTGAGCTTGATCCAACTGCTGTTTGCAGAGCCTTGAAGCACCCCCATGCTCACTGTTTTCATTGTATGCATGTAAGGAGCTTTCTGTTCCAAATGCCATCTCCTTGTAGCATAGGTCTTCTGATTAACAGAACCCACCTGATTCACTGAAGAGGGAACTGCAGTGCCAACATTTCTGCAGCTCAGTTTCTGTAGAGTCTAACTCTACAGTCAGAACAGCCAAAATTTAAGTTTCTCTTACAAACACATTAATTGCATTTCTTTATTTCAGGAATTTTTGGAGAATCAATTATCACAACAACAAAGACGGCGGGTCATCTCTGAACTGACATAAATAACAGAGAAATAAGCCTGTCTTACATACCTAGAGAGCCCTGGTGAGACCAAGGAGGGCCGTGCTGAAGGGCAGCCAGGCCTCAGGAAGCTCCACTTACATCTCTGTCTTGCAAAGTGTTGAGCCATCTGGCCTCTGTCCAGCAAAGCACTTAAGCACATGTTTAATACTAAGCGTACGAGTAATGCTATTGACTGCAATGGGCTTTTGGTAAAAAAAAGCCTCCTTTGATAGAGATCTCTTTATTAACTCCCTTCAGGTGTTTCCTGACCATACTTCCCATAGTGTGAAAAATGCTGAGCAGTCTTTGTGATGGACACAGACTAAGCTAAAATGCACAGCCTGCTAAAATGCAGACAGTATCTTCAGCAAATCAAATGGAATAGGTTTCTCCTGCATGAGATAGTGCTTTTTCCTGTTCTCACCGTCATAGTAATGTGCTTGTTCTCCCACTTTTTCAGAGGCTGAAGTATGAATTCAGTGAAAGTGAATAGAACAGTCTGAAATTCACATCTTAAATCCTTTGCCATGAGATTTTCCGTCCCATCCCATCAATACCTTCTCACTATATAAGGGAAACTAAATGAGGAAACTTAATTTTAACAAGGATAGTTTTAGAATGACTTATCATTAGCAAAACCTGGAAGGGAAATGCATCTTTTAGCACAGAATACAGTGGAATTTAATTGGCTTCAGCTGTGCTCCATCAGTGTATGTCACAGCAAAGTAGCTCCGGCCTTCATTTAGGAGCTGTATGTGTTGTTGGAACTAGCAATGGATAATGAACAGGCATTGAGTGGCCTTAATGTGCACCAGGAGAGGTTCAGGTTGGATATTAGGAACAACTTCTCAGAAAGAATGGTGAGGCATTGGCACAGGCTGCCGGGGAGGTGGTGGAGTCACCTTACCTGGAGCTGTTCAGGAGAAGGTAAATGTGGCACCGAGGGATGTGGTTAGTGGGCATGGTGGGGATAGGCTGATAGGTGGATGGATGATCTTAGTGATCTTTTCCAACAGCAAAACAACAAAACAGAAGGGCTGTGTTCAGCTAATTCCTCCCATGGATCTCTGTAAATAGTTACTGATTCAAATTAACACAGAGAAGTGTACTTTCAATTCCTCATCTCCTGTTTAGAAAAAAGGAACCCTAATTGTGTTCAATTATTGCACAGTGTTGCTACATGTTACAAAGACGTGACTCTATTTTAGAGGCATGAATAATTACATTATCAATATTGTTACCATGGTGTCACCACTGCTTTGAAAATTTATTATGTTGTAGTAAATACAATTCAGGCTCTACAATAGGTTCTACAGGCAAGTTTAATAAAAATTTCACCTCATTATGAATATACATATAAAACATCTGTAACTCTCCTGGTTTAGGCAGAAGTGTCATGTGCTGTTAGTAGAGCAGCAGCAGAGATGGAATCGTAGAATCATTAAGAATGGAAAAGGTCTCTACGATCATTTAGTCCAAACGCCCATCTACTATCAATATTGACTACTAAACTGTGTCCCCAATAACACATCTATCCTTTTCTTCAACACTTTCGTGGCTTCTTTCTACTGAAAGGATTTCTACAGTGTTTTATTTGTGATGCAAAGGTGTACAGCCACTTATTTATTATTATTATTTGAAGTTTATTCCCCCTTGGAGCAGTTGTTTCATATCAGTAAAATAACAGCTGCTATAAATTACCTCATGCTTTTGAAGTAGTTTAGATGTTTTTATTTTTTTCCATCCTTCAGTTAACAAGGAAAGTGGCACAATTGGAAGGTTTTCTGTCTGATAAAAATGAAGGAATAAATCAATGCTTAGATGGAGTCACTGTAGGATTGCTGCTGAAATGTGACCCTGTAGGCCATTGTGGTAATGATATTGAGTTACCAACAACAAAGAGTGGTGCTATCAAAAAAAAATAATATCAGGCAATGAACTTTGTGAGCGTGGTGGTTTTGAATGAAGGTATCTGCCTTTTACAATGGGTCTGTCAGCAGATCCACATCCCTGACCACAGCGTTTTTAACTGCCATGTGTTAATGTTGTGAATTGATTTTTGAAGAACTGGAAATAACTACACATGCATGCATTGTTTCGGTAATGGAAGTAATTCATTTAGATTTAAGTTCAAAGGTAATTAGCATTGTTGATAGAATGATTTCTTGAGAAGGACCCAAGAAAGGAAGAAGTTGTCCCATGTTTTTCTTATGTGATGCCTTAAAAAACAGTTCATATAATGGAAGTTGGACTGTAGGGTTTCAACATGCCGGCTATGCTCTCTCCACCTTTGTGAATGCATTTTCCAATACCTTGCTTATAATCCTGTCTGCGTGCAAGAGGAAAAGATGTCAGAAAAAGTTAGGTCAGAATAAGTTAATTCTCCTAATAAATAAGCAAACTTAAACAGAACAAGAACAAACTCTGCAATTCCCAAATGCCAAAGATATTTAATTAATGTGGGTCTTGCTTGCGTGCTGATAACCACTAATGAATATGAATGACTCTGAGCAATCCAGGAAAGGATTTCTGAGAATTTTGTTTGCTCCTCAGGCATTGTTCAAGGCAGCAAGTCAGCTAAGCTATGACACACAGGGCTGCTGAGAAAAGATTGATTTTGATTCCTCCCATTCGGTCACATAAGGTGATTCTCCCTCTCAGAGAGTTTTTCCCATCCCAGTAACCCCTCTGGATACCATCTATAAGTCCCTCCAGCTTTGGCACAGCTCATAACTGTGGGATGAAGCTGGTACCAGGCACCAGGCATGCTCCGCTGGAATGAGCACAAGGCAGCTTAACAAATGTAGTCATGGTGCAGCTGAGAAGAGGTGATTGGTTGCCACCCAGGTTTCTAGAGGGGCAGAACTCCGTTTTCAGTGTGCTTTGGCAAAATGGATGGGGCCACTCACTTTTTTTTTCCTAGAGAAACATTCTCCCACTGGAAGACTTTCTACAGTCTCAGGAAGTAGACTACTCAACATAGATGATGTGGCCTCTGATTAAAACCCCAAATTATGTGAATTTCATTTTTATAGTGGCTGTGGGAATAAATGTCTTCTGCTCTAGATGGATAGCTTCACACATCTGGCTTGACTGTTAGCATGTCACTACAACACTCATGCATGTCTCTCTATTTGCAGTGGCTTTTTGATAAAAGGAGGCTGGTAACAAGCGGCATCCCCCAAGGGTCTGTCTTGGGACCAGTGTTGTTCTTTAACGTCTTTATCAATGACGTCAACAACAGAATTGAGTGCATCTTCAGCAAGTTTGCTGATGATACCAAGCTGAGAGGTGCAATTGACACGGTTGAAGGAAGAGATGCCATTCACAGGGACCTCAACAGACTTGAAAGGTGGGCTCAGGAAAATCTAATGAGGTTCAACACAGCAAAATGCAAGAATTTGCACTTGGGCTGGAGGAATCCCAAGCATCCATACAGACTAGAAGGAGCAGACCTTGAGAATAGCCCTGCAAAGAAGGACCTGGGGGCCGCAGTGAATGAAAAACTTAACATGAGCCAGCAGTGTGCTCTTGCAGCTTGGAAAGCAAATGGTATCCTGGGCTCCATTGGAAGAGGGGTGGCCAGCAGGAACAGAGAGGTGATTGTTCCCCTCTACTCTGCTCTTGTGAAGCCCCCAGTACTGTGTCCAGATCTGGAGCCCCCCGTACAAGAAAGACAGGGAGCTGTTGGAGAGGGTCCAGAGGAGAGCCACAAAGATGATCAGGAGGCTGGAGCACCTCCCCTACAAAGACAGGTTGAGAGAGCTGGGCTTGTTCAGCCTTCTGGAGAAAAGAAGGCTGCGGGGTGACTTCATTGCAGCCTTTCAGTACCTAAAGGGAGCCTACAGACAGGAAGGGTAAGCCTACCCTTCGAAAGGGTAGATACCAGCTGGACAAGGGGAAATGGTTTTAAGTTGAGGGAGTGAAGAGTTAGATTGGATGTCAGGAGGAAGTTCTTTACGGAGAGAGTGGTGAGGTGCTGGAACAGGCTGCCCAGAGAGGCTGTGGATGCCACATCCCTGGAGGTGTTCAAGGCCAGGTTGGATGGGGCCCTGGGCAGCCTGGTCTAGCATTAAATGGGGAGGTTGGTGGCCCTGCCTGTGGCGGAGGGTTGAAAATTCAGCCCTCCTATTGAGGGGTTGAAATTCATGATCCTTGAGGTCCCTTCCAACCCTGGCTATTCTGTGATTCTGTGATTCTGTAACTGTCCTGATGTCTTCTTGCAACCTCAGGGAAATTAATGCTTTGATAAGGATTTCTTTTATGAGGACAATTTCTTTTATACATAGGTTACTCCGAGAGTAAAGCCTCCTGTTTTTCCATGGAAAGTCCAACAGATACGAAGGGCACAATAGCACTATTTGATAGCATTATTCTCAGCTACAGCACACTCATTTTCAGCACAGTCACCGCTGTTATCTATGCACTTTTGCCAGTGATGAACAAAAGCATGCATTCTGTGCTCACAAAACTCTGCACAACTGGAGGTGACCCACTGTTGCTGTCACTACTGCTAAAATGCACCACCCACTGCCTCACTGTGCTCACATCCACTGTTTGGTCTCCATAAATTTTCAGCAAGCATTGGTGAATGTCGATGGATATAATTTTTTCTGCATAGAGGAATTCAGTGACACACTTTTGCTTCATCTTCACTGCTGTGTCAGGCATAATTGTGTCAGACTGCCCCTCTGCTGCCATCTGTTGAAGGGCAACAAAATATAGTGGAATGTTGGTGGGAAGGTTCAACTTTTACTACCTGATGTCCACCTTTGATGTCAGGGCCAATGTAATAAAAGAGGAGGCATTACTTTCGGAGCAGCCCTCATATTTTACACAGAATTGAAAGGGTGTCCAGTTAGTAAGAACGTCACTGTTAAAATCACCACCATACCCTGGACTTTTGGCAGAAAATATTTCATATCCATATACTCCAGAGGATATAGTCTTGATAGAATTTGTAAACCAGTTTGTATACACTTAGTAAATTGACAGCCTATAAATCTGCTGAAAATACAGTGTCTCATTTTAAGAGCACTTTCTATACTATGGGAGGATGTGCAGAATACAAAGCTAGCAGCAATTAGAAGGAAAACTTGTTGATATTTTTGTTATCCTCCTGGGACAGATGGACACAGCATGGTTCCTATGTCCAACTTGGGCTGTTCTCTGGCACAGCCACACTCTCATGTTCACTCTGCTTCCTGTAAGTGTCTGAGTACATCTATACCCTGCCTTGGCAGGTATATATACCTGTGTCAGCTGTCACAGCTTCCAGCCTGGCTACGGAAGCTGGTCTTTTCATGCTCACAGCTTCAGTCTGTGGCTCTCAATTTTGGAGAACTTCAAGCTTCATTACATCTCCTTTTCAACTCATACTAATGACTCTGGTTATTACATGTGTTCTTCATTCAAAGTTTCCTTTTTGAGGTGTCATCTCACTTAAAAGCATAATTTACATGGGGAGATTCCTGTTTCCTAACTTCAGATGTCTGCAGACCAAAGCCAGCTAGTTGGGCTGCCAGTAGTCTTTTCTATTGCAGTCTTCCCTTCCCAGCATTATTTGATGCTCTGGAAAAATGTGGAGTTTATAAGTTTATAAGACATACAAACAGGGCAGATTACAAACTTCATTCATGAAGACCAGATTAGTTGTTCCTTATAAATTCCAGTTACTCTCCGTTAACTACAAAGGAGATCAACTCACACATCTGACTACAGTTTTGGATTAAGGGGCACAAAAACCACCTCGAGTTTAAGAAACTTTTGGACAAAACTCTCAAACGTGGCTCAATTTTTACGTAGTTCTGTGTGAAGCTAGGAGCTGGGCTTGATATCCTTCAGGTGATGTAGGCCAGGTTGAATGGGGATCTGGGCAGCCTGATCTGGTGGGTGGCAACCAACTCACAGCAGGGGTTGGAACCAGATGAGTTTTAAGGTCCCTTCCAACCAGAGCCATTGATTCTATGATTCCTTGTGGTTTCCTTCCAACTAGGGATATTCCGTGTGACTCTATTCTAAGATTCTGCCTATCAGTGGACTGGAATTGTGCTTCACCACCAAGACTAAATAGAGCTGTGTCTGTGTAAGAAGTTGTAGACACTGCTACAAAAATGAACAGTCTTGGGTTACAAAGTAAAATGCAGAAAGGAGGAAAATGCATGGACCACCATGAGTCCATAGTTGTTAGAGAACATATAGAGAACCACCACTGATGAAGAACAGAAGAACAGAGCTTTTACAGAAATTTCATTCCCTTTGGAATACACTCCACTTACAAGTAGAATCTATCTTTATTAATGTTACTGAAGCTATCAAGTAAGTGTGTCTTATCATCTCAATCACCTTTGGTTTTCAGATAGTAGCAGGGAGCTTTGCAAACAGACCATGAAGCACAATGCAAAAATTGCAAGGGATGAAGAGAAGTATAGGTTGCCATGCCCAGAATTTGCCTACCCTAAGGAGGGCAGTGGGTCTTTTAACTCAAGCACTGTTCCAAGGGGAAACAGCCATGCTTGTCTATGCTGAGAGCAGGCACTGCCCGCAGCAAATGCATCTATATTCAACAGGCTCTGCAGTGGATGTGTTCAGCGCAAGTCTGGATAATGAGATGCACATTACTTCATTGGCAATTCTCCACCAGGCAGCAGTTTAAATCTTTGCCCCCTATTTGTGCGCTGTGTTTGGTCCATAATGTACTTATTTTCAAGTGTCATTTTTAATTTAATGCATGAGAGAACTCATTACCCCTGGCAGAGCTAAATAGTTAAACCAGGATCTGTCAGTTCCTCCTGAACTGTTGACAAGTGGAATAATATTGCACCGTGATTAGTTTATATGGAAAGTTATGGGCTGGTGGAAGGCCTAGAAACCATGGGCTGCTTTCTGCTCTGCATGCATCAGATAAACCTGTAGCCTCCTACAGCAGAAAGAGATAACATAGGCTTAGAGACAAGTTCAGACCTCCGAGCATCCCAAAGCTTGAGTCTATGTAATTATCTAGCTTTGCAATGTTTGGTAGATAGTCCCCCATGCAAAACTCAACACCTATCTTAATCAGAGTGTTTAAGCATCCCTGGTGATAGCAGGTTTGGATCTATGTATGAGCTGCAAATAATGCAATTGAAATGCACTTCCAAGGAGTCTGTTACAGCTTCAAGAGGTGTTTTGTTTGCATCTTTCCTGATATGAATGAGAGTCCATGGCACCAATAGATGTTACCTCAAATCAGTACAACTGGCCCCATTTCTCATGAGTAGAAACAGAGGCACAGAGCAAACAAACAACCTGGTTCAGGCCACTCAGCAAACAGTGACTCTCTCAAAATACAAACCCAGGCCTTCTGATGCCTAATTCAGCTCAACCTGGATGCCGAGGCTTCAGATCTCTGTATACATTCCAACTCAGTGTTTTCACTGATTTCTTTTTGTTTGACGTGAACAAATATTTATTTTCCAAGAGTGAAGCTTTATTGCTTTCCACATAGGAATTGTGATGGCAGAAAATCTTAATGCGCTGCTGTCTACAAGCACAGTATTCTCTCAGGCCTTGACACATTTCCTGGCCTTGCAGTCATGGTTAACTACAGTGGGTTTTGCCTGGATGCAGATGTGGGGAAGTAGGGAATTACAAAACCCTTCAGTTATGTCCCGGGAGAAAATAGTTCTTCATCCATCGTCCACCTCAATGCAGCGCTCATGGTAAAGGTCTAGTTCTCCTGCCTGGTAAGGAGGGCTTGCTTCTGTATGTTGGGTGTCTGCATGGTGAGGTGTTGGGATCCTGCAGCTTCAGCCACTCCCTCCTTCCTCTCCATAAACAAGTAGGATGGAGATGTAACACTCATCAGTATCATGCCTGGCAGGCAGTTTGTGCTCAGCCATCTCACAAAGGCCATCTGCTCTTATGATGAGCAGCATCAGAGCCTGCATGGAGGAACCCAAGGAGCTGGGGAGCAGTGATTCTCCATGAGCACCAGCGGATCTGGATACTTCTGCAGACAAAGGCACTGCTTCAGTGACTTCACTCTGGTCTGTTGTGAATCCAAATCTATAAAGAACAAAAGCACATTGGTTATGTCATTGTATTTAGAGAATAGCTTTCCAACAGGTAGCCTGAGTACCTTGTGAGGAAGAAATCCCACATCAGGTGAGTCTCCTGTTAGGTTCCTATTATTTAGGTGTAATATTTTTAGAAGACTGATACGAAAAGAGGAATCACTGCTTTTTTGTTTGTTTGTTTGTTTTTTCTTGAATGTAGCATATTTCAGTGGTATCTGTAACAGAAGGTGTGACACAGAGTGACTGTATAATGAAAGCATGTGACACAGAGTGACTGCATAATGAAAGTTGATGATGGTTGAAGCTGTCAGATATGCTCAGAGCACTGATCATCTAGCCTAGGGAAGCAAAATAAATTTCACTGAGAGCATCATGTCTCATTGGATCTGACGGGAGCTTGCAGCTCTGCAGACACCATGGGGTGGCACAGGAGGCCCTGGTCAACATTATGGTGGATGCAGCAATGGGCGGGTATTCTTGCACCCACACCTGTAAATCACAGAATCATGGAATCATTTAGTTTTAAAAGATCACTAAGATCAGCTAGTCCATCCATCAGCTCATCCCCACCATGCCCACTAACCATGTCCCTCAGTCTGCCCATTTTCAACACATTTTCTTGAGCACCTCCAGGGATGGTGACTCCACCACCTCCCTGGGCAGTCTGTTCCAATACCTCACCATTCTTTCTGAGAAATCTTTTTTCCTAGTATCCAATCTGAAATCCCAGGCCGTGGGGCTACAGTCTCATGGAGCAATATCTCAGCCTCACTCTTCAGACAGGTTCCCTGTCTGCTGTTAGTGCTCTGCTTGTAATCTCAAATGACAACCTTTCTCCAGGGACAGGATTAAAGTCTGGGTCCTTCTGGAGTGGTACGTGACCTTGGGAACACAGCATCTGTCACACCCCATGGCACCTGGCTGCTTTTTCAGCCTGAGTCAAAGACCCCTCCTCATTTTCCCTTTCCCCTGTTTTAATTCAGGGATTGTTGACTGCTTGAAGTCCTGGAAGGATGTATATAGTCAGTCACCATTGTCATTGTGATTTAAATTTAAACCACTTAAATGTTGAAACTGTGTTTACTACTGTGCACACGAATATCAAAATGTAAGGATCAGGCTGGATAGACTTCATATTGAGAGGAGGGAGGGGAAATTTTCCCCCTCAGTGAGTCAAGGACTCTTAAGGATGTGACATCTGCACTAGCAACACTATACTTGCATTTCCAAGGAAGTGGAACAATGCTTGTTATTATTAAAGTCACATCAAACTTTTCTTCTGAAGAGGTTAGAAAGAAATATCTTTCAAAAGGATTGAATCTGGCCAAACACTTCTGAGGGCTTCAAAAGGGAAATTATCTATAAAATCTAGTGCCATCTACCATAAGGATATGCTCTGAAGAACTCAGCCCAGACTGAGCAGTTGACAAAGGGTACATCAGGATGCTGTGTGCAGCAGTCACTGGGATGTAGCAGGAGAAAGACAGACACAGAACTAACCTCCCTATAGCCAAATTGTCCAGTATTCTTCTCTCATCGCCTCAAGTTCATTGCTTCCTGGGGAACAGGCTGCCCAGGATCACAGCCCTGAGCTGCCAGTGCTCAAGGAGAGTTTGGGCAACGCTTTCAGACATAGGGTTTGTGTTTTGGATGGTCCTGTTTGGAGCTGGGAGTTGAACTCAATGACCATTATGAATCCCTTCCAATTTGGGATATTCTATGATCTGTGGGAAGTGAGTGCTTTAAGCTAGGAAGGGCTAAAGTATGCAAAAATTGCTTTTTTCTTTTTTATACCACACTTCACTTGTAACTGGCACAGCTAAATGTTCCTGTGGAGCAAATAAGAGATTTGGTCCATAGATACTGAATATTTGATGTACAACACTGATTTATAGGATCAGAAGTTAATTAGATTGCAGCAATAAGACTGTAAGTGCTGTGTCACTCTTAATAATTGGGTGATTAATGTCTGTTAAAAATAAAGCATCATGATAAAATACAGCAGAGCTGAAGAAAATCACTTACCATTAGCTCTCTGGGATGGAGAACCTGATTTTGCAGAAGAGGATGTTTTGTTACATAGGAGGAAACTGTGGAGATGATCCTGGGGAGAAGCTGAGTCTTGGGAAACATATGTCAGTCCCAGCTGAACACACAGTTCTTTGTCCAGAGTGCAAGAGAATCAAAAGCTGTGCTCTTTATCATCTCCTGCACAAGGGGGTTGGCAGTAGAAATATTTTCCCCCAGAGGTCATTGCATTGGCCTGAACAGAGTATTTCTCATGATTAAGGAGCTACAAAGCTGATGTATGCAAGCACGTGTTCATTAGCAGACTGTGGAGCATTGCTGAACGCCCAGCCTGGCTGCATCTATCTGCTTTTCATCCTTCATCCACACCAAGCTACTGATGAAATGTGGTTTGCTTCAGATCACTGAACGCAGCCACTCATCATTTCATAGAATCATATAACCATTTGAGTTGGAAGGGATCCTTAAGGGCCACTTAGTCCAACTCCCCTGCAATGAACAGGGATGCCTACAGCTGACCAGGGTGCTCAGGGCCCCATCCAGCCTGAATGTCAGGGATGGGGCATCCACCACCTCTCTGGGGAAGCTGTTCCAGTGCTTCGGTAGCCCTACTGTAAAAATAAATAAATAAATAAAAATAATAATAAAAAATCATATATTATTATATATATTTCCTTACATATTATTTCTGTCCCTTCTCTAAACCATACCCACGAGCATATGTGGTGTACACATTATCTCCCCTCTCTACTTGATGCACTTCTATTTCTATCTATTGATAAGGAGCTTTGCTCCAAATGTAAAGGCATATTTGGCCCTATGGTGTGTAAATGTCAGCCTGCTCAAAAGGAGCCAGGACAGCATCAGGGACACATAAGAGCAAGGGAAACTGGAGAAATGCAAACTTGTTTTCAGAGCCCAGTGAGTAGGAGTCTGCTCCTCTGACTGTTATTGGTTAATGGAGTTTGAATGCTTGACTCCCACACACAGCTTAGAAAATTTACTCCATCTGCTCAATTTCTTATTATCTTGCCTTTTTTTTCCCCTCCTAGCAGAGAAGATGGTGCCCTCTCTGTTCCTGAGATAAGCTTCAAGAACTGAAATGGTTTGAGTACAAATGTTAATTTTATCAAAGCCATTTTTAATACCAATCAGGAATTTAGTTTCATCTTTAGGGGCACTGTATCTATACCCCAAAATAGATCACCATGGCCAATGAATGCACATGTTCACAGACACAAGATAGCAGTAATGGGAAGATTAAAGTCCTATCCTGTACTGATTTTATCACCCAACTCTGACAAATGGACAAGGATCAGCCACAAGGTCAGAAGGCCACACTTTACTGATCTCTTAGAGTTCATTTGATTTTTCCTCACATCCCTCTTATTGCATCCCTGTCACACGCAAACACTGAAGTTGCCATAAAACCTCCAGAGCACCCTGGCCACCATCAACAGAGTCCAGGTGACTTAGTGTGCTGATTTGAAATGAAGCTTGCAAATGATGCAACAGCCAAACTCAAGGAGTTCTGTTGGTGGTGATTTTGGGTGGTATTTTAGTTGTTTTGTTTTTAAATAAAATATTTTTTTTCAGTTTTTCTTCTTTCAATATCTTTTTTTACTCTTTCTAAAAAGTGTTCTCAGACTCCACTTCTCTTTATCTTTTTCCTTCAGCTTTCTTCCTAGACATTTTTATTGTTCTTGTTTGCTTTCTTATTACATGGTTCCAGTAATGGTCAACATTGGGAACCTCATAGCATACCACTGAAATGCAGTAATACTGACATGAATTCCCATTTCACTTTTAGCATTTCACAGCCCCCAACAGAAAATTTTAGCTGAGCAGTTGATGCCCATTGAGTACCCTACAAATGCCACAGAAATGATTTTCCTCTATTTACAGCTCAATAAGGGAAACTCAGACACTCCTGTGCTAAGGAAATATGTGACATCTCATGTTAATTTAGAGCCCCGAATTAAACTTTGTATTAATTAGCAGAGCAATAAAGACATTCTGGCTCATTATTTTTTAAAAGGCACATGGCACTTACACTTGCACGGCAATCATTCAGCCATTGGAAATAACAAGGCTACAAATTACTCTGTAGATGTATTCCCAGAATATAAAACAAATACATCACATTTTTGTTTAACAAACATCATTACTAATATGAGTTATACAGGCGTCTATTTGTGCCATTAGTAGTAAACATAGCATTAAATGCGTTGTCTCAGTAAGAACTTGCTTAAGAATACTTGAGTTATAATGCAGGCAGAGAGAACTAAATTGACTTAAGTTAATCTGACATTTTAAAGGAAATTGTCATTATCTAATTCAAAAAACACTATTTGGAATGGCTGCTAGGAAAAATGTTTTCGCTTTGCTTAAATCCAGCACTGTAAAAGGTCACACACTGTGAAGGAGATCTCCTCTCATTACAAAATGTACTTGGAAAATTGGCAGTGGTAGGATTATTTGACCATATTTTAATGAAAATAGTCAGAGCTCCTTGTCTCTGAAGCTCTGAAGAAAGGGAGGATGGAAAGAAAAATCTGAGAGGCTGAAGTCCAATTACTTGTTTCTGTGTGTGTCACCCATAAGGCATCATTGTCTTTTCTTATTTTTTTAATTTGTTTAATTGAATAAAAAAGTAGAAGGGTCCTGAAATGGAAAAAAATCTTCTGACATGAACAGATGAATCAGTTACTTTCAAATCAATAAGCTGTTTATTTTCCCTCCAAAACCACAAATAGCTTTATAGCTATAGCTTTTATTAGCTATGACTCTAAATATAATCTCACACTACAGTGTAGCAATTACTAAAATGAAATAGTTTGTTTCAGTTTTATTTCCTTTCCATTGCTTCTCTCCTGGAGACTGCTTGACAAATGTGACCGTGATCAATGGCTGTCTTCATTCATTCTGAATCTGTGGTTTTTTGGTCTCATTGACAGGGATGCTCTCACAAAGCGAGGGAGGAGACATGTGCCATCCCCACAAACTTGCTGCCATCCTTACCCAGACGTGCTTAGATGTGATTTCAGCCTCCAGAAGTGAACATGCAGATAGTATACAGCCAGAATTCACTGTCTCTTGAAAACTCATCCCTTACTGGTAATGTTTGTTTGCTGATGCAAAGCAGAGAAATTTCTTATTTTCCTCAATGACTTTACTGACCTGTTGGGGGGAATGAAAGCAGCCAAGTTGTGACAATCGTGCCAAATTCGTGGTGTGAGTACTGAATCTCAGCCTTGCCTTTGAATATCTGAGCATTTAGGTGAAATATCACTGGGACTGTATAGCACTGGGGAGACAACACAGTCCTCAGCTCAAGCATGCACTTCCCTAAGTGGCAACATCCTTTGGAAGTTAACAGGCATTGGCTTATTCAAGGGGAGTGATGCTAAGTAAAATGTGTCTCTCAGGCTTCCAGCTGTTTGTGTGTATTAGAAGAGCCGAAGGGAGGTTGTGGAGGTACTCAAGGCCAGGCTGGATGGGGCTTTGGCAACCTGGTCTAGTGGGAGGTGTTCCTGCCTTTAGCAGGGGGGTTGGAACTAGGTGATCTTAAAGGTCCCTTCCAACCCAAAACATTCTATGATACTGTGATTCTGTATTTTCTCAGTGCGAAGTTGATGTAAATCCTCCTTAATTTCAGTAGGAGACTCTAAATTTGACACCCAGCATAGCTGAAAATGTTGGCATTGTTTGCCATATACCGGACGCTGCAGCCTGTACCTGGCCTGGTCCTAAGACAGGACAGTAACTTGTGATGAAAGAAGGTGAGAAAGAAGAGCTTGATAAGCTGTCTAGTGACAAACGGACAGCAGTAACAATTTCTGCAGTGGTTTAAACTTGATCTCTTTGACTCGTTTCTAAAATGGAGATGAATTTCTTCAGGTACCACATTCATGACCAAGAAATGAGAAGTGGTGTGGAACAGCTCTGTGTGCAGTCCCATATTACTACTTTCACATCTGCAGAACATTAGATGGGGTGGTCAATCTTTGGACCATTGTTAATTGCTGTGGTGTCAAAGGCATTTAAAATCTTTTCATTTCCTCAAAATATGAAAGCTGCTGCATCTGTGCTATGGTCACCTTTAATTTCTAGGTGAATTATAGAGTTATGAATGCTGGAAAAGACCACTAAGATCATCCAGCCCAACCATCAATGCATCCCCACCATGCCCACTAACCATGTCCCTCAGTGCCACACGTTTCCTGAGCACTTCGAGACACTGAAAACCATCCTCATCATCTACCTCACATGTCTCTCACTGATGTTGGAGATATCAGATGTCTAGAAACCCTAGGCTGTCATGGTAGCTTCTCAATATCCCACCAGATGATATTCCTGGGAAAGGAAAAGAGGGCACATCTAGGGGACATGTGGACATATAATGTGCTATATGGGCTTAGAAGCACAGCTCCTGATTACCCAGGGCTGATGAGATTATGTGAAGACCAGAAGTATCTTAAAAAAAATTAAGTCATATGAGAAACCATAAAAATTTAATGATTGGACTTAGGATTCATAAAAACAATATTCATTATGAAGCTCTTTTACTGTGAAATCACTGTTGGCTCTCTAATGCAGTTAAACATAAAATACAGTAACTGTTTTGCAAACTAATTGCCGAGAAGGCAGAGGCAGTCTATCTTGGCATTTGTTTATAAGCAATGAGGTTTTATAATCTAATTTGCAGATTACCAGTCATGATATTTAGGGCAATTAATGGACTGAACTGAATTGTTCACTCCCTTATGTGAGGTTTCCATGGAATGTATTTCTAGGCTGAAGAAAGGTACTTAAAATTCTGCACTTGCTCCTATTTATAATGGCTATACTCTTCCATAATTGTAGTTGTTACCTAGTGAACACAGCCACACTTTTATTGCTAGTTCTATATATTTGTAGCAGTAATTCATAATTGAATAAAACTGACTTTCCTTTTTATTTTAAAGCTGACTTCTGTTAAATGTGACATGCTAAAATCTTAATGCTTTAAATAACTTGCTCTGGCAATCATCAATATACAGATTGCTGTAAATATCCTGAATGAATAAAACCTTTGCTCCTTACTGCTGTGAGTGCAATCTTCCACCCCTACCTCTTAAGCCAGTGCTCTTGTTCTCTCCATCTCACTGTGGATTTTCAACTCTTCAGGGTGAGAAATGCATCTTACTTAGGTCATGCTACATTAATAACTGCTGGAATTGTCACGGTACTTTGAAAGGTTATAGGATATTGCTGGAAGCCAGGTGAACAGATTGTGCAAGTATTTGCCACTTTCCCCTTTCTTTTTATTTGTTTGTTTGTTTGTTTAAGGCTTGTGTTTGTTCTGAAGAAGGTAAGTTCACATAGAATCACAGAGTCATAGTATGGTTTGGGTTGGAAGGGACCTTAAAGCTCACCCAGTTCCAGCTCCCTGCTGTAAGCTGATTGCTACCAGATCAGGTTGCCCAGGGCTCCAGGGCTGAGCCATCCACAGCTTCCCTGGACCTAGGTGCCAGTGCCTCACCACCCTCTGAGTATAGAATTGCTTGCCAGCATCTAGCCTAAATCTCATGATTTGTTCTGATGTGGGAGTGGTAACAAATGGTTGATGATGACATCCCTACTCCAGTGTCATATACATATTATGTCTAGCACCATTTTTCTGTTTTGCAGCCAAGTTTTCCTAAATGAAAAGAAATTACTTAGCAAATGGAATTGGTTGAAAACTACTGTTTAAATTCACTAAAATTGCACAAGCACATGTGCAAATAAGGTCCACCAGAAGCACAAGTTATTTAACATCTTTGTAATACAGACAGCGGGATAGATTGCACCCTCAGCAAGTTTATGGATGACACCAAGCTGAGTGGTGCTGTTGACACACTAGAAGGAAGGGATGTCATCCAGAAGGATCTGGACAGGCTTGAGAGATAGGCCCATGTCAACCTTCTGAAGATCAGCAAGGCCAAGTACTGGTCCTGAACCTGGGCCAGGGAAATCCCAAATACAGATACAGGTTGAGAGCAGATACAGATACATGGCTTGAGAGCAGCCCTGAGGAGAAGGATTTGTGGGTATTGATTGATGAAAGACTCAACATGATCTACCAGTGTGTGCTTTCAGCCCAGAAGGCCAATCATATCCTGGCTTACATCAAGAGAAGTATGACCAGCAGGTCGAGGGAGGTGATCCTGTCCCTCTACTCTGCTCTCATGAGACCACATCTGGAGTACTGCTTCTGGTTCTGGGGCCCCCAACATAAGAAGGATATCAGGCTGTTGGAGCAGGTTCAGAGAAGAGTCACGAAGATGATCAGAGGGCTGAAGCAGCTCCCCTGTGAGAACAGGCTAGAGAGCTGGGGCTCTTCAGCCTGAAGAAGAGAAGGCTCTGGGGAGAACCTTATAGCGGC
The DNA here is from genome assembly GCA_035772895.1 of Perdix hodgsoniae. Classification (NCBI taxonomy): domain Eukaryota; kingdom Metazoa; phylum Chordata; class Aves; order Galliformes; family Phasianidae; genus Perdix; species Perdix hodgsoniae. Next base: position 26,568,417 of record JAPSGF010000006.1, read on the forward strand.
CTTCTTTCAGTACCTGAAGAGGGTCTACAGGAAAGCTGGGGAGGAACTTTTTATAAGGACAAGTAGTGACAGGATGAGGGGAAAATATTTTAAAGTGGAAGAGGGTAGATTTAGACTAGACATTAGGAATAAATTCTTTACTGTGAGGATGGCGAGACACAGGAACAGGCTGCCCAGAGAGGTTGTGGATGGCCCTTCCCTGGAAGCATCCAAGGCCAGGCTGGATGGGGCTTTGAGCAACATAATCTTGTGGGAGATGTCCTTGCCTATAGCAGTTGGAACTAGGTGATGTTAAAGGTACCTTGCAACCCTAGCTGTTCTGTGATTCTAGGATTCTAAGTAGAGCTGTACAGATCCTGTGGTAGCACAGGGGAATTAATTCTTGGAAAACAAATTTAACTGCAATAGTGATGCACGCTTTCAGGCTCCCACATTCTGTATTGGTCTCTAGGTTTAACAGCTTCTAATATCCCAGTCTGCTGAGATCATCATCTTATAAATGTCAAATTAATATTAAACAATCATAATATGAAAACCAGAGATTTTAAATTGAGTTGGATGGTTATTGAATGTCAATTACTGTGCCATTATTAAGTCATACTTTAAGCTATGGCATGTTTATTTTCTAGTTATTAACTTTCAGGTGTTTTAATTTAAGGTTGCCCCAATGCACCACTAATGTTAAGTTCTTGCTAAATTGAATAGAATACAGGCTGGAAGAACTTTAGAGGAAATCCATCCTTATGTTAAGTTTTTCTTTTTATCTATCCCACTCTGCCACTCCAGAACAGAGTAGGGTAGAATGGAGTAGCGTAGCATAGCGCAGATTGGAATGAAGTGAAGGGAAGGGAAGGATTTTGATTTCAAAAACATCACCAGTGAATGGAGGAAGGGCTCTGAGTTTCAGTGATTAAAATATACCTGGTAGCAATGTATGAGAAATTCACACTGACTTTACTGAAAGCAAGTACTCTTGCACATTCATTGAACAAAACCACTGAAAATAAATTTAATAACAAATATAGGCTCTGTATGAGCTGAAATAGTCTGGCAGTTAATGACTCTGTATTGCCCATGCTAATGATGCCTCCAAAGCAATCATGGAATCATAGAATCATTAAGTTTCGATAAGAAGGGAAGAGAAGAGGAGAGGAGAGGAGAGGAGAGGAGAGGAGAGGAGAGGAGAGGAGAGGAGAGGAGAGGAGAGGAGAGGAGAGGAGAGGAGAGGAGAGGAGAGGAGAGGAGAGGTTTAAATGCCACGGGTTCTTTCATCAAGTAGAGACAGTTCAGAGTTCACTTGGGTCTGACTAAAGGAGCTGCCACACCCACGTCATTCGAAACAATAGTGTATTGTCCTTCAGGGCTCTGTTAAGAATGGAAAGGTAGCACTGTTTGAAGATGAAAGAGATGTTGTTGTATGTCATTTCCCACTGGCCAGAGCTCCACTTTGCCTTCTGAATATCAAGTGTAGACTATTAGGATCCCTGAAGTCTTGCACCACACAGATCTTTCTCCTATAAAGAGGCCAAAAAAACGTAAGACGATCCTCATCATGAAACTGAAAAAGTCAGTAAAACCTGATGCAGCTGACCATGTACAAAAGCGTCAATAGGTCTCACACGTCAGTGTCCATTCACCTCTTCTAATGGAAAGCTGCCTGACTTCCAACTTTATGTGACTATGGTGTGCTTCTGCAGGCAAAGACCATTTAAAGCCATTTGACTGGAACAACTCTTGAGATGCTCCAGTTCTTGCATTCCTGTACACAAGGCTTTCCTGGTTTTCTTAAATCTCTTGGAAACTGTTCAGATCTGGGCTTTGCCTTGTGGCTTGCACAGAGGCCACGAAAAACCTCCTAGTCAACATCATCAACAACCAAACACTGGTGTGCTATTGATTCTGTCTGGGCTGAAACAGTGCAGTGCTAACTCAAATGATGGCAAATAATTCTGTGGACTTTACTTTCAACAGATGAACAAGCAATTGTTCACCACACCTCGACCAATGCCCAGCTAGCCCCCTGAGCAGTGGGAGAGAGAGATGAACTCCCACTTCCTTTAAAACTCTCATATGATATCATGTAGTATGGAATATCCACTTGGCCAGTTTAAGTCAACTGTACTAATTCTGTTCCCTTCCACCTCCTTGGGCCCTTTGCTGTAAATGGATTTGGTTTAGAAGGCAACCGTAAACATCAGTGTGTTATCAACATGTTTTTTGTTCTAGAAACAAAACATAGCATCATACCAGATACTCTGAAAAAAACCCCAATACTTTCCAAGCTGAAACTAAGACAATCATACTTTTATAACACCTGTCTTACCAAAGAAAAATATCCCTCACTTCACAGTAATGCTTTATTCATGTCATCACTTCAGTAAGAACATTTATGAACTGTTTTCAGGGATGAAGCACAGGAAGAGTAAAATCTCATCAAAACTCTGTGACGAGCACCTTAAGACTTCACTAAGAATGGCAGCGACTTCCACCATACCAGACTGATGCGTTAGCTTCACAAAAACAAGGACAAATGTCCCATTAGTTTTATGGGGGTTTTTGTCCTCTTTTTTTTCTTTGAAGAAAAAAATATTGAAGACTGCAGTGAGTTTTGTTACTCTTATTCATGAAACTATATTGCGTTTTTTATGAGGGCTGCTCCAAAAGTAATGCCTACTATTTTATTATATTGGTCCACAATATCAGAGATGAATGTTGGTGGTTGATCCTTCCCACCAATATTCCATTACATTTTGTTGCCATGTGACAATTTGACAAAATGGCATCTGACATGGAAATGTGTATGAAGCAAAAGTGTGTCACTGAATTCCTCCATGCAAAAACATGGCACCCGTTGACATTCATTGATGCCTGCTGTATGTTCATGGAGAGCAAACAGTGCCGTGAGCACAGGGAGGCAGTGGGTGGTGTGTTTCAGCAGGAGCAATGGCAACAGTGGGTCACCTCTGCTGGTGCAGGTTTTGACACACACAGCATATAGGCTTTTGTTCATTGCTAGTGAAAATACAAAGCTAATTAATGGTGGTTACTATGATGAAAAATAGCATTTTGTAGCTTAGAATGTGCTCTATTACACAATGCTGTTGTGCTCTTTGTATTGTTGTTTTCATGCAAATATATGGGAGGCATTACTTTTGGTGCAATCTATGTATAACACAACTCAAGACAACTCCTCTTCACTCAGTGCAGCCCAGACAAACCAAAAGGTTGAACATCAATGCACAAAAGGACGTATCTTAGTGATGGGACTCAGTAGATTAAGTTGATGGTTGGACTTTGGAGGTCCAAAGATGCCGGTCCAAATGATGTTGGAGGTCTTTTCCTTCCTACATGTTCCTATGATTCTGTAATCCAATTCTCCATCTAACCTGCTAAGATTTCTTACAATATTTGCTGTAATATTTCACGTAAGAAAGCAAATAAATATTTTCCCAAACACTTGGTCAGCAACCCTTCATTAACTTTATCTCCAAATAGTGGTACAAGAGGAAACAGCTAACCACAGACCCTTCTCCTCAGATATCCACATCTGGTGGCTTTTTTGACTGTCTGCTAGTGGCAGCAATGCCATTCTTCTTCCTCTTCAGCTCTTACATAGTACTGCTTTGGCAGTATTGCAATTGTAGGTATCAAAATCTTTCAAGAGAGTTTTCAAAAGGAACAGCCCCTGCCCTGGTGAGATCTGTTTGTAGGGTATGTAGGTATGTCCAGGTGTGGAGCCCTCACCACAGAAAAGACATGGAGATTTTGGAAAGGGTCCAGAGGAGGGCCATGAAGATGATCAGGGGACTGGAGCACCTCCCCTACGAGGACAGGCTGAGGGAGTTGGGTTTGTTCAGCCTGGAGAAGAGAAGGTTGCGGGGTGACCTCATTGCAGCCTTTCAATACCTGAAGGGAACTTACTCCCAGGAGGGGTGTAAACTCTTCGAAAGGGCTGATAATAGCAGGACTAGGGGAAATGGTTTTAAGTTAAAAGAGGGAAGATTTAGGTTGGATGTTAGGGGGAAGTTCTTCACTAGGAGAGTGGTTGGGTCCTGGAATAGGCTGCCCAGGGAGGTTGTGGATGCCCCGTCCTTGGAGGTGTTCAAGACCAGGTTGGACAGGGCTCTGGGCAACCTGATCTAGTAAAGGTGTATGTTTGGTGGCCCTGCTAGGCAGGGGGGTTGGAACTACATGATCCTTGAGGTCCCTTCCAACCCGGGTGATTCTGTGATTCTGTGATTCTGTATGACAAGTGTTTTTTAGAGCAACTGGATTGACGGAAGGGAGCGCAAGAAGGTAAGGAGAAGAGTTAAAGCATTACACCACTTCAGATTCTTATTAAAGCTGAGTGAATAATTCACAATGAATAATTTACTTGTTGGCATCAGCCTTTTATCTTCTTTGGGGATATGCTACAAGCAAAATGTAGGTCCACAAATTTGTCTGTTTGAATTACGTGAACATTTATTTTAGTGCAATTCTCTGTAGCTTGGTTTGGCACCTTAGACATCCCAGCTGCATTGTTTTGTTGTGGTTTGTTGTATGAAGTGGTTCCTCCTTTGTGGATCAAAGCAGGAATGCAGCCATGGTCATTCAATGCAAATTTGGTTCCTGAAACTTACATGGAACTAATGACTTAAATTCCAGCAGGCAAGGGCACATGTGAATGGCCAAGGGAAATTCAAAAAACTCTGCCAGCTTTTCAAGCTTTTGCAGCACTGATTCTTTTCACACCACTGAAAGATTAGTCTCTTTTAAATTTAAAGTAAAAAATGTTTTAAAATGTGGCATAAATTGTGGTATATGTTAAGTTCCAGAAATGCTTCATAGATTCCCCACTGGTTGCTTGGGTGAAATTTCAAGGTTGTGACCTCTGGTCACGCTGATACTTACAGTAGTACCATCAACCTTAACTGCCTATTTTCCTACCAAAACAACAGCCTCCAGCACCCACTGCCAGGCAGTAAGAGACCGCCCTCCCTGGAAGGGTCAGATCCCGTGACTTCCGTCATGTACAGCGATAGGTACATGGAGCTGGAGCATTAGCACTTTAGTTCCAGTGCACTACATGATGTTTTGATGTGGAATACTGAAAACCAAAAAACTTAAAACCATGACAAACTTGTTTTCTTTTAAATTGAGTTAAGGAAGTGGAGACCTTGTAGCTCTCTGCAACTGCCTGAAAGGAGGTGGCAATAACAATGACAGAACAAGAGGTAGTTGCTTTAAATTGAACCACGGGATGATCAGGTTGGGTAGTAGGAAAAAACTTCTTCTCAGAAAGAGTGGTGATGCATTGGCACAGCCTGCCCAGGGAAGTGGTGGAGTCACCATCCCTGGAGGTGTTCAAGGAAAGAGCAGATGTGGCACTGAGAGAAATGATTAGTCGGCATGGTGGGGGTGGGTTGATGATTGGACTGGATGATGATAGTGGTATTTTCCAGCATTAACGGTTCTATGATCCTATGATTCTATAATTCTTTGCTAACACTTGATTAAACACTGTTCCTTGTACATGCTTATCCTTAGATAAGCGGCCTCCTAGCAGTTCTCATCTCACTAGGCATTTCACTTCCATCTATGATGATAGAAGGCAATTTAAAATTCCGATCTGGATTTTGATTTCAAAAACATCACCAGTGAATGGAGGAAGGGCTCTGAGTTTCAGTGATTAAAATATACCTGGTAGCAATGTATGAGAAATTCACACTGACTTTACTGAAAGCAAGAACTCTTGCACATTCATTGAACAAAAACACTGAAAATAAATTTAATAACAAATACAGGCTCAGTACCAGCTGAAATAGTCTGGCAATTAATGCTGAGCTCTGTATTGCCCATGCTAATGATGCCTCCAAAGCAATCATGGAATCATAGAATCATTAAGGTTGCATAAGACCACTGGGATCACCTAGTCAATCCATTGACTTATCACACCATGCCCACTAACCATGTCCCTCAGTGCCACATCTGCCCTTTCCCTGAACACCTCAGGAATGGTGATTCCACCACGTCCCTGAACAGCCTGTGCCAATGCACTGTCACTCTTTCTAAGAAGAAACTCCTCCTAACATCCAACCTGAACCTTCCCTGGCACAACCCATCTCCAGTGTCTCCTACTGAAGACGCTGGCTATCTTTGAGATTCTATATGTCTATGAGAGGTCACTATAATTACTCTTGGCAGGGGGCTTTCTTACTGTACTGCAGTACCAGATCCTCAAACCCCAACCCAAGCAACCACCAGCTCTACTAATGGTGACACACCATGGCATGGCTTGGCATGGCAAGGCAAATCCATGCTTATAGCATTCGTGTCCAAGGAATGGCTGTGATAACAGGATTCCTCTCCATACACTAGTCTGCAAGTGCTTTATGTCTACTTACACATATAAATTATTCTATTGTAATTTTTTTTTTTTTTTTATGCTACAGTTTTAAGCCCTGAAACTAAACCACAGGGCTGTAGCTCTTACGATCTACCCATTAAGTTCAATTTTAAGATTTTTTTTCTTATCTATGGACAACTTGAAGTGAATAATGATTTAATTTTTGTTCTTCTTGTACTACGAAATTTATTCACCTAAATAGTAGGAAGCAGCAAACCCGTAAGGAAGTTTGCAAATGTACCTTGAAGTCATAGATCATATACTTGTGCACAGATGGTTCCCTACACATGATCATTATCCTGAGACTTGCAGAGCTCAGGACAAACCTTCACTTTTTCAAGGACACCACAAATCATGGATAAATCCTAGTGTTTGGTATGGATTTTTGCCTGAACAGCAGCGTAATGAACTCAGGAGCTACAGATGGAAAAGTCATCTAGTTTTACCTGAGATTAAAAACATAGGGATAGACTGGTCCTTTAAAATCATTTGGAAGGAAGAAGTTTTGTTGCCAGACACACAAGTTAATGAATGCCTCTTCTCTGCAGCCACCTCCTCACAGTACTTCAGCTTGGGTTAGTGCAGAAAAAACTTATTAGCCTGAGGATATTTGTCACGGTACTGTGGAAAAAGGTTTAGTTACATGTTTTTTTAATTTGATGCCTTGAGATGTTTTTTAAAACCTGCCTTCATCTTTTATTATGCCTTTTTTCCCCTTTCAAGAGACATTTAAGTAGCTGCTTCTCTATTCCTCTACAGCAGTCAGCAACCTGCTTATCTTCAGAAGGGAGATGAATCTCTTTGGAGGAAAGGGAGTGGATTGTGTTGTATGAACTCTTGTAGATTCAGATGAGCGTGAGGTGAAGAATAACTGAGTGCAGGCAGCCAGGATGGGATCTGTGGGTAGAAAGGACTGCGAAACTGTATTCAGCTCTCTGTTTAATTGAAGTAAATGGTTGAAGCCCAGAGTTCTTTACTGCTCAAGTAACTTGGTGTACTTGAGAAGAGGGGACTTGAAGTGGGAACTCTGTCCTCCTAGGTGTGATACAAAGAACTTCGGAAACTGGTGTATGTAACCCAAAACTAAGGAGAAAAAACTCCAAACCCACCTTCCTGTGTGTCGCTGAGTCACCTCCCTTCCCTCTCCTGGCTCACAGGACTGTGTTGGGTGCATAGGTCTGCAGCAGATGTATTGAGTGGCCTTCCTAGGGCAGTGTCTGTGCTTCTCCCCATGTCATAGGATCATGGAATCATTTGAGTTGGAAGGGACCCCTAGAGGTCAAGTAGTCCAACACTCCTGCAATGAACACGGATACCTACAGCTAGATCAGGTTGCTCAGAGCCTGGTCCAGCCTACCTTGAATGTCTTCAGGGATGGTGCATCCACCACATCTCTTGGCAACCTGTGCCAGTGCCTCATTACCCTTAATGTAATTTTTTTTTCCTTATATCCAATCTAAATTTCCCCTTTCATTTTGAAACCATTTCTCCTTGTCCTATCACAATACATTCTGACATGAGTCTGTTCCTTGATTCTTTATAGTTCCCCTTTAGATACTTTGTCTTGTTTGGTAAACGTGATGATCAGTGAGCAATGAGAGGCTTGGGCAAATGAGTGCTCCAATATGCTACTCACCACAACTGACCTGCCCTATGTGGCTTTCAGAACACAAGGTTGCTGTTAACTGCCTTTATGGTGACAGTAATTTGATTTTCTTTTCTACAGTGGTGCCAATTTCTATGGTACTCAAAGGAATGACATGTGTCAGAGACTGCTTATCTCTGGTTGAATTTGCCTGAAAGTTTTGAGTTCCAAAATGATGGTGGGGGTGGGGAGGAATGTGCAGGTGGGAGCTGGAAACTGAACAGACGCTGACGTTGTGTGAAATCTAATATTTTAAGAAATGAAATCAAAATTGTTCTCTTTCAGAAGGAAGATGTGAGAGCTGCTGCACTGAAGCACAGGATGCTTTTGAGATCAATAAAAATGAAGGTTCCATGGATGTGACAGGTGTTGCAGATGCTTTAGCTCTTCTGAATCACCAGCTGCTCTGCCATATCTATGAGGCAGTGCTGTCTTCATACCAGAGTGCTGCTTAATTTTCCTAAAAGCTTTTTAAAGAAAACAAAACCATATTGCATTTACAATTAACTCTTCAACCAGGGTCTTTAATTTCAGGGCTAACTAGTCTTAACCAGCTACACTACCACAATTATCCATCCCTGGGCATGTGAGGGAAGGGAAGGGAAGGGAAGGGAAGGGAAGGGAAGGGAAGGGAA